>VXBT01010380.1:509636-538991 GCA_013400235.1 Oriolus oriolus
GGCCTCACCCCCTGCAGAGACTCGGGCACGGCGGCGGGGACGATGGGCCGCTTCACGCCGCGCTGCTCACGCTCCCGGTCGCGCTCCTTGTCCTTGCCGTTCTCCGCCTCGCCTTTCTCCGCCTGGGTCATGCTCCGGCCGGGCGGAAGCCGCGTCTGACGGGGCCGAGCGGCGCCGAGCCCGGCGCGGGGCGGAAGGGGGCGGGCCCTGGCCCGGCACCGCCCCTCGAGCAGGTACCGGGGCGGGGCTCGGCGGCTCCTGGGCGCTGCCCGGGCCGGGCCGGCTCGCAGCGGGGGATGGGGTCCTGCCGTGGCGCTGAGGGGCCGAGCAGCAGCACGGAGAGCACCCCCGCCGCTGCCGCGGGTCTGGTGGAGCACCAGCCAAACGCTGTCAGCTGGGCTGGTACTGCCGGTGGGGCTGCAGGAGGTAGGATACGGCCCTCCAACAGCTTAAAATACTCCTCTATAAAAAGGCCGTAGTACAGCTGGTGTACGTGGTACAGCCGTAAAGAGCTAACGATGACCAGCCTCCCTGTTTGTGGGCAGCGAGTTCCTTTATGAACTGTGCAAACGGGATGTTTGACTGCAGCTGGGGGAGATGTGGTTTTTAAAGGCTGAAAGCTGCTATTACACAGCCAAGTCTAAAAGACTGCAAACTTTGTGTTAGGTATGTGTGGCTGCTGGAGTGGCTTGTTAATGGAGGGGCGTTGTTAATTATGTCCGGCTAACGAGTGTTAAGGAGTACATTCAGTGCAGGGAGCCCGGGGGGCAGCTGCAGTTTGAGCTGCTCATGAGCCCTGGGGGGGCTGGAGCCCCAGGTGAGAGGCCGTGAACCCTTGGCATAGCAGAGGGCCCGTGGGCCTGCGGCACAGCCACGGGAGGGGACCCACACACGGCAGCAGCCCATGACCCCCAGGCTTTCCCATGCTTACAATGAGGGGATAAAAGCCCAGCGGTTTCTTTGTTCGGGGTCCCTCCTTGGAGGCACCAGCTGTTGTTATTTACTTATCGCACCAAGATTAAATTATCTTAAGAATTTGGACGTCTGAGACTCTGCTTTTGGAAACCTGGGGCTGAGCTGGTAAGGAAACGTGGTCTGACTGTGAATGTGGTGTGTATGGGGAGTCAAGCAGGGCAAGTTTTGATCTCGGCTCAGGGAGTGTGGATGTGACTGTCAGTGGCGCCTCAATGGTCAGACAGGAAAAATTTCCTTTACAAGAAATTATTAAGGAGGCTTAAGTAAAAAATTTGCAGTGGCACTGTGTAGAAAATAATTTAATCTGGATTCTTGTTGGCTAATTTTTTCTCAGAGAGATACCGCCCTCTTTAAGCAAAAGAACCCCAAAACCCACAAACCCCACATGAACTCCAAGAACCGTAAGAAACTCCCATCCTGAAAAGGGGTATATTAGATAAAAGATAATTACTATCTGAAAGAAAATAACTGTTCTGAGATAGCTGTCAGTATTTGAGTTGGCTACTTTTTTCTTCTAATAAAAACAAGACCTAATTTTATTGTAAAAAACCCCCAAACTTCGTACAGTAAGTAGGTTTATACATTTCAGTAAGTTTATAGTGGAGAATGAAGCTGTTTCAAGAGGTGTTTCTGTTATAAAACCCATTACGGGCCTTAATGAAGCCAGGGCTGTAAAATGAGGTAATTTGTTAACTGCATTTTTAGAGTGCTTTTAGAGTATCATTAATACAATGAAAATATAGCAAAATACAGAGTGTTTGTCCTGAGAGACAGGACATACAAAACCTCTTAGGAAGTGCTGCTTTGACTCTTGAGGGACCATCTGTACCAACTATAAATATGTTTTGGTTCTCATTTGAATAGCAAAAGGCGTTTCTAAAAATGATGAGAAAATCAGCCTTGTGACAAGCCAAATATAATTTACTTATTACTCTGCAACTACAGTAAAATGTTCAGAAACTATACAAAGACTTTAGACAGTAAACACGTATTTAATAAAACTGTGGTTCAGTTACACCGGATCCTTGAAGAAGGAGTTCCCAGTACAACTTCATTAATCTGCTTCTATCACAGAACAGTTTCCAGTCAGGCATACACATCCCCATTTGGTCCACCACTAAACTCTTCTTTTCATCTGGCAGATGTGTATGCTTGTGCCTGCCTCTTCAGCAGGCATTTACCTAAAAGATAAAGTAATTATAGCACATTTAAACACAACAAGGCCTTTCTTTGTGACGTAAAATAACGTAACAATTTAAAAATAATATTGTTTTTAATTTAGCTAAATGAGACATGCTAAAGACTTGCTTATTTTATTTTTTGAGCAGGTTACACATTGCTGTGATTACCCAAAAGCCATCTCACAGTCTTTGCTGGCCTTGTGTCTACTCAACAAGAAAAAAAGGCCACGACGTCACTGGGTTTTTCTCCCATTTGGAAGAAGCTTATCCTTGTTCTAGTGAACTGAAATACTGATACGTATTTTCTGGCATATGAACTATTTCCTACCATATTTACAGATATTAACCACCTGCATGGGTTTTTTTCCTTGTAACTTTTATTACAGTAACAATGGGAGTGACTGATGAAAAACAAGGATTGTTTACTTAAGTCTTAAAGTAAATTAAACCATACTGTAAATACACTCAGCGTCAGATGTAACTTCCACCAGCCCAGCCAATTAATAAAACAGAATTAAAGTTCAGGCAGCTGTAAGAAATTTAAACCCTACAACTTTTATCTCTATTTTTAAGCAATTCTGATTTTTACATTTTACTAGAATTCAAGTATTGGTATGGCTGTATCATTATACCAGGGGGAATAACCCCATTTTTACTGTCTTGTAACAACTTTCTTTTTTTCCTTCTTTTCTGTTGAGAAATATCAACTTTAACCAAAACCCCTCACATGTCATATAACTATTACAAATGCAATGTTTCAGTTTCTACCAATCTGATCTTTGACTCAGCAGACAAAGAAAATGAAAAGCTATAAATAACTTACCAGCTGTGCTCAAAAAATCTTTGCCATACTTTGTCTATCAACTTCTGTGCAATTAAAAGTAAAAGCCCACCATTCCTAAACCAAAACACTTTTTACAGTCCCTTCCCCCTGCTTTTTCCCCCCTCTCTCCTTTACTGGAAGTATTGCTGATTCCCTGATTATTGAGTAATTTTGATTATTTTCCTGTTTTGGTAACTTCTGCAACAGGACAAAACACTCCATTCTACCTTAACCCTGAATTATCATTGCTATTAAAAAAACCCCCAAACCCTTCAAAGCAGGATACAGAAGATTTGGAATTACCTTCCTCATCCACCTCCAGCCATGGGTGGTGGACTGGGGCCTCCACCCCAGTGATTTATTCGGCCCATCCTACGGCGAGGATGTGCTGGAGGCCTGAAAAGAAAGGAATTCTATTGTCATTAAACTTTTCAACTAGAAATATAACACTGCCTCTAAATGTCAGTAGTAAGAAAGTCTGAACCTCTGAAAAAGTTGAGTTTCACCTGAGAAGCTATAAGAAAACCCCAACCCCACTTCCATGAAAATTCTCTTCTGCACTGTTCTCATTGCTGTTGTGTGACGTGAGAAGGATACAGATAACTGATGCTTTTAAAATAAAAAACACCTGTGAAACACCTAGGCTGTAGTGTTTGTAGAAATTATACCCCCACAACAAAGTGTCTTGCTTTATCTGTAGGTAATGTAATACAAGAAATGACTGAACTAATGCAAGTCAAATGCTGAGTACAAGCATGTCTAAGAAAAGAAGAATTTTAACAATGATACCTCTTGTCGACTAGGCAGGCTTCAAAAATAGTTTCAGAGAGTGTTCTGTACTGCTATTGCAACTGTCCAAAGCTGTGTATTATCAACAGTATGGCAAATAAACATTTTAGCCTTCCTGCACAACCTAATTCAATGCAAATCACAACTGTAATCTACTCAGATTCATGTCACTTTGCAGAGATAGGGGAAAAAAAACTGGTGTGAACATGAAAAAAATACCCTCTTCCGTCATTGTATCCTGAATAGGAGGAAGATGTGTAGCCTCTTCTTCTCAAATCTGGTTGAATAATGCTCTGGAAACTGAAAAATTAAAACAAGGGTTAGGTGAATTGATAGCTAGATACAGTTTTTGAATTTTTGGATTGGAAGATAAGAAATAGCCTGAAAAACAGTAAGTAGTGTTCAGGAATGAACAGTGTATCTTCTCAAGACCACTGCTGTTTAAACCTTGGCAATTTATCTCTTACATATGAAACTAAAATCTGAAATAATTCCAAATTACAGTGAGTCTTAAACTACAAAATCTAGTTTTCTTGTTAATATGCAAGTGATGCATGAAGTATAAACATGTAACTGAAATAATTAAGAACTGCTGAATACATCACAAGAACTTTCTGTTTGTTAACTGACTTTGACCTGGGGCCATAAATTTGTGTTTACTCCTGTGTGATTACTGTTACATAGCCAGAGTCTATTGTCTCCAGTAAAAATTCTCTGAACAGCTTAATTATTTGATGAGCTAGTAGATGTGGTTTAACGAAAGTGTATGCTTTTCTTTTTGCAGTATCAAAATAGATGAAATGTAAAAAAACCTCATTTGACCTGCCAATAAGTTAGTGTCACTTTTCATGCACTTTTTGTTAAGTATACTGTGTTTAGTAAACAAAACCACATAGTCGTAGTAAAGCATTTACACATATGGAATGCTAAAGAGTAAAATAACATTTTTGTTGTTGTGTTACCGGTAGCATTGAGTAACTTCCACCCACGTAAATCTAAAATGAAGCTCACCAAAAGAATTAACTTCTACTTACAACAGGACCACAAAATCTGCTATCGACCAGAAGAAATCTGTTATAGACGACAAACTCCAGGGAGCTCGACTCCGGTTATCCAAAACTTGTCCTGTAACATATCCAGACACAAAACATCCGGTGACGTTCAGTGTGTGACACTGTACAGTACATTACACAAAACCAGATCTGCTAAGTCCAGAGTTTGCAGCTAGGACGGAGAAACTGCACTTCACGGCGGCGAGTTTCACTTTCTGCAGGTTATTGCCCAAATACTTGAACTAAAGGGGTCACCACCGCCACACGGGCTCCGTGTCCAGGAAACCTACAGCAAGTACCAGTGTGCAGAGTCTGATTCCCCGTAAGCGGTAAAGGGCTGCTCTGTGGCACTCCCGGTGTCTGCAGCACGCACTTGGACTCCTCCAAGTCCCTAAATACGTTTTAGAAGCAGACGAGGCTCGGCCGCAGGCCGCAGAGCACCGCGGGGTGACGCGACACCGGCAGCGGGCGGACCCTGCCGGGCTGTCCCGGCAGCGGCGGGGCTGGGCGGCCGCGCTCTGCGCAGCGCGGGCCCGGTGTCCCCCCTCACCCCGGTCGGTGCCCAGCCCCCGGCCCGCCCCGGCCCCTCACTGCTGGAGACGCACACCACGGCTGCCCCGGCCCCGGCGCCCCCGGCCCCTCACCGTTGGAGATGTACACCATGGCTGCCCGCCGGCCCGGTCCGGCCCCGTCCCTGCGCCTGCGCGGCCGCCGCGCGCATGGGCAGCGCAGCCGGTGACGGCGGAGGAGCGGCCGCTGCTCCCAGGCCGGAGTAGCCGCGCCCGCGGGGCTGTGGGGGAGCTGGCTGGCGCTTGGAGCCCTGGGCCCTCGGTTCCCTGTTCCTTCGCCACAGGGCAAGGGCGTGCAGCCCCTGAGATTAACAGCACCGCCTGTTATCGAGGGGTCGCTGTCAGCAGCCCTGTATACTAACGAGTTTTCCTTCGGCACCCCGGGTAAAGGGGGATCCCACTCAGCAGCCGCTGTTATTAACCAGGTTCCCCCTCAGAGCCCTCAGCAGCCGCGGCGGGGCCGGCCGGAGGCGGGCGGTGCTCAGGTGGGACGGCTCCTCCCTCAGAGCGGGCGGTTCTGGCTCACGCTAAAATGGATTTATTTTAGTGGTTCCAGCGCTGTGCGAGCGTCTCTGCCGCGTTTAGCAAGAGTAACAGGAGTTGGAATAGTCTGTCAGGGTTTCATGAAAACTCAGTGTTCCTAATCACCTTCTGCAGTAATGATAGAAATATGGCCAAGTGCAGAGATGATTTAACAATTCTCTCCAAAGGGAACTTTTGTTCCCTGTATTTAATGACAAATATGTGGCTATGTATATTCCCATTATCTTCGTGGGAATGTTCAACCCGAAGTCGGGCATTTGTTTTCATTTATTTTATTTTTATAAAAACCTTGCCCTGCAAGTAATGGCTAGCATTCCTTCTGTGGGAGAATACATGCTTGTAAAATTGGGAGTAACTATACAGCATTATAGGCAAATTTAATATATTACCTTCTCTCTCTTAGTTTTTAAGTTAATCTAATAGAGAAGGGATTTTTAATTCTGATGTGAAACAGGGGTAAAAAATTAAAAACACTTAAAAACTTCCTTTGCAACAGCTGTATTTTCCTAATAATGATGAGGTGAAGTCCTTTGCTAAGAGGGGCATACCTGAAGAGCGTTTTCTGAAGTTGAAATTGTAATACAGTGTCTCTGACCGTGTAGTTGTCCCCCAGTAAAGAAACTGTTTTCAACTGACAGGTGTTTATAAATGTTCAATGTTTATAAACAAACTATTGCAAACAACTGAAAACAGTAGTGAAAGAAAAGTATCTGTAACCAGGTGTCTAAAACAAATGTTTATCATTATTGCAAGAGCTGGATAATCTGCAACTCAATAAATGGTGCAATACAAAAGTGTTAGGAAGATAGTGATGAACAGTGCAAAATGGGCATAAACACAGGCAGTACGGTAAAATAATCCAGGGACACCACCTATGTACTTTTTGCTTTCTGAACCCCAAACCCAAGCAACAAAGAGGATGATTAGTGAGTTCTTCAGGTGCTGTGTTGTTTTGGTTTTTTTGTTTGTTTGAGGCTTTTTAAAGTAAAATAAAGTGTGAGCTAGTCTTGGTTTGTTTAATAACAGTGATAAATATTGTTTCAGTGCTCTAAGATTATATAATTAAAATGCAAACTTTCTCTATGAACTGTACTTCTGGTGAATGAAACTAAAGAAATATCCTTTTTAAATGAAGAGTATTGATGTGCATGTATTCCTTACAATTCTATTTTTCCAAGAAGGGATGTCCAGGTACCTAACAATGGCAAAATAACCAACCATTGTATAAAATGATACATGAAAATGTCAGTGTTTATAACTGTTTTTAAAGCACTAACATATGGATTGTTAATTAATTTATTTCCACATTTAGCTTTTAGATTATCAGCCTGTCCTTGGGTGAGGAACTGAGGAGAGAGGAGGAAGGGGAAAAGAATTCTCCCTGCGCAGCTGCAGTTTGTGGTGGAGTTAGGACAGCAGGTGTGGCATAAAATGTGGTGGAGCCTCATTCCTGGGAATGCCATGGCCCTGGTGTCCCACTCAGCCCCACCTTTGCTTCCAGCCCGGGGCTGGGAAGTTCAGAGGATGGAGGGGCTGTGCGCCTGTGCTGAATGAACAGTCGGAGAGGCTGTTTTGAGAGCTGACAGCAGAAACAAACCAGCTGGGTGCCCTTGTGCAGGTGGGTGCTGTGAGCAGAGGTGTGTAAGAGCTAAAAGTTACCAGAAGTGCTATGTGGAAGCTGGGGAGCTGTGATTATTTGACAATAGGCCAAGGAAATATTTGTGCAACGCCATGAAGAGTAGTGTGGGCCATACATTAAGATAAGTAATTGAAAAAGACCAATGTTTTTTATGTTTACATTTTTTTAGTGCCTTCTGAACTCTCAACAAGATAGCTTCTGTTTTTAGGTTGTTTATTTTTTTTAATGCTCTGTTCCAGGTGTAATTGGTATATTTTGATTGTGAACTGTGTTTGCATACCAATAGCTAAGTACCCCTGTCTGAGCAACATATTAATGTGCTTTAGCAATATTTTCTATTTTTTCATGAAAAGTAACAAAACCATGGGTCAGCCATTTTGATAGCATATTCTATACTGAGAGATGACCTTTCAGTTGAGGTGCAAGAGAACTGGAAAGTGGTGTGCATAGAGAAGTGGTGATACAGCATGAAGAGTACTTGTACTCTCCAAAATTTATGCTGCGCGTGACTGTAGACTTTTTAAGAGAAAATAATTCTGAATTGGAAGCTAAACAAGGGGAACTTGGCCCTGCCTTGAAGAGGATTTGCAATATACTGATCATATTTAATAGCAGAAATAGAAAAGGCACTTTTTTTTTTGTGGTTGGTCTATAGTTGTTTCACATAGGAATTATAATGTTGCACCAGCACACAATTAAAATGGAAACATTCAAAACTTAATTTGGACTTGAATTATTCATAAAAGAGCTGATTGTTATGTAGTATTTGTTTTATGCACACAAAATTAATACTGTGTGTCTTAGAGTGAGAAGGTCTTCTGAACTCCACATTACAAATGTAGAATGTTTATTGCAACATAAAACTCAGAGGATATTTCACAGGATTCTATTTTTTAACTGCTTTTATAAGAAAAATTTAAATAACTTGCTGTTTGTGGAAGAGCTCATACTCAATTCTTGGAACGAAATTGTGTTGATTTAATGGCAGAATTTTAAATAGAATTTACCTGTTCAAGTAGCTTCAGTTTTGAATAATTGATTGAAGACCTAATTTTTTTATGCTCTCATGCTCCAGATGGAGATATCTTTAACTCAAAGAGCCCACAATACATGAATATATCTTGTGCAGATTTCAACTGGAAGCTACATTTTGCAAAATCAGCAGCTCTGATCCTGGCGTAAAATCAGGTCAAGTACATAAGCACATAATGCTGTGAACTATTTTTTCCCCTGGCTGGGACAGAGACTAGATGTTCTACTAGCAGAATTTGTCTGCAAATTGTTTGTTTATACAATTTCTTGAGATCTGAATAACAAACATGAAGAGGTTTTAGTTCAAATTTATTACAGTTAAGAGCTTGAAAGCAAATATATGCTGGAGGAAAGCCAAAGGATTGCCTTGTGCTTTTGTATTTCTTTAGATAACAACATATCCTTATATGCAGAAAGCCAGAACTCTCTGTGTTACATATTCTTCTTAACAACAAAGACTTTACCCCTCAGTAGAATGAAATTGATGGTCCTCAATTTAAAGTCGTATGAGAGTCTAGAAAGAAACTTCCCCACTCTGTGCAGAGTGAATAGTGCTGCATTTAGTGTTCGGGCAGAGAAAGAGCAGGTTCAGTACACGGTAAAAATATCTGAGCTGAGGGAGGAAACACCCGGGTTTCGGGCATGGGGATACTTGGAATGTCCATGGGGTGGCAGCGCATGTGTGAAAGAACGCGACCTGCTTTGTTTATCGGCACTGTAAATGTTCTGGCGCCTTCGGCAGAGCATATTTGGATCCTCCTTTATAGAAAAATCCTTACTCCACTGCCACTTGACACTTTGTAATGCATAAATGGCAAATTCTTTCCGGGTTAAGGGCCAGTGTCGGCTACACAGATTTAGGAATTTGTTAGAAGTTTCATGTTAGCAGAGTTTTGGGCGAGGTGGGAGAAATGCTTGTATGTTTATATATCATTATCTTATTGATGGGAATGATTGGGGGATTCGTTGACTGGGACTTGTTGGCTTTTTTTCTTCCTTTTTTCCTCCACCCCTGCATACTTCCCCCAGTTAGAGGAATAGCAGACTTCCTATTTTGTTAGTTGAGCCACTGGCTTTATATTTTTTTTTTGTATAAATGAGAAAAAGGTGAACATAAATGAGTGTAATAATGACCTTTTGAACTGTAGCAGGTAGGAAAAATAATGATCACGACATAGGTCAACTGAAAATAAAAATCAAGTCCTCAAACCTCTACAGTAAGTTAATGGCAAAACCTGAAATAGAACTGCCCTGCTTACTCTCGTACTTATGTAATTCCTTGAGGATATACTTGCATCTGTCAGGTAAAGAAAGCAAAAGCAGTCTCAGACTCTGTCAGTGTTTTGGTTTAAGGCAAATATCCTTTGCTTTGTTATGCTTTCCGCTAATGCGTGAGAATTTGATTTGTCATGTACCTGATGAGTCTGGATTGTGAATGTGTGCGCACATGCAGTGCCTACTTTTGCATGTTTTCCTTCTTTTTTTTTTTTCTGAATTCTTTAAAAATATTTGGCTGTCTAAGGAAAGGTAAAATTTAATACAATGAAATTTGAAGAATAATTGTTCACAGTAGGGATTATCCTTTATCACTACTGTTCCTATATTTTGAAATCCTGTTTGTAAAGCACACCTACAGATTTCACATGGTTATTTTGACCTCCCAGATTTTACTTTGATACCAGCAATGATGTCATTATGCTGTCGTGGTATCTTTAGAAATGAAAAGGAATGATTAACCAGGGAAATAGATTTGTTAAGACAGGTGGTGTGATATGAATATTGCCTTTTTTGCCAGACTATTTAGCCCACAGACCAGGGTAGTACATCAGCTGCAGGTGACCATGTGGTGAAACTGATGTCACAGTCTTCTACTGTGATTTTGGTCTTATCTGCATGCAAAAATTTGCTTGTACTGATTTGTTTAGTGCGGTGATACTTGAAAATCAGGGAGAGATGCTCTAAAGACTGGGAAAAGATAAACATTTGAAGGGGAAAATGGCATCTCAGTATGCTGAAGAGTGGTTTAAATGCCAGACATTATCATGTCTAAGTAAACCTGGTCTCCTTCGAAAGGTTTTACATTGAATGTGTTCTCTGGAGCCTAGGGCATCCAGTGTGTTTCTATTATCTGTAAAAGCTGTCTTAATTGTTTGGCATACATTAGACTGTCTGTTTTTGGTGATAACTTGGTTGTGAATACGCTCAAAAGAGGGAAAACAGCTTTAGCTCACTGATGCTCTGGAGCTGCTTGTAGATAGCCGGAACATTCTTATCAGCCACCTGGTGGGAGAGGTATGGGCTGTTTGACTGAGGAAACTCCTGTGTGAAAAGTGGGAAAGGAACCAGGGAAGACTTGCTTTCCGTCAAGGTGCTACTGTTCGTCATTTATCTTTATTTTTGTGTCTGAGGCGACTGCAACACAAAAGATGTGATGGAATCCTCTGGCCTCACTGATGTGATATCCCTGAAAATGTGTGCAGCTGGGATATCCCAGTGCTGTTTCCTGCTGGATGTGCATGGATTGCATCTACACTGATGACTGAGTGAGTAGAAGTGTTTCTTCTTGATTCATATTTGCTTTTCTTTGTGTTTGGAGCTTTGTGTCTGCCTTCTAATGGGCACTTGAACATGCCATTGCTGTGCCAGGAGTGGATTCCCCCTGATGAAGCAAGGCTGAGATTGCACAGCAGCTGGAGCTCTCCTGCAGCGTGGGCACGGCGTGATCAGCTCTGTTTGTGTGCTGTGCACGCTGAGGACTGGCAGCTGGCAAAGATGTCATGTGGATAAACAGTTCTGGAATCAACAGATTTCAGCAAATGAAACCTTGTTTTTTCCCCTCTTTGCAGCAGTAATGGCCAGCAGTTTCCTTGTCAGTGGAAACTGCATAAAGCTGTATGACAAGATTAGCACAAGTTTTGAGAATGTCCCTTACTGCATTGGAAAGGGCAATGCAAATAAGGTGACAAATTGAACAAGGCTGTTGCTAGAGGCATCTCTGATACTCAATATACCCTTTTCGCTGTTAAACTTTCTTTAACTGCTTCAGACTTAACAGCCAAGGTAAAAATAGCACAGAGGGTACTTGGCGGGAGCAGGTGGATGAAGCCAATTCTGTGACCTATTTGGTGAATAAAATGGTGATAATAACTGCAACATTGTTCTGAAGAGCTTTTATGGTTCTGTTGGAGTATTAATATCATTTTTTTTCTTCTGAAAATTTATTACTTTAATGAAATATGTTTTGTGCAATCAAAACACCTTTGAATGGGTGCAGACAGTGTAGGTGTTTAAAAAGCACATGGTTGTTGAAGGTGGGATGGACTCACACTGGAAGAGTTCATGCAGGACTATATCCCATGAGAGGGACCCCAGGCTGGAGCAGGGGAAAGGCTCTTCTCCCTGAGCAGTGGCAGGAACAACCTGTGATGAACTGACCACAAGCCCCATTCCCTGTCTCCCTGTGCTGCTGGGAGAGGAGAGGGAACTCGGGAACTCGGGAGGAGTGGGAGGAAGGTGGTTTTAAGATTTATTTTACTCTCATTATCCTACTCTGATTTTGTAAGCAATAAATTCAATTAATGTCCCCAATTCGAGTCTGTTTTGCCTGTTACGGTATTTGGTGAGTGATCTCTCTCCTGGACCTTATCTCAACCCATGAACCTTTCATTATGTTTTCTCTCCCCTGTCCAGTTGTGAAGGGGAGTCATAAAGTGGCTTTGGTGGGTGCCTGGTGTCCAACCCACCACACACAGTTGATTGGAGAAGTGTTTTGGAATGTCCGGTTGGGGAACACATGCCTCCTCCCAGGTTTAGCTTTTAGGGGAAAATCACATTTGCTTCTGTCATTATCACATGATAGAGGACCCTAAAGATCCTGATTTTCAAATACAGTTGACACTCTTTACTATCCTATTTACTGCATTTTCCATTTTTTTTCTCATTTAATGCAATCCACTGCATTATACCTCATAATCTAGAACATAACATACATGGGCTCTGTCCTATCAGAGGCAGAACTAGCCCGCAGTAAGAAATTGAATATAAACTTGAATATTTTTGTTCATTTTCATCAGACTGGATGACAAAACCATGGTTTCAGTTCTTTACAGTCATATTTTCATAACTTTAAATATTCTTTCTTTTATGCCTGACTCAAATGGGTTTTAAATTCAGAAGAATTCCCAGTAACTTCTTTATGTTGAAAATTAATTGCAATTGAATTATCATGTGTTTCATGCTTAAGGAAGCAGAAAAGCCTACCTGTAAAGAATTCTGAAGTGCTAATTTTATTCATCAATAACTATGGTAAGAATTAAAGTTCTCCAGCAATCCAGTCAGCGTGAAGCTGAGCTTCAGTGGTAGAGAAAAAGAATTCAAGTCAGACTAAGTAATGACATGATAAAATTTCTTGTTGAGTTCTTCCATGAAGTAATATGTTGAATTCTAATTACTGCATCAAAAAGAAAAAGGCATTATAGCAGTATGGAGGAAGGTTGTAACAGTTGATTTCTTGTAGAAGCAAAATCAGTAATGAGTAGTATCTGAAAAAAAAGTAATGAGAGAGTTGAAATATATAAACATGTAAATGGATTAAGCTGCAGAAAGTTTTTCATTTTCTTTGGTAACAAAAACATTTGATGACAGTTAAAATTAGTGGGTGATAACAGGTATATTTATGGTGTTTTGACAGGAAAGCACTTCCATGTGGAAGGAGGTCATTCTTCCCACAACAAAAACTCACCAAAACCCACAAAACCAGCAAAATAAGACTGTTTTTTTTGAAAAAGGCTTTGAAATAAAGCATTTTAGATTTTGTGCCTCCATACTAGGATTCTCACATTCTAGGCTACTATCAAAATTAAATTTCTTTTTGGAAGAAGTGGAGGTGAGTTTAAGGAATGACATCTCCTTAGGCTTTGGATTCCTTCAGTCTTCTTGCCCTTGGGCAAAAAAAATTAATCTGTGAGAATCAAAAGGAGTTGGATGCTTTTGACTAAGAAAAGTGTTTAATTTTTTTGCTTTAAAAGCAGTCAGGGATATAAGCAATCACCTCTGAGTCTCCAAGCAGCAGGAATTAAGCCGAGATGTTTGACTAAGTAGCTTATTCTCATATTTATCTCAACTGGTATCTCTCGTGCTTTTCTTTGAACTGTTTGACAGCAGGTACTGGAAAGAGCTGTAGCAAAGAATTTGATGCCTGGAACTCCTTTCAGAGGCTTTCCAGTCATCATTGCTGCCTCCTGCTTACCCTGCTGCTGTGGATCTGCAGCCTTTCTGTGGATATTAGAAGCAGTCACTGGGCTGCAAGATTTGCTTCTCTCCCTCTGTGTTACAGCTTCATGTCTCCCATCATTAGCAGAAGTTTTCACAATCTGTCTCGACAGTGTTTGTCTGACTCATTTCTAAGGCAAGATAATCCTGTCCTGCACTGTCCCACAGTGTGACATGGTCTTGCAGAGAACCAGTGAGCACCAGTTCATCATGAGGATGAAGTCAGGCACCAGCAAAAAACCAGAAAGATTTTAACAAGCAGGCCTCATGGCTGGTTTCCTTATGATGGATAGACCCCAGTCTGACTTACTTGCCTGGTTGCTTTGGCAGCATCTATCTCCTGAAGCTCTCTAAGAGGTGTTGGATATAATTTGTGTAATGCTTTAGGTGGGTGTGACTCGTGGAGAAGGTGCTTGTGACCATTTCCCACCTGCACCGTGACCCTGTAGGCCGGGGTTTGCTGCTGACCCAGCACAGCACACTCGCGTTCCCTGTAGCAGGGGACAAGGGCTCGGTGTCCGGCTGCTCCGGCGGCTGCCAGAGGAAAGGACAAGGGTGCCAGGCTTGAGGCAACTGCTTTTGATGGTTGTGCAGAAAACCTGCAGGTGTGTGGCAGCAAGGTAAGCAGGAGACAGTTGGTGATGAAGTTCTGTGTTGTCTTGGCTGTTTTCTGCTCTTGAAGACCCATTCTGCACCCTTTAAACCTTTCATAATTTTAAGTCATTAAGGAGAGAGAAAGTATAAAGATTGTATTTCTGGGCTGATACTTTCACCCTGTAACATAACCCTTTATGTTACAAGACTTTCTTCCAGGCTGTTAGCCAGGTACACGAATCACTGTAGCCTTAATCAAAGAAATGACAACTAAAATGGTGTGAGAAAAGCTTCCAAAGAATTGAACTCACAGTAGATTACAATGCTTTATTAGGCTAATAGACTTTAGAAAGTGCTTGTTTCCTGATTCCCCTCTTGAAGCTGTTCAAAACATGCTCCTGAGAGCAAGCTGGGAAAAAAAAATCAATAGAGAGTAGTTTTGGCTATCACTGGCTTTTCTGCTGCAATGTGACTGATCCCATCAGAGTTCACTTGTTTAATGCTGAGAGGCAGAATCCAGGTTCTGGAACCATGAGCTGTACTTTGTCAGGTTGCTTTCTTTTGTCAATTACAGCTGTTTTGAAGACACAGAAACTTCACTAATAGCCCAAAGTTCCTTCTGTTTCTTTGAGTTAGTAGCTTTCCATGCATGGAAAACTGACATTGTTGCCTTCAGATTTCAGCTCTGTTCCATTGCTTGACAGTATCATGTATTGATTTTGAGTTTTTTTTTTTTCCTCTCGAGGCCTATTTTCTAAATCTCTTTTTCAGATGACACCTGACTACACTAATAAACTTTTTTTTAAAATAAATATTTAACAGTAACTAATGCAAGCTATGCTTTTGCATGGAAATGGCATAATTGGACAGTAAGTTACCTAATTTGCATAGAAGCCACAGATTCCTGATAAGCTACTGAAAGCATGTGTCCTTTGGGAGCACAGATGTAGAGATTACTTCTGAGTGTTTTCTTACCAACAATATAAAATGTGGGGGTCTCTTCCGATGGGTAAATTGCTTATATGGTTCTGTGTCTTCCTTGAACCTTTGCTTCATCAGTTTCTGGTCCATTTACAAATGCTGCAGTGATAACATAGCCAGTGTGTGAATATATCCACCGTTTGGGTACCCAGAAAGTAATGTGTCTGCAAAGTGATTAAGCACAGAGGAGTAATTTAATAATAAACTTATATAAATGACAAACTGGAAGACAACTTGTTCCTTTTAGTCTCTGAAGCCATTATTTGAATCTCTTAATATCTCTGTCTTTTTGTAGTCATTCTTTCTTTTTGATGGCCTTGAGGCAACTCAACATTTTTACAGACAGAAGCAGGGACAGTGTGTAGACTTGAAAATGTGAGTGCATTTTGAGATCTGAGTTTTTGATCACAGCATTCTTCACTCCCTTTCCATTAACTTTCTAATTAGGTTTACAGTGCAATTTTCATTATTGCTATCGTTGAAATACCTATAGTCAGCTCAAGCAATGTATAAAATAAAGACAGAATATTTAACTACACTGCATATTTCATTTTGAGCATGAAACTGCATATACTTGATACTTCTGGCAAAACCAGTTTCCTTAATAAGAATAATCAATTACATTTTCCTTTCTGCCACACGGCCAGACACGCAGAGCGATTCTTTCCACCTGGGTTCCTCATGTCATTTGAAAAGCCAGAATTAAAAGGGACAGAACAGGGATTGCAGCCCTCTCCATTTCATTGCATAAACTTTCCCTCTGTGCAGCTGGTACACTGAAAACAAAACTGCTTCAGAGTAGACTCAATAGATCTTAACTGTGAGAACAAAAGAACTTTAATTCTATAGTGTGATTTTTGTCCTTGAGAATTAGTATTAATGTTATTGTGGGGCTCCATAATTGCCTCTGTACATCAATGTAAAATGAACCTATGTTTTTCTGTAAGCTTTGTTGTTGTTTTTCCCCTCCCTGAGACTGCCATCCCCTGGCTGTGTTGATCTCCTTTGCAATATGTGATCTGTAGTAAGAGAGACACTGAAAATTATGCACTTACCCTCATCTCAGCAATTAATTCCTTCAGTATTTTAAGTCATCTATACAGCCACTGGTAAGTTCAAAAGAGTTGGGATAAGCAGAAATTAGAGGAAGTATATAAATAAGCAATTAAATATAGAAACAAGGGGGAAAAGTGTTTTCTGTACAAGTGGGTTTTTATGTATGTGCTGCAGCTACTTGTCTCCTTGCTGGTGAGAAAACTCAGGTCGTCTTCAGAAGTCTGAAGACCCTCCCGAGGAGGGAAATGTCTTTGTGGCTCTTTCTGTAACACTGTGTTGTGGCTTCTACCAGCTAGAACAAGGCAGAAGTATCTCCCTCTAGGTTACTACATGTGTTCTATACAAAGAGTTTTCACAACCTGTATTCTGAAGCCTGTTCAATTTTACTAATTCTAAATTCATGCATGGCCTTTGCAGAGCCTCTTAAGCTTGATCAGTCCTTTATCAGAATTTATTGTATTTGAATTCATCAGGGTCTTCGTGGTCCTAGGTCTGCTGTGACTCTGCAAAATTCCTACGGATTGTTGCTAATTTTTTTTGCAGGAGCTTTCCTATTCTTTGCATATTGATACACTGTACTCATCTCTCATATAACTAGTGCAGCATTTTGTTGTAAAATGTTGTTGTAAATCACTTTTATGTTTTAAAATGTCTTTGCAAGGTGGTGGAATGACTTAGCAGAAAATATTGCAGATGCTGACAGCAGATTCTTTCCCTTAAGAGATAATGCTTGCAAAAAAGAATAAAATATGATAGTGTAAGCAGAAAAAAATCTGGAAGTCTCACTGTCCACTTTGGTTCCATGACCTTGGATGTAATTAGAAGACTTCCTAGCTTTGTTGCTCAAGCAATGTGTAGATAGTCCTATACACAAACTTGACTGATTTTATGAAAGAGGAAAAATTATCCAGTCTAGGAGCTTGAAATGAAAGGTAACTAAATTGATTTTCTTTTCCTAAGAAATTTGTATTAAAAATTGACCTCTCTGAGACCTGAACAAATACAGACTCTTAATTTTATATTAGTTCCATCTACTAAAGAAAAAAGAAAATCAGGTTTTTGGTTGGTTTTTTCCCTGAAAACCTTAATCTAATTTAAAAAGTATGAATATTTCCTATATTCTACAAGGTTATTTGATTAATTATATTATCTATTTCACCAGTGAGTATAGTCCTTAGATGTATTTGAATGAAAATAGGACTTTTAAATCTGACTGTATTCATTGTATCATGGGAAATCCTATTCCAATTATTTCTCTTTTGTCGATGATCCTATTTTAAATATCTGATGTCCGTGATAGCAGTTATATGAATTCTGATTTTTGTAACACATATCCTGTTTTATGTATCTTTGTTTTATTATTGTTAACCAAATCACATCCAAGTGCCATCAGCCATGATGTGTTTTGTAGCATTCTGACTTAGTTCATGTCTTTCTTGTCATGTTTGTCTTTTCTATTGATTGCACAGAAATGAAGAAGACAGTGTGGCAGTGCTGTTTATTTATTTATGTATATTTTCTTTAGTCTACTTGTTTTGTTTCTGGACCTCTGGAGGAACTATGGGAACTCTCATGCATTGCTAGCCAATTGTGAGGGAGGAATGTCCGAGGGTCAGTGAATTCACTGATGTAGTTAGACTGAGGCTGTAGGAAGAAGAGCCCCCCCAGACCAGCACAGACTGTTCAGGTGGCTGTGGGCAGTGTGAGACTGCAGTGGCACTCCAGGGCCACAGTGCAGCTACTCTTCATCACCTTGAAATTTCCCATAAAAAAGGGCTCTGCAACTTCCCAGACTCCTGACCACGGCAGATCTGAGGTTACTTTTGGGGGAATGGCTGCTGGTGCTTTTTGACTAACCCAGTTCCTTCCTGGTGATTTTTTTTAGGAAAGGGAAGATTACATGTACTTAAAGCTGAGTGCCAATCATCTTAGGGCAGTAGCAGCAGATGACATTCCCTCTCCTCTTCTCACCATTTTATCCTCAAACCAGTAACAGTCTTTGACAAGGATTGCTGTGATTAAGTAAAGAGACAGATTGCCTTGTTAAAGGTACTTCACAGAGTAGGAAAAAATACTTTGAGGGCTGCTTAGATTAATAATTCATAGTTAGCTGATGTAGCAGGACAAACAAAGTACACTCAAAGTTCCAGTTACCTGGAGATCATGAATGTCACTGCATCCTTAACATAATGGACAAGATGCTGCTTCAGGACTTCCAGGGACAATGTATTCATTGTTCTCCACTTTGTCCAATGTAGCAATTAATGTGATTAAGCTAGCGCCAAATCTGTTTTAAATACTATTGCACTGGGTCGTTAACTTTAACACTGTCATCATGTTCTCCCTTACTGCCTTTGCCTTATTTAGGGAAGGTACTAATGCTTAGCATTCACTTGAATCAGGAATATATTAATGCTTCTCTAGTTCTCAAGATATTACTCAGCGTTTGTGTATTAGGAGTTACATTGGACTAATAGGGGAAAAAAATTCAGCTTTACATCCCTTAGCCACTTGAATCTTCCTCCCACTGGCATAATAGCAAGTGTCTTTATACCCATAGTTTGCAAAGCTATTGGTGTTCAGTCAGTTGTATATGTTGTTTTTATCTTGATGGATGCTCTGTTAGGAAACCTTCAAGGCTGCCTAGAATAAAAGAAACCTGGAGCTGTTCATAGGTCCTATAAAGGACATGATGCAGTGTAGTTCAGAAGAATTATTAGGTAATTCTCAAGCAGTTCCTTTTATTCAAAAGATCTATCAAGCCATGTTGGATTTTCTAGTGAGCACTATTGGGATTGGCTGGACAATACCACAAGGGGTGCCTGAAGATGTGGGTAGTAGGTCTAGACACCAGTGAAATGGTTTTTAGAAATAACTTAGATAGTGGCACAGACTGCATATGAAATTTGTTGAGTTTGGAAAATTGACTTGTGTTCAGAAGAGTCCCAGTGATCACAATGAAGAGAACTTCATCCTGCTGAGACTTGGGAAAAGGTTCTGGTGTCAGTTAGATGGCCATGAACCCACAGAAACACTTATCCAGGTAGCAACTGGTGCATGTGGCTCTGGTCTTTGTCCGAAATCCCTCATATACTTGAAACAATGAATGATTTAATATCACATACAACACTATCTCTGTGCTAGAAACTTATTGTAATGAAAGAAGAAAAAAGAACGCATTGATTTGTTTATTACAGATATCAGTCTGTCACTGCTCTCATTGTTCACATGCGGGAACAAGGGTAAGAAAAATGTCTGAAATAAATTCGTATTTTATAATTTGCATATATTTGTTTTTAGGAGAATGAGTCCTTGGCCTTGAGCTTAAAGTGAAGAGGAAATTCACTTATGTGGGTCTATGTCTGAAAAAATTCCTAGGGAAGCATTGAGTAAGCACATTTATCTGCTAGTGGTTTTCAGACATGCGCTTCTAATGTTCATGTTGCTTTACTTGGGAGAGTTTTAAAAGTAGTCAGATATTAAACTGCAAACATGTTGGGTTCACCCATGGTGATATGTGAAAGCCTATTAGGAACCAGTGTGGAAATTGATCTGTAAACTCAGTTCCAGTAAGATTAGAATACATTCACAACTTAGGTTGCACTGTTCCACGTGTAAAAAAGCACGTAGTTGTCCAAGGGCTTGTAAACCTAGGAACAATCACTGAATTAAGGTAATTTTATTGAATAAAGTTGACCTCCATAAGTGAGATTTGTACCACATTAAATACAAGAGGGGCTCTCATCAAAGTATAAGTGTGAAAACATTTATTTTTACTTTTGTGACTACTTTTTAAAGATGTGTAACCTTCTCTGAAGTGTATAAAGCACTCAGAGATCTCTTTCTGGAACAGGCAATGCTGTATTTTTATGTACCAATCTATATGAACAGCTACATGTCCATAATTAAGCTTGCTTTCAACTTCTTCCTTGATTACTTTTTTCTTCTCAGTTCTTGTAGTTTTCAAAACGACTTTCTATGCTTTGCAGTTTGACCTGAAAGCTCAGAATTAAATATATACAACCCTGTTCCTATAGAGCTGGTGAAGAATGTATTGGATTCCATCTCCCTCATGTACAGCAGGAGCCATGTTGTGTTAATTAACTCTTTTCATAGCTGCATCATTGCCTAAAACAATTTTTGGAGAACTGGTTGTGGCTGTGGGTAGAAGTTAACTTCTTCACTTTCAGCCCTGGTACATACCATAAACTGAATTACCTCTAATAGCCCTTCTGTTCCAAAACTGTTAATTTTTTTGTCTCGACAGCCTTTGAAAGCATATGTCTGCAGCACTTTGTATCTTGAAATAAACTGAGGGAACTTTCACACTACTGTAGAATCATCTGACTTGATAAGTACCAAGGAAGATGGAATTTTTCTTGTGCACTAGCCAGATGGATTCCACAGATTCCATACTGCGCACTCTGATCTGTAGTCTTGGCAATAGTTAGTTTCTAATGTACATTTGAGCTTCAGTGTTTAATTTGTGATGACCTTCACTTCATTAGTTAATGATTTTAAATTGTGTAATCCACTACCTGTTGTTTTTTTTATTCAGTAGCCATGTACTTCTAGAAATTGCTTCCCAATAGATTCTCTTAGTGTTTTACATTTTTAGAGGGAGGGTGTATGGGAGGACAATTTATTACTTCTTGGACATTTTCAAACTTTTTTACAAAATTGGGATTGAGAATACATAATGCTTAAGAAAATTTCCTTTTCATGACCTAGTCCACTTCCTTGTGAGAGAATTAGACCTCTTCTGTGCAAAATCCTACACAAAATATATTTTTGGGCAGAGTAGGTATACCTGCACTTCTATCCTTTGCATCTTCCTCAGATACTGATGATTTTTTTATATTTTTAAAATGATAAAACACGGTGAATGTTCTTTGGATGTCCCCTTTTACAGATATTTGGGAAAATACGTGCCTGTTTATCAGATGCTCTAGGTGTGTATTGCTCCTGGACAGTTCCCCAGAGGATTTGCTTTCTCTGTGGGAGCTAACTCAACCTCAAACTCTTATTAGGTCATATGCCTGTCAGGAGTAGCTTAGGGGGGAGGTGGGAGGTGAGAAGATACTTCTCTAAATAAGGGACCCTGTGAAATCCTCACCTGAGAGAAAAGAAAGCCTTGTGTGAAGGCAGCATGGGATTTGTTTATGGATGAAAAGAGGAGAATCGTTTCATAACATATCCCTCCAAGATAAAGCAGTAGCAGCCTGTTTTGACTGCATTCCAAAGGACTTGTGGCACATTAAATCAGTTCAGGGAAGTAAGAGGGAACCCAAGAACTTTAGGTGTTATTTCATGTAGGCTCATGTAAAAAAATTCCAAATTTTGTGTATGTATTTTTTCCCATATATGATGAGCTCCTTAGTTCCTCAGAGAACACAGAGCTATCTGAGGATAAGAAATGTTAGGCCCCAGACTAGTGAAAAATAATTCCCAGGTTGAATTTTTCAAAACTTTCAGATGAAAAGCATGCAAAATTTAAAAAAAAAGTTCATTTCAAGGTTAAGAGATTACTGCAATGAGATGAGTATACAAAAACATGCATAGATTATGCCTACTGGATGAAGCCTTTTAAGCAATTAGTCTTACTAGTGTTGCATTCAGTATTTGTAATATAGAATCTAATGAATTCTGCCTGATGCTTGTATTTAAATTAAGGTGGAACAGTTTATAAGCAGAATAAAATGCTCAGTGTTTCATATTAACAACAAGCAAAATAAAAGATCTGCCATAAAAGGGGATGAAAGAGATAAAATTGTCTAAATTGTGTACATTTGCCCTTCATTGGGAAGAACATCTCTCCTTAGGGAATTTGCTTAGTTCACAGTAATTGCCAGCACTTTGAACTGCATTTTGACTTTGGTACAAAATATATTGGACTATTTGGAGCTTAGTGACCATGTCATGTAAAACCTATACTCAGTAAATGGCATGCAAGAACAGTATAAATATCAGTGTGTATGTATAGATAGATAACACATAATTACCAGTAAGCTGTCATGATGAATACAAAATTATGGTGATTATGAGAACAGAAAATAACTACCTTTCTGCCTCTCTTTTTAATACTAGTACATATTCTCATGTGAAAACCACAAGTTCTTTTCCAGGTCACTTTGGTGTGCTGTTCCTTTTTGTGAAAATCTTGAGAAAAAGCATTCTGAAAAAAGGAGATTTTTCAAGCCCTCTTGGACAATCCATATTTGACATTTTCCAGCAGGTTAATCTGCTTTGCAAAGCAAATTCATTATTGATCAGATAGTGTTGGGCATAAAACACCGTAAAGCCACTGCAGAATCTGCAATAGATTTCCAGCAAATTAGCAAGAGTGGGGTAGCATGAAACAAATCAAGTATACCTTGTGATAGTTTCTTGCTTTTCCAAAGAAGAAATAGATTTTTTCATGCAGTAATGGAAAATTTTCCCATAGCATGGCTTGTCTAGCATGTGTTTCCAGAGGGTATCATTACAGATAACGGACTTTGGTTTGCCCCTCCTTGGGACTTCAGAATTTTGCAGAGCAACAAAATTTGATTGCCACGTTCTCAGTGCATCCTTGAAAAGTCCATGATAGAAGCAATGTCAAAACTTTCAAAAGACACAAGCAAACAAAACCCACAAGAAGTGTTAAAAGGCAAAGTATGTGTTTGTGTAAGTGATACTGAACTTTAAGATTACATCTGCAGAAGAGCCTGGTGCTTGTGGGCTATAATGCAGAATAATACTTACAGAAAAATTGCAGAATGGTCAGTAAGGCAGAATCATCAGCCCTTGGTGTTATTTGAACAGGCCTGTTGTAATGATGCTCTTTCATGGGGGCATTTAGGTGTAATGTGAGGCACTTATGGATGTTGGATATACATTACAAACATGAATATCCTCTTTACCTTCTCTGAAATGACCTTTCACACTACCCTACTCTCATGTCTCTTTTCTAAAAGGATTCGCATCTTGCACGTCTCTGTGTTTCAGACTGTGGTTAACCCAGATGCATTCCCTGCTTTGGCAGGTGTGGGTGCAGTTCCTAATCTCAAGGACAGCGATCCAGTTATGTGCTAAATGTGCAGGTTGGCTGTGGCACCACTCATCCAACCGAGGCCTGGCAGATTCTGTACAACAGGTTTGCATTGCAGGGATCGTCTCCACATTACTGATCGAAAATTTGTGCGTGGTGCATGCTGTAATAGTTGCACTATAAAACACACTGCAGAAGGAACTCCAATCAGTTTCAGGTTTTTGGCACAGAAGAGCTGTAAAGCTGTACGTGGTTCTCACCATGGAATTAGGCTGTGGAACCCTTCTACCGTGTTGCAGATTCTACGCGAATTCAAAAAGTGGCTATGCAAATTTGTGAAAGTAAAATTCTTGAAGGATGGGGAAGCGCAAATATATCAACTCTGGGTCAAGAAGTCTGAGCTGCAGGCTGGTGGAGGTTGCGAGCATGTACTTTAGTGTTATCATTCCAAGTTATTTTTCTTTTTTTTTCCTTTACATTTACTCTTAGTATCTGTTGGAGCTGGAGCACTGAGTTGTCTGGCTGGCTTAATAATATAAGTTAATTAATATTAACTTATAATAAGTTCTTAAAATCTTTAAGGATTTTTTCACTAGAAAAATTAAAATTATTTAGTAACCAAGTCTTTTACAAAAGTCTTAAGGGTGCTTCAGCCCTTCTCAGATAGGGGAGAGTTGGTGATAGCCTCCAAACTGAGGTTAAATATGTTTGTATCTTCTTGAACCTAAATCTCTTTGTTGCTGTCTCCCTGATGGCTGTGCCTTCTAGGATTCTACCAGCAAGCTTAGGCTACCTGATTTAAACTGATGTTCCCCTGTTTTTAAGGTGGTCAGTGGTGGCTGAGTTACTACCCTGGTGTGGAGTGGGAGGTAATGTGAATAATTCAATTATTATGTAGAAAAGCCAAGTAATTGTAACACAGATGGAATTCAACTATATCCTTCCATCTCCTTCCCTATAGGTGCTTAGACTTGCCTCAGCATATTGCCTGGTTTCATCAGAGTAACAAATCCAAAAAACTGTCAGGTTTCCATTATCACCATGTCTTTGGCACATGAGGTAGATTTTAAGTAGATGATTCATGAGAATACGTTGTTGGAAAGGGCTGTGCTGAAATGTGTGTGACAGATGTCAAAGAAATATTGCTGATATATTTTAAGTGCTGCTCCCAATTGAGGCATTCCTGAAAGTGTAAATATCCTATAGCAACAAGGAAAAAAACCCTTCTGTACTCATCAGGAAGTGGTTTGTATATGGTTTTCTGGAGCCAGGCTGAACACTTATGATGCTGACAATAGACAGATATAGAATAACAATATTAAAGTCATCCTTCAGGGCAGCATTCTGGGACACGCAGCTGTGCTCCCACGCTACTTTCCAGCTTTTGTGTAAAGGTGATTTCCTTTTCATTGCCTTTTGTCATTTCTCAGTGCGGTAAATGGAACACTTATTTTTCAGCTTGCAAAAAAGTTTGTGTAAAATGCACAAAAATTCACAAGGGCCTTGTAAATGCCAGTTACAATAGCAGATATGCAGGTATGTCAGCCAAATTTCCTTGTGTATATGTGTGTGAGTAGGACCAGCTTGGGAAAGCTGCCACACATGCAAGACTGTTTAAACTATATAAATGACTAGTTACATGTCTTGGGCATTAAAGTTATCACTATGATGGAGATTCTTAAAAATTAAGACAAAATTCAAAAACAAAGCCCAAACTCTCCAAACAGTTTGGAAATTCCAGACAGGATAGGAGGATAAATAGGGGTCAAACCAGTGCACCTAGATGAGAGTGAAGGGGGGTACATGCCAAGCTTAGGACAAGGACCCTCTTGCTGTTGTGGCTGCTCTTGAAGATCCATGAGAGGAAAAAGCTGAAATTAATAATTTTGACCAGAAAGATGTGAATAGCCGTGACACCACAGCTGTTGGTAAGGGTGTTCCCAGGAAATCCAACAGCACCTAAGGAAAGTGGCACTAAAAGGGAAAGCGCCACCAAAACTCTGCCAAGGCTTTGTGACTCCATGAACTGAGTGTGTTCAGTTTCTGTTTTTATTGGAAGATATCCTTGCAAGGTAACAGATGTGAAATTTCCTTATACTAACCAATATTTACCAATCATTATGGCTGTAAATGACACTGAGATTACCTTTTTTTTTGATTTCTGAGTCCAATAAAATTGCTGTTTTTCTTTTTTTTTTTTTTACACTGCAAAGTATCAAGGGAGTTTAGTGGACTGAAATAGAAAACTACTTACAACTGCAGTGATACCAAGGAGCAAATATGAATAAAGATACATTAAAGTGAAAATAAACATAATAACTAGATACTAAAAAAATTACTAAGTATACAGTTAAATCACAATTTAAATTTTAAAAAGTATTTTTCCTGATCATAATTTATGTTAACTTGACATCTTTATTCTATGCTACAGAATCTGTGCTGTAGATCAGGTGTGTTAGTCTCCTTCCTAAGGCACAAGGAAAACAGAAAGGTGGCTTTGTCATCTGAAATTTTCCTCTTCTGCACAAAATTATAAATGATATAAAGAAATATATGCCTTAAGGAATATATGCATAAGGAACTTAAGCATATAATAACATCAGAATCAATGATTTCTGCCTAGAGGAGTGACCTTTCCTACAGCAGCCAGTGTTCTGTTTTATAAATATTTGATGAAACACTTTAGATTGGTCTTGTTGTTAGCAAAGGAGATAAGTGGGTGTAAGTGTGCTGTGCTCGCCGTGGGCTCGCTGGGCAGTGCTGTCCTTACCAGCTGCTGGACCTCCTAAGAGGCTGTGTGAGACTGGGAATTTGGCTTACAAACCTTGCTGCTGCAGTAAAATAACAGTAAAATATATATGTGTGCCTATGTGCGTGTCTATTTCCATTCAAAATATTAATTCCAGGTTTGTGTCTGTTTCTATAATGACGGGGTTAAAAATCCATTTCTGTGTTTTCATCCAGTACAGGCCATGCTCTGAGCAATGGCCACAGAAATTGTCTTTCCTCTTGGTTTCTGTCTGCAAGTTCAAATGAATTCCATGATGTGATACTGTCAGCTAGTTTTGTGCTTTCATGTATTTGCTCAAAAAGAAGCGCACTTTTGATGTTGTTCTACTTATGTCTCATCAAAGGTTTCGTAGCAGCTGCATTTCATGGTTCTCTGCAAAACCACCTGGAAAACATCCATCGTCTGAAAGTGATATTCTTAAGAGCGCCTTGCAGACTCAGATTTGCAGGTTGCTGAATGCTGCTAAATTGAAAATGACCCTATTTGAAAGGAAATAGATGCCGTCAATCCTTTAAGAATATCAAAAGCTACAGTACAAACAGCTCACAAAACGTAATGGGTGTCTAGAGATCCAGCTGTAAAGCTGCAGTGTAGTGCAATCTGTTGAATTTTAATCATATAGAGTAAGGTTTTGCATATCTCTATTAAAATGATTTTATAGTGAATGGCTATTTTAAACATTTACTGAATATGTGATTACCTGTGCTTATTGAAAGAGACAAGACCTGTATTTAAAGGAATTGTAGTTAAATACTCCTGTTACCTTCATGTCTTCCCCTATCAAGTTGTCAAAGAGAAAAGCATGTGCACTTTACATCTGCTTATCCAAAAGTAAATGCATTTAAAATATCATTGAGAAAGGATCATTGCTGCAGTTCAGAAATGGTTAGAAGAGTGCTTGAAATACTTTTTAAAGAGAGATGAAGAATAAATTATGCATGTTCATGATGAAGTTACTCATGAGGTCCTCAAGGAACTGTTTGTGTACTTGTGCTGGTTTATATATTCTATATATGCATAAATTATTAATAAAAAAGGTAAATAGTACTATCAAAACCAAATTTTGTTTCCTCGATGATCTTAAACAGTGAAAACTTAATTGGACTGCAGAGAGTTTCAGAAGGATCTTTTAGAATTGTATTATGCAGTAATATGATAACAATTTTTAAAAAAGTGCTAGGTAATAAGGGGAGGAAATCCTGATATAATTCTACAGTGATCCCTAAATTGGCCGTTATTATTCAGAGGACAAAAAAAATCTCAGAGATATTCTTGATGGTTCTCGAAGAATGCCATCTGAAGGTTTGCGCTGGATTATTCCACATGGCTTTAGAAAACACTCATTTTGGTGAAAATTCTATGCTTTTTTTAGCAAATCCATTTTGAAAAAAAATCTTTATTAAAAGTGTTCTCATGTCCATCTTGTTCCTTTAAAGTAAATCAGTCAAGTGAAATTAAGATCCTTAAAGGTCCAGAATTAACAGAAAATGCTAAGTAAAATGAGAAGCTCTGTCATCCCTTTTTGTTTGTTTTATTCTGTAGCAATCTGCTATTCCTTTCCATCAATCATTTCTAGAGGCACTTAATGCTGTGATTCATACCATTAATTTATTCCAAGAATTACATAGATATTATGTAATAATTAACTACTACATGCTGTAGTATGGGTTTCACTAACTGCTACATGAAAGGACGGATATCTCCATACTGATCTGACATTTTTTCCTGTTCAGGTGATATAAAGGATCCAGATGCTGGCTGTAATTAATCAGTAGAGAATTGTTCTGTTGATGGAAATCTCTCAGGTGGAATAAAGCACACAGAGCTGGCTTCTGCACCAAACACTTCTGTGTCTCTGACATCAGAAGAGGGACAGCATTTTGATCCATTAATCCAGCTGATATGTAATGTTTTATGAAAAACATGTGTTGCTAGGACATTAGGTTGGTGTTGGCTTGGCTGCAGAATTGTGGAGCTGTAATTATTTCCTTGTTTTTCATCTGCTGCGCTGGTCAGATGAAAAATTTCAGGAGATAGCATAATGGAAGAAGAATTTGGACTCTACCATTTTTTTGAGTAGTGGTTATCCTCTCAAAAATAATTCCAAGAAGTATTAGAATGATGTGAAACTAAGTCCTTTAAACTATTTCCCCTGCTACACTGACAAAGATTTGTGAGGATCTCATTAGTCACAAGAAGTACAATAAAGGAGTACTCGCTTTAAGAAAAATGTTTCTTTAAAAAAGGAAATTTATTGTTTTGGGTTTACACAAGGAGCAGACAATAAGGTGCCCTTCTTGCAGGGTCACCCAAGTAAGTAGCATGCATATGTTTTCTGTAAAACTGCTTCCCCTGTTCCTGCACTTACAGTGCATTTTAAGGAAAGGAAGAAAAATTCATACCAGGAAGTAGAATACAAAATGAAATCTTTATCCAAAGTATAGAACAAAAACATTTCGCGGAGACTTTTTTATGATTGCTAAAGGAGAAAATGATGGGGTTTAACTCAGCTGCAGTTTTATATCATCTCCTATTCCTTCCAAATCAAAGCTAAGAAGAAATCTCCATGGGGAAGATTAAAATGAGCCGTTTATTGCGGGTGTGGGCTGTGGAGATGCTGTTCGGTCAGGAGGGAGGGGAGGCTGCGCTCGGATCTGGGGCTCCGTGGGGTGCCCGGAGCTCCCTCCCTGCGCCGCTCCCTGCGCGCCACCGGGGGGCGCCACAGTACGCGGGAAGCGCCGGGCGTGAGGGAGCGCCGGGGAGCGGGCTCGGGAGTGGAGCGCGGGGAATCACGGAAACGGGGCGCCTCTAAACCCTCCTCGCTTCTAGATCCGAAGCGCTGAGTGGCAGCTGAGCTTTCTGCCGCTCACCCGAGAGTTTAGAAATGCGTGGTGATAATTATTCTTCCCGTGCTGATCTAACACTGGGGAATTCCTGTGCCAGTGGAGTATCAAAGTGGATAGGGGCGGTGGAAAGAGAAATTCCTAAATCCTGCTCTCTTCCCTCTTCCCCCCACCTTCCGCCCCCCC
>VXBT01010380.1:539052-567077 GCA_013400235.1 Oriolus oriolus
TTATGTTTGTTTTAACCCTCTGTACATTAGTTCCAGAATTCTGGTCCAGATCCTTCTTTTGAATTTGCTTGTGTTTTCGGAACTTGTTTCACCTTTGATACAGTCACTCCTACTTCACGGTGCGGTGACACTGACTGATAGCTTTGAAGTGAGCCCATTTCTCCCAGGTGTGGGTGCTGAGCCACATTTAACTGCAGTCCTCATGGCCATACAGACATTGCTCCTTAGTGTTCTCTAGAGATCTATGACAGAGAGACTCTGCTGATTATTTTTCTCTTGGCATCGACACCATCAGGACTCAC
The DNA here is from genome assembly GCA_013400235.1 of Oriolus oriolus. NCBI lineage: Eukaryota > Metazoa > Chordata > Aves > Passeriformes > Corvidae > Oriolus > Oriolus oriolus. Next base: position 539,355 of record VXBT01010380.1, read on the forward strand.
AGCATCCTTATGCTGGCTACAGGGAGGTGCAAAACCACCTACCAGGTTATTCATCCACTTTAGCTTTTTGTTTGGGATCACAAAAAGTTGGCATTACCACTTCCAGGAAGCCAAAGTGCATGGGTGTGGTGGATGGGATGCTGTTGTAATCCAGTTTCTCTTTGGGATAATCGATAATTCTGACCATTAGAAGAGGTTTCATTTCATCACAGTTGCCAAACACACTGGAGTTCTTACATACCTTCCCAGGTGGGTTTGACTCTGGCATCAGCTGGTTGATATAATGCATTTCACAGTCAGTGAAACACTTTGCACCTGGGAGTTCCTCCAGCCCTGTGATGGAAGGGGGCAGCTGGGCCCTGGAAGACCTCTTAAGGCAGTGTTAATCCCTAGCGCACCTTGAGGACCTTTCTGGGCAAAAGAGCCCATGCAGAACACCAGTGTGGATAAGAAGCTTATGACAAACACATCTGAGGCAAGTAAATCTTTCCATGTCTCAATGCCTTCATGTGAATACTGGATGCTTTTAAAAAATGTTTTAATTAATTATTTTTTTTTAAGCTATACTTAGAGCTCATTAAAGAGCTAAGTGGATCAAAATCTATGGGTTATGATACAGTTATAGATCATGTGTGTGGTAGTCTAAGAATCTATATTCAGTTCTTGACAACACAGACTCAACAGTTTCTGTGCTTTCACTCCCACATGCTATAAATATACAATGGAAAAACCTAAGTGTTAAAAATTTCAAAGTGTTTCCCAGGCTGTTCCTGCGATGAAAAGAATGTGCCAAAGTGGGTCACAGGTGAGAGTGGAGAACGGGATCTGCTGTTCTATAATCTTATTGCCTCGTACTAACGTTAAAGGTAAACTGCTGTAACAGTGGTACTGCACATCCTGATAGGTCAAGCAAGTGAGAGCAGTGCCAAGAAAACCATAACTCATTTAATCACTGAGATCTTAAAAAGTGTCAAAACTAGGGTTTTATTTCTTCAGGTGGAACATTTTAGAACTGCCTTTTTAGTTACTTCAGTTTTGTTTTATACATTAACCTATCTGCCAAGCAGCTCACAGATGTAGGGGCACAGCTGGGCAGCGCTTTTGGTTTTGCTTCTGAGGAAAGTCTATCTTAGAGCTGGTAAACCAGTAAACCCTTGAGTGGCTATTGGATATTTTGAACTTCTAATACTGAGCAAAGGAATCCTTCAGTTCTGCAGGACTTCATTCATAGTTTTTGCGTGGAATTGGATGTTTTAAAAAAAATCTACAAGAAGAAGAATGTTATATCTAAATTCTAACATGAATCCCCACAAGAAGAACACAAGGTTTCTGATTTAAGTGTTTTCCTCATCCATTACTGACCAGTTTTCATCAGTCTTTTCTCTAATAGAAAGACAATCTACTGTGTATTAACCTCGCTTCAGGGTCTGCCATATTTTTCCCTCTCTAATGCAGGTGCAAACCTAATGTGTCGAGGTGTTCCTGCAGTCCAATGGAAGTTGCAACAGAGTTAGTGTTAAGAAATATTCAATCCTCTTTCTTACAAGTGTAAGTCATGTGTTTTTCATCACATATTTTCTCAAGGATGGTAAAATACAGCTTAAAAGTTGCTTGCTCTGCTCAAAATCACTTCCCTATTGATTTGGTTACCTTCTTGCTGCTTCTGCCATGCAGGCCAGCAAGCAGTTTTGTTTCCTTTGGTGAAGTTAATCGATGAGGAGAGAGAGAACATGGAAGAAAATGTGCTTGTTAATATCAAAACATTTTTCCATGCATTTCAGCAACATTCATACCAAAACAATTACTCTCGTTTTTCATGAATATTCCTGTAAGAAAAAAGCAATTTTCATCTAAGCATAGTTATTCGCTTTCCTCATGAAAGCTTAGAATACAATTATTAGAAATATTCAGAGAGATGCAATTGGTGGTACTGTTGTGTACCATTGGGAAGCCTTTAATGATTGGTTCCTGAGACCTTCCTTCCTGTCTGTGCTGTGAATTGGTGTGGGTGAGAATAATTATTGGTTTCAGTGCACTCTGTACCAGTGCCCTTTTGAACAGAGGGTTCAGGCTGCAGTGTCTAATTGCGGGATAGATGGATTTATAGTGAGTTGTGGTCTGCAGGACACAGCACTTAGTGGGTACACCATGCCTGCTTCTGCACAGCTCTGCAGCTGCATGCTCCAACTTCATTTTTACTGATAACGGATGCTGTAATTCCTGGTCTCTGTGAATGAACCAAAAAGGAAAAAAAAACCTCTTGCTATTAGTTCCATCATTTGCTTATAGTTTCTGACTCTTTTTTGACTGCACTGGAATTATTTGAAGCATTTTTTTTGCAGATACTTTTCTGCCTATATTCAATTGAGTGTCCCACAAAACAACTTAAATGCAAAAACTTATATTAGTTATACTTAAGAGTTTTAATGGGGCTGTGTTTATCAGTGTATCATTTTGTTATCACACCAAGAATATATTATGACATTTTGCATGCCTGGTATTTTCTAAAAATGTGGAAACACATCTGGAGAATAATTTTTTATTTCCCATTTTTCAGATAGGAAAGCTGAAGCATAAAACCAGAAAGACTCACTCAGGGTTCACAAAAAGGCTGCTGTTGAGCTACAAATAACCTGAAGCTTGGGCTCTTAGAATCCTGCTTTAGTATTCATTACTGATCCATATCATGTCCTATTCGAAATATGCGGGAATCAAGATTTTATTTTCTGCTGTGTTTCTTTAAGTAGAAAATATTTCTCCTAATAGAGCACCCTGTGCTAAATACAAATGATTGCAAGCTACTGAATCCACAATGACTGAGTTCTTTCCTTGTTTGTTTTGAAATGAATTTTTTATTGTTTTATTGGTTTTTTTTTTGTTTGTTCCGTGAATTTACAAATGTATTATTTCTACTCAGTGCTGATTTTGATCTTGACATCATGCAAAATCTCAAATTCCTATTCCCTCTACTGAGACTTGTAGAGCACAGAGGAGAGAGACACTGTGAGTAAGAAACTTTGGTTAGTTGGTGCTTCATCATAGTAGGACAACATGTCTTTTTCTTGTGTTTCCCAAGCATGATTACATAGTAAGTACAAATTAATTTTTTAATTGGATGGAATGTATTTTCCTGGTACTCAGCAAATGAAACTGTATCAACCAAACTAATTCAGCTACAGAAAACAATACCTGGATTTAGACAAAAAAAATGCTCTTTTTTTCTTTCTCTTTTTTTAAAATGTCCCTGTTACTTTATTCTGCGTACTATTTAGAGAACTAGAAAGGGTAAAAAAAAATTAATTTTAGTGTGTCTGTGTTGAAGTGGTGTATTTTGGGAAATATTCAAAAGAATAAAATGAGTGTGCTGAAGGAATCCATAGTCCTTGTGTTGGAAGCGGCCTCTTGGGAGCTGCAATCTGCAATTGAGGCACAATGTTTTTAAAGGAGTCCGTGCTGTTTTACAGGATCTTGGCTCTTCAGCATTTATTTCTATGACTGCACTGTGGCAATCATAAATCATCTTGCCAATAGGTCCTTTACCTGGACTATTTAGATTTGAGACATTTATCCCTAGGAGTCCACTTTTATAAAGAAATACTGTCCATTTCCATTCAATAAAGGACACTACTGGGAGTAAACATGGCCACAGGAAGACTTGTCTGCCTTCTGGTGTTTGCTTTCTTCTCCAGGCAAATAGATGATCTGGGTTTGAATTCTGTATCCTGACGCTATTAAGCTTCTTGAATTAGTCCACTTTTGATATTCTTTGCATATGACTTTGCCTCAATAAGTACCGGCCAAAAAGTGGATGTGCCATCAAAAAGTGTTACCAGTATGGAGTGTGTTAAAGAAATTAATTTCAGTGTCAATAAATACACCAAATAATTTTTAATATAAGCCAGGCAGTGATTTGATGTACAAAAGTATAAAATAAGAGGCAAGGAAAAATCCATCGGTTGTGAAACAGGCATTAATGAGTTCTAACATTAATGGCATAGTTCTAACATTTCAAAAAACTAGTGGTCCACAGGAATGTGTTGGTGTTAAGATGTGTACCACAGCACAAAACATTGCTGTGCAACATGTGTTAAAATATACTTTAAAGAGAATTACTGCAATTTGATTTAATTATATTCATAATAGACATTCACACAGCTTCCTGGTTATAGCTAATTAATCAACACAGAGCACATACTTACTAAAGCCAAGGACAGCTGTGGCGTATATATGCACAAACATAGGAAATATGGAATACAGCCATCTATACTCTGTGGTGCAAATAACTTTGCTTCAGTTAAAAAAGCGACCTTACCGAAAAAGCTTAGTTTACAAATATATTTATATGTTTGCTACACATACATGGCTATATGTATATATTAATAAAAAAGTATTCTTCCTTAAATAATTCTTTGTATTTCACAATTAATGTGAAATGCTTGTGGTACTATTTAAACAGCTGCTTCCTCAAGTCTTTTTAGTGTACCTCCACGTTTTTATGATGCTCTTATAAAGTTTTTGAGGTTACAGGTAACCGTCATGTTAGATCTTGAGTCTTCAGTTTTTGAAAGCACTCTGCAGTCAGCTGCCAGTTTTTATTAATTATTTCAATTTATCCTTTCTTTAATATTTCAGCTTTCTCAGCTTGTAGCTCAAACTTCTGAGAAAGGTTGGTTTGCAACTCCAGCAAGTTCTTCAACGGTTGCTGCTGGTTAGTCAGCATTTTATAGGTGATTGTCATTGTACAGTACAGCAATAAAAATGCTGTACTGAATAATGCCATATATATTTAATAAACTTACGATTTTTGCAAGCAAAATAAACCTTAAAATGATTCCTAAAGCTGGGATCTTTCAAAATATCTTTTCATCTGTTATACCTAGAAAATATAATTAATAATATTTTCTGAGGTTTCTTTTCAAAATTTTCATGGTCAACAACCATAACAGTGTTTTGCAGTTCTGCTTTGCTGGGTATGAAGCTGCTCTGTGTTGAGGTGAGAATGCGTTCATTTCCAGCTTTTATTGTGGGGAAGGGTTTTATTTCATGAGAAGGTTATTTGTGTAGTGCTTCGGCAATGAGCTGTGAAAGTAACCCTGAAATTTCTCTTCGAGAGCGTTCCCCAACCTTAGGATCCGATCTGACAACACCTTGGCCCTGGTCCTGACTGCACTGCAGGCTCTTTGCACCATCCAGAGCACAAGGTGACTCTGGAGCCAGTTTAATTGGCCATGGAGGGATGTGCACAACAGAAGGAGCCTCCCTGGAGGCTCCCCAGTATGTGGCTGGGCCACGCTCAGGGAGCTGCCAAGCTGATGGTGCAGAAGCCTTTGGGAACGTTGGCAGCCAGAGAAAATCCGATTAGACTTTGGACAGCTATGATTTATGTGAAAAGACTACACCAATAAATGTGCAGCCAGCCCACTTGCCAGCCAGGGTGTGGGGAGAAGTGTTCGCAGTGAACTCATGAGTTCACAGACGGGCTTGCAGTTTCAGTGTATCTCCAGTCTATGCTGGGTTAAAGTCATGATAGTTTCAGTTAAAACTCTAGGACAAATAATTTAATCAATGTATTTCTGGGGTTTTTTTCAGCGTAATTATCACTGTGCTAGAAATGTCCCAGTCTGTGGATTTAACTTCATGCCTAGGCTCTTATACAACCCAGTGTGAAGAGCTCCTCATTTCCCTGGAAAGGGTTAACAGCAGATGAAGAACAGGGGATGTGCAGTTAAGATATTTGCATGAAATTGTCAGGGGAGTTGTGGGAAGCATTTTTAATCTTATAATTTTTCACAAATTATTCCTTTTTTAGAATAACACCACAAATTTGAATGCAGCAAAAAGGTGCCAGGGTTTACCACACATCACAAATTTTGAAATAACAGAAGAAAATGTGCCCTTTCAGATTCTTATGTTTTCTTCATCCATCCCTTCACTTGAAAAGAGAGTAAAGGGAAATTATATTTAATCTTTTCTTTCTCGTCCTCCTACCTAGAGAATTATGGCACTGAGTCAGGTGGGTAATTCAGAATAAAAAGAATAGCTCTTGTTTACATTCTTATATCTAGTTTTCAGAGCTCTTTTTATATTTCAGAATTATTTTCTCTGATAGTTCTGGGTGTAAATTTGGCAGACTGTTCACACTGCATTTATTGATGATTCAATACCAATTGTCCTTCTCTGAGAAGGTAGTAATGATTTTTTTTTTTATGCTTTATTCTTTCTTTTGCTTTTTTTTTTTTAATATTAAAATCCTGGCAATAATTGCATCATTCCTCCACTAAATTTTGAAAAATATTCATTACCATAAGGGAGCTATAGTTAAGAATCCCTTTGTGACTTTTTATAATAGAAGTGTGCAAAAATAATAGTACTATTACATATGTAAAAGGCTATGTACATCCTTTATGTGTCTTAAAATTTGAATAGAGGAAGTATCAGGATTCAAAGAATTGTTATCTTCCCCACTACTGAGTCAAAATAGCAACAATGGAATTTTTGGGATGGCCGTAAGATAGCCAGGATGCCACTGTTTGAACTGCTCTTACTTTGGCCTGCGTTGGGCACGGGCTCATTGGAGTGGCAAATAGTAACTGAACTGGTGGTACTGATCCACACTGTGGCAAAGAGCAAATCTTTTGGATTACCAAACCTTCTTTGGAACAGGCAAATTACATGTTCATTTTAGGAGAAAGAGTGAGGAATTAAATTGGCTCAGAGACTGAGTTCTCCTGGGTTAGGTGCATCTAGACTGTGACTGGAGGAATATTGGCCAGTCAGTGTTAAAGCCTCGCAAATATAACTTTAGTTTTTTGTTGCTACTCAAAGTACTTCTAGCAGCATTTGTGCCTGTGTTTTTTTTAAAGCATATTTATGACTGAGAAAAAGAAAATTGTTAGATACTGTATATTTACAAAAAATAAAGGCTTAACCTTGCTGGAATGTTTGCTAATCATCAAATGGTCATATTTTACATTCCTGTTTGAGTAAAGATGTGAAATACTCTTTCTGCAAGAGATACAAAGGCAGACATGAGGTGGGGAGCAGGTGATATTTAAAGAAGCAAGTTCATAAAGAGGGGGCTGAGAATAGCCTATACCATTCACATACCATGGTACATAAAGTTTCAAAGTCAAGTTTTCAAGTCAACATTTTGCCATTTTATTCTGGTTTTGAATTCTGCCAAAAATAGTTATGTAGAGGTTTATCTCAGGTATTTACCATGCATCTTATTTGATAGTCCAATTCTGAAAAACCATTTATCTGCTGGACATAAAATAAATGATAGTAGCTATGGTGCTTAACACTATGAGAGGATTAAAAACAGTCTCCAGTGAAAGTTTCCCATTCAAACAGCTTGGCTAACATTTCTTCTCTCATCTCAAATGCTAATTGGTCTTCAAACTGCAGCAAATAGTCCAGCAAAACAATGTAACCTCACCTGAAAAATATGCCCCTGCAACATTTCACAGTGGGAGATGCAGCCATGCATGGCATGTGAAATTAAAGGTATGTCACATCCTGGCATATCAGCTGTGTCATTTCACCCACGCCGTAGCATTGCAGACTCGAGGTGACATGCCACAGCTGAAAAGCCAGCATATGACAAGCTCTTCATTTAAATGAGTGTGCCAGATGCCAGGAAATTCTGCAGTCTCCACTGATGTTCTGTGCAATCAGTCTCCAAGCCGCTGTGCTCTCTCCAGTGTGGTATTTTGAAACACCACTTAGGCAGAACAATGATTATCTGTACTTTAGGTGTGCATCTGGAATAAAATAATGACAATAACCCTCTCCCCCACTATCCTGCCCCTACATCTGTAAATCATTTAAATATAGCCCTTTATTTCAGAACTCCACATTTGCCAAGGAATATCAGAAATCCACATAAAGTCCCAAGTGCCAGATTTTGTATCTGGTTCTCTGATTTAGATGAATAATGTGTAAAAGTTCATGAGGTGTGAAACTGCATATAGATAGCTCCTACTGTTTTATGCACACGAGGACATTAAGGTTTCTTCCAAGGTCAGTTCAATTTATGCTCGCCAAATCCCATCAGAAATGTCACTTGCCTTCAGACACAGCACATGACTAAGAATTTTGTTAATATTAGCTTACTGTCCCACCATACTCACGTTTGAAACCCTCATATTATAATAGGAATGATGTGAAGACCCTACTTTCTTAAAGATGTCATGATATATTGTTACTGTAATTTAAAAATGAGGACTGTTAGCTACTGTCACAATCTTCCTCTTCCGTATGCTTAAGAGCCATGAGCTAGATTTAATGCTAAATTTGGTTCTAAGACTTGTTTAAAAAATAATCACAATGGCTGCAGACGTACCTATGCTTTTTTTTTTTTACATTGTTTCAAATATGCTCATCTATTCTTTATTTGAACTCATCCATCCCATTACTGGAAATCATGTTTATAACAGAATGTATTTTTTTTTTCCCTTTTCAAAACAATTAATTGATCACATAAACTGGCCAGTGAAATTTTTCACTAAAAGCTGTATTGCGATTAATAGCACTGTCAGTTCTTGTAACTGTGGATGGTTGATAACTGCAGGCTATTGTTAATGCCACAACAAAGTGTTGTTTTTAAAGCATGCAGCTACGTACTAAAGAACTTACTGACTGGATTTGATTAAACTGTTTTGGATAAAAGAGTTGGCTTACACAAAGTGGAAGTTGACAAAAGGTACGATCACTGAATAATGTGAGAGAAACAAAACTACCTTTTAGAGTGGTCCAAGGAGAAGAATTAATACCCTTTATTTAATGTTAATTTATTATATATATATTTTTATATTTCATTGGTTCAAATATATTCCAGAAACAGAAAGTTATTTACATTTGAAAATGTCAAGCTATTCAGTGCCTCTGTTCATGTGCTTTGTGTCATGATAACTTCCACATTTAAATTTTAGATCCCTTGCCGGGAGCTCATCAAAAGGTGTAAGGATTAGCATGAGTAATACAGATTTATGTCCACCTTGATCCAGGAATGTTCTTTTGTGGAAAAGGATAAGACATGTCATGTCTTACTTTCCAGCAAAGCTTTTCTCTGTAACCAATCAGGTCTGTGTGTCGCTGAACCTGAATACTACCAGAATTCTAAAATGATACTCTTAATCCTTGGTCACAATTCTTCTTTGTGACTGCTAATAACTTGCAAAATTAAGTGTTCGTCTTTGCTGCTCTTCCATTTTTCATTTTTTCCCTCATAATCTCTGAGAAGCTGTTGATGAGAACAAATGGTTCTGAAATGGAGTTTATGATTTTCTGGTTGTTTTGGAGAATAGGACATGAGGATTAAATCAGTAGCTAGTACAACATAACAAATGACCAAATGAGGCATTATTTATGTCTTGTGTTGACTAAAAGATAAGCTGCTACATGCTGTGTTATTTCTGCACTGGAATTTCTACAGCACTTACTTTCAAATCTACACTAAAATGAGTAGCCATAGTTAGATACAGAATGTTTAAAGTCCAAAACTAGCCATGACTTGATAAGAAGTACCCTTGAAGTGCTTCAACTTTAGGGTAAGACAAAAAATCATAATCATGGTGGGTAGACAAATTTACCTCATTTTTAGTGCTATTTGGATCGCAGGGAGCTCTAGGCTGCATAAGCTCCTGAAAGTCATAAGGCAAAACTGACTTGAGAGAACTTCCCTGCAGGTTTCACATTTCAGAGTTCCAGTCCTTGCTGTGGCCCATCCCTTATGTGCAGTAGTTTTGAGTAAGGTACATCTGGCACACTTAAAAACAGGAAGCTTCTCAAGCATCAATGATCCTGATTTTTCAGATTTACCTATAGATTCTTTCTGGGCTTTTTTTTCCTCCCTGAAAGTGTGTTTTTATTTCTTAGGAACAAATATACTATATTTCTAGTCAGGAGATTAAAAATGTAAGTATGTTGTTCCCTGAGATGTTCACATCTTGTTGTGGGTTTACTGGCGGGGAAAAAATCTGGCTGAAGTTTTAAGAAATATTTACATATGTGAGTTGAAATGTTGCTAACTGCACGAAGAAAGACTCTACTTTCAGCTCACAAGAGGCATTTTTAATGCCAACTTCAATTAAATTTTGCAAATGCTATAATGCTAAGGAACACGAGGTTCTGATAAGAGGGAAAATTTTTTAAGCCTGGAATGATTCTTTAAAGTCTTCAATGTTTGAATAATTAGTAAAACATATATTGTTACAAAATAAGTGTCAGTGTTGTCCCTTTGAAAATCACAGTAAGAAATGTCTTCAAATTCTTGCAGAAGTAAAGCATACTTCTTTGGAACAGAAATTACATAAGTGTTGGCTTTCTTTAAGAAATAATGCCTGTCCTAACCACAGCGAATTTGAAACTGTGTCAGAATTTCTGAAAAAAACCTGGCTCCACTGGTTTGATCATCTGAATGAAATTTCAGATACATATTTCCTCTTATAGTTGTATAGGATATACAGTTTTTCTGTTTTACCTTTTAACTCAGTAAATTACACAAGAATGAGCTTTGCATGTGTAATGAGGAACAGCTCAGAAGATTAGGAACAAAGTGTTTTTGTAGAACTAACACAAACTTCAGATATGCGAGTGCAGAAACTGTTGCTTAGCCACAAATGGTTTCTGTCAGATTCAGCTTTTATCTTGGATATTCCTGAAGGAATCTGGATTAACATAATGAGAATGTTCATGAAACATCTCATCATAATTTCAGAAATTTTGGTGCTGAATAGTACACTATGCTTTAATATCAAGCTTCATGACTGAGCCTTTTTTATTTGATAAAATACATTTGCCCTGTATAGTTTTATTTGCATTCATTTTCCTGTTTGTTAGCTATTTTTTTTATTGTCTACAGTTTGAAAAAAGGGGACAAAATATCCATAAAATTCTGATCATCAATGTTGATGATGGTATCATCCAAAATAACAAGCAATTGCAGGTTCTCTGTATTTCCTACTGCCCTTTGTACTGGACATGTCTAAGGGGATGTTCATTATATATTGTTGTGAATTACAAGTAATTAAAATTAATTCCGAGAATTAATGGAATTGAAAATATCCTTCATCTGGATTTTATGGTAAGGTGAGAAGCTGTGCATCACTTCTAAATTTGGCAATCCAAAGAAATCAATCATAAAGGAGTAAGCATATATAATATGCACTAGTCTTTGATGAAATTATCTGAATGAAAATGATTTCAAAATATGAAATATTTGCAGGGATACAAAAAATCTGCTAAGATTTTTCATAGACAGGATTTTTTCCTTTTCCACATCAAAAACACAGAGCAAATGTGATATAGTTGAAGAACTGATGATAAAGGGGTTTTTCTGTTCCATACAAGTTATTGACAGCTTCTATTGCAGCTTTATATCTCTACATGAGTGTGTAGCATTTTTCTCTTTCTTCTTGCTCCTTTTACAGCTTTTAAGCTATTCACTTCATGGAGTCTATGATTCCACTACTCTTCTATTAAAGATGGAGAATGATGCTTCACAAGGGAAGCAGGGTTGCCATCAGAGATGACACCACAATTTCTTTAAATGCTTCTATTAGTCATATAAAAATATTTTGTATAAAAGAGTTTATTTTGGAGAATAACTCTCTTGGAAGTTTATCTGTCCTCCAGTTCAAATATGTTCTTACCTGCTTTTCTTATTTATAGAATAATTGTAACCTGCCTTTCTCTAGACCAAATGTAGACAAAAGTAGCATTACATCTTGTTGCTGATGGTGTGGATTTAAATAAAACAAACTCTCTCTGAAATCTTTAAGAGTTTATAGAGGATGGAGGATTTTTGGTTCTTACCTTGGCTTGTGTATTTCAGAAAAAAATGGTATACTTAATGAAGATGTCAACATGATTTGTACAGATGGCAGTGAAGGAGATTTTTCCCATTGTGAAATTGATGGCAAGTCCTTCCTCCTTGCTGTCCTCTGCAAATTACTTCCTGTTCCCAAAATCTTGTTTCAAGGTCTTTCCTGATGCGAGCAATGTATTAGGTTAGTTACCTAATACTTATTTAGTGACATGGATAAAAGCATACATGGAATTTGGGAGGTGCAGGTGAGCTCTGTCTCAGGACAGCAGGAGGAGACAGGAGCCTCTTAGAAAGCACAGCATGCTGTAACACAAGTGTATGAAATTATGTCCTTAGGATATTAAAAGTCTATGGTGACTGAAATTTTGAATTTCTTTAGTAATTTTATTAGTTGGCAAGAAATTGAGTGGACTTCTGTAAATATTGAAGTAAATTTAAGTTTGGAAGTCTGAAATCATGTTCCAAGTCCATATATTGGCGTCTAAATATAACTGGCCTGATTTTTAAAAGGTTGAATATCGGGTCAGTCATACTGAAGCAATGGAAAATATTCCCGAGGGATGGGTACCAGAGACTGGCTTTAGACATCAGTTTGGAAAACTTGGACTTTGGGATTTAAATTCTAAAATATATACAATGTTTCTTTTTTGTCACATCTTAATTTTACTACTGATCTTTGTTAAAACTTGTGAATGAGAAGTTGTTAGTGAACTTTTTATGCACTTTTGAACTGTATGACTGAAATTCACGTTCTCAGATGACCAGGTGTTTAAATCCAGGTGCTCTGTAAGTGTCACTTTAATGAATATTTATGAACTTCTCAAGATGTAAACCAAGCTAAATGGAATAAATGCCAGTTTGGGTTAGCACATAAGTAAACCTGGACAGGAATTGTCTCATATACCCCTGTTCTGTTGGAAAACACTTAGTAATGAAATGATACACCATAATTTAGTGACTTAATATTATTATTGTTACTGTGCAAACACTTAAAATGTTAGTCACTGTTATGGTTCCATATTTTATTGCAAAGCATAAAACATGCAATGCTGCAGCAGTTTGTATCCATCTATTTGCATCTAGACTCTTTTCTGGGTTTTTCTTAGCAAGAGTTTGGGAGCAAAGAAGAGATCATGCATAGAAAATCCTTTTTGAATTTTAACTTAGTTTGATGGCTCTTGAAAGAAAGCTTTGAGAGGTTAATGAGGGTTCTGTGAGTATTCATAGAGTGATAGCCATTAAAAAGATGACAACTGATGTGGTAATTATATCTTTTTATGGAAAATTCTCTCTGCTTATCTGATCATTACAGAATTCATAGAGTTTCTGAACCCCAGCTCAAGAAGGTTTTAGAAACTGAGGACCCATGACTTGGGACCAGTCTGAGAATGCCTTATTCCTGTTGCATTGTCTCCAAGGCTTGCATTGTTCAATGAGTAACTGCACAGCAATGGAAAAAGATATTACTGTTTAATCCTTTACTCGTTGCTTCTCCAGAAATTTGTCTCAGCTGGAAATATGCTAATTTGATATATCTTTACATATGTAGGCAACTCTATGTAAGTTTGGGAAGCTGTGGAAAAATAGAAATTTTGAAAAAATAGATTTAAAATATTGTGAGCACAACATATGGAGATTTCACCCCCTCCCGTGCACCCCCCAAAAGTTTTCCTGTACAAGTTTTAACATACTTGAATGAGTATATTATTAATTATCTCTTCAGGATTTGGCTGCATTTTTCTCCTTGCAGTTGTGAAACAGTCACATATAATGAAACCTTGCCAAACAGCATAGGGAGGTTGTTAGAAAATGGAGTCTCTTTACATAAGTAACATATGTAGATGAATATATAATTAATTAAAAGTGTATGAGAGGCTACGTGCTCTGTAAATCTGCAATATATTATTCATTTTTCTTTGCCTTTTCATTAGTTAACCTATTACTGTAATTATCACTCATCTTTTTTGGCAAGCTTTTTAGATTAGAATTAATCACTCTAAAAATAATGCAGTCGCCTAAAATATTCACATCATCTAAGATGAATTCTTTTGTGGTGCTGCAACCTGATACACCTTAGTGAAAATTTGTGGATGTGGCATTTTATGTACGTTAGGGAAAAACAGGCTGACTGCATGAGAAAAGGAGTGGTGAGTCAGAGGGAGATAGGAGTGACCTTTTCCTTTTTTGTTCTCTGTCTTCGTCTTGCACTTGTGGTATGTACTCATCATTTTCAGAGCAGAAAACATGCCAGGCTAACGAATTCAGTTTAATGTACAAATTCTTTCTGAAGATAATCAACAATATTGTATCCTTTTAAAAAATAATTGGGATGTACGATCTTTAACTGTATTCACATTATCAACAAATAATATTCACAAGTCACATAAAAATTCCTCGTAAGGTTTGTCAGTCATCCAACAGTTTTTGGCCAAAAAGTTGTCTGATGATCTTTGACATGAGAGTTTCTGTAGTATCCAAATGTCAAAAAAAACCCCTAAGTGATGGAAAATATGGTCTGCAGTTCCTTCTCATTTTTTTTGTAGTGGTATAATTTTGTGCTCTCAAGAAGTAATTATGACATCTGAGAATGTATTTAGAGGTGTAAAAGCTCTAAATTAAAACTCTTATAAAAAGGAACTGAAGACTGTGTAATTTTCTTCTGTGGTAATGGTTTCAGAAGCTGGGTGAGTGAACCAGCCCCAGCTGGAGGGGTCAGCCTTGCAATATTTCCACCATCACTTGCACTTGGAGTACTTGTGACAACAGAAATGGTTTACATGGAAAAACATTGGAAGGAAATTATTTTGGATCCTACTGCATGATATCTTTATGAATGATGGATAATCCTGGTGAATGGGCTGTCAGCCAGGAATTCCTTTCCACTGCTGAAGCTTCAGACAAAAAGACTGTGGCAGGAGTTGTAGTAGGTGCAGTCTAAAGAAATACTATTTAAAACTGGATTTTCAGCTGTTTGCCCTGTGGATGGGGATGTTATTCAAGTCCCTCATTTACTAGTGAGATCTTAGAGTGTGTGGCAATCTCAGATGAATCAAGATCTTTCACATTTACAACTCTCTCATATCCAGCAGGTCACAGTTTCCCCAGGGAGGAAGAAACATGGCCAACCTCTTGTCTTCTTTTATCAAAGGTGCCATCAATGAGCTAATTGTCTAATTCTGAGATTAATGCTTTTATCATGTCTGTTTGTGCCAGCTTTTATGTCCAGCCAGGAAATAAGACACTTGTTCTTTTTCAAGTTTCTTTGAAAAGTCCGCAGAAGACAAGTTCCAATTGTAGCTCCTGTTCATCTGGTCTTATTTTTAAGAACAGAGCAGGACACTTCCCATACATCTTGTCTCAGTGGCTCCCAGTCTGTTGCCCTGCAGACACAAACACTATATAAAAGTGGTGGTAATTAATGCAAGTAGTGAAAATGGCTCTCTGATTTGCCTTTATATCAATCACTCCAAGTTCAAACACCTCAGTGAAAATTGCAAAGTGACAGATTTTTTTAAATTCCTCTGTGTGATGACTAAAATGGTAGAACAATTTTGAATTCCCTGGTAGTTTTAGTAGTACTTGCCTTTCTAAATCTTGCATATTCAACATTAGGAATAACTTAGAGGAGGTATTTAGTATGAGTAAATCAATCTGTAGAAAAAAATGCAAGAGGTGAAGTATCAGACAGCTCAAGGTAAATTTATGGAGCCGTTCACTTGCCTATATTTCAGCAGGAATCCAGAGGGGTAGATTTTCTGTAGTATGCATTAAATGAGTTTTTTGCCTTAGTGCAATCAAAGATTGCAAATCATTGTTAATAAACCATCTGACCCTGTGTAACTGTAAATGTTTTGGTCATGGAATGTTTTGCAAAATCATCTGGCTGCATCATTTGATGATCATGATGGAACTCTGTCTTCACTCATGCCTCTGATCTCTGTGGCAGTAGTTTGTATCCAAATCAATCATCAGAATATCTGCCCCGTGTCTCTTACTGACCTAATCAATCCAACCATGGGAAGCCAGTTATTTCTTCTTAACATCTGTGAATATTCTGTTTTCTAGAAGAGAATTGTTGCTGCTTGGTACTAACTTTGCTCCAAATGGATGTATGAGTGGTATGGTTCAGACATATGGCCCTGGAGGCCTTGATTTATTTTAAAAGCAGACAGATTTTAAAAACTGAATTTCTTTTCATTCAGATGCAACTTTCAGCTTAAGAGATGAAATAACAAGGTGAGAAAGAATAAATGTTGGTAGGTGAATTGAGGTACTTTTCCCTTGCTTAAGGACAAAAGGGAAAAGTAAGGAAGTAAAAGTTACCATTTGCCATGTCTCAGGAAAATGAAGCATTTTCACCTGTTCAGACTCATCTGCAACACCATTTTCAGTGTGTGAAAGGTGCTTGGAGGCCTATTCCTATGAAATGCACTTGCTTTTACTACTCCTAGTGAAGAGGCAGGTAATGAGGAGAAAGTTTGGAACAATTAAATGAACTGCAGCCCCTTGTTCCCTTATCCATTAAGGAAAGAACATTACAGGAAGCAGCTATGGTGAATAATAACTCTGGAAAACTAAGAAGAGAGCTGACATTAGTGATAATGCACTTTCTGCCTCTGAAAGGTAATATGTCTGCAAAGCAAACAATTTCAAATACACTCAAAAGCAAAGAATACTGAGAGTAGAAATGCTTGATAGCAGATTGAAGCAAAACATGGGTTTGAAATGCAGTCATTGACAGTAGGAAAAGACATCAATTGGTATATAAGTGCTACTGGGATTTACATAGAACATTAAAAAGTTTGGGAAAAGAAAAAAAGCATAGCTTGTATGTCAAAAACATTGGAAACAATTTACAGAAGAAAACAGTGTAGCTATTGATTCCCCAAAATGCCTCATAAAACGTGGGGGTATTGGGAATTGAATGGGAACATGTGGTTCTGTGGGCTGGATTTTGGCCTGTGTTCAGTTACCTGGGGTTTATGGTCACCCCGAAGCTTACAAACAGGTCAGGCTAAATCTTGCTATGCCTGCTTCTGTAAAATTGGAGTTGCAAGTCAGGAATGACAGAATGGCTGCATGCAAATGGCCAAAATGACACACGTGAATGGTCTACTGAAGTAAAGCAGGCTCTGCTGAATACATTTATGTTCTGATCTTGGAGATTAGATTACATTCCCCTTAACAGTGGATTTTTGATTTTACAGTTATTTAATACACCAGGAATAAAAAGATGGCTAAAACCTTAAAACTTAAGTACTTCAAAAATTTTTGCTGGATGGTTGCATCCTATAATTAATTGTAAATCTAACCTAACAGTAACTCATGTCTGTGTTCTATGTGTGTTAATTTATCTATTTTTGTTTCTCAATTTTTCAAAATACTCCAAACACAGAAAGTGAATTGCTGTCACAATGTTGCCTCTACTCTGTTAGTTATTTATCCAGCTACCATAAGGCTGTGTTGTTTCAATAACTCATGTGGAATTCCACATTCCTGGGGATGTCATTGATGTAAATAGGGCTGCGTGTGTTCATGTCCACCTCTGCACCTGCACACACTGAGACATACAGGGTAGCATCTGAAATACGTGTGAATAACTTATTAGATGTTTCAAACAGTGTAACTGCTTTATTCTGACTAGTTTGAATGTTTAATTTAGAAAGAACTAATGAATTTTTCATATTGATAAAGTAATTTTCCTTTTAAGTATGTGTTTTGCATCCATAGGGAAATATATGAAGTTGCCAGGGTAACCATGACTTTTCTTGAAGTCCTAGGATGATTAAACATCTACAGTTCATGGATATGTGGCTCTGTATGGGGTGAAAAGGATTCTGTCTAGGGCCATTTTGACAGAGTTGGGATGAATGGCATCCAGTATCCCGGGGAAGCCTGTAACTAGAACTATACTGACCTTGGGATTTCTTTCTCCAGCTTGTGCTACACACACAGAAACCTCTCTGACGTGCAGCAGTGTTCTATTGCTTGCAAGGAAAAAGTAAAGACAACACTCAAGGTGCCTTGGTGGTGAAGACTCAAAGCCAGAATTTGTGAACCTTAAATGTGTCTTGCCATGCAAGCAGTAAGTCAGGCTCACAACTCCCCTTGAGTGGGAGCTGCAATATAAATGTGGTTGTGAATTCAGGGACAGGCTGCTACCAATAAATGTAAGATCAACTGCTGCAGTAGATCTTCCTGATACTTAATTCCGCAGAGATGACGAGACTTTCCAGATTTCATAATATTTGGTTTCCTCAAACCACATAAAGGTTAGGCTTGTAACATTTACATACAGATGTATGAAGTTCTATAGCAGGCATAACTACGTTTGCAACTTCAGCCTAAAAACCATAGACACAGTTATTTAAAAGTCAAATGTTATGACAGATCATCACAAAAAAAGCTCCATAGAAGTAAAAATCAAGGCTAAGAAAGGTAATATTTAATATATTATAAACATTTACTTTATTTTTTTCATGGCTTTAACAAAAATATTCTTGCAGGGCCATTCCCTAAATATCCATCAAGAAACTTTATACTAATGAGAGTACATATGAGTAACTCTGTTCTCGTTACCTTTGGTTATCACGCACTAATATTGCACGTTGGAGGTGTAGACCTAAGCTCAGTTTTTTAAGAGTAAAATGGGTACTATTTGTATACAGTTGTACATACAATATCAGTTGCACTTAGACTCAAGTAAGATACGATTTTATGATCTAGACAAAGGCAATTATTTTCTTTTAGTGAAAAATTCAGAAGGCTGTCTTGAGCTGACCTGAATTCTGTTTAAGATGCCAAAGACTTGTCTAATTCTCTTCAAACAGCTTGGTTCTGCCCAGGTTAAAAACTAATTTACTGTTTTGTTCACACCTTAAAACTACACTGGTGCTGTTTTGCATGTTCTTTTCCTTGTATTTTTTCCTCTTTCTTTTGAGGGATGGAAGTCTTTTTGTCTGCTGCTAAGCAATGAATGACACTGATAAAACTTTGCTATTTTCAATAAAATAGAACAAGGTCAATTTGAGTAAAGAATATCTTATGCAAGTCGAAATGCTCAAGGACAGTGGAGAAGGGAAAAGAAACTGGGTGGTGGAAGGAATTCAGATACACTGTTTTCAGGGGAAGTCCAATACCTCTGCAAGTCTAAAATTAGAAATGTGTGCTGTATTGAGAAACTAGCAGTAAGAAAGGTGGACAATCTAACAAAACTATAATAAAATGATTTCTCAAGGTCAAATATCTTGATTTAATGCTGCTTGAAATATCTCTAAGGAACTTAAGTGAAGCTGTGTGCAAATCTGAAATCACTTCAGTCCCATAGTGAAGGTTTTACAGTGAAATAGAAGATCAGCCAGTGGGAGAAAGCACATCACGAAGAACACGTCTAGATCTTAGTTATGGATTTTTATGGCTGGAACATGTAGGAAGTACTAGAGGGACTTGGTAAAAAGGAACCCTGTCAATAGGTGTTCTCAGTTCCCAAGCTGGTTTTGCATGACTGGCTCCAATGGCTATTACATTCAAACACTTTCAGGAGTTTGGGCTGAACCTGAAATCCACTGATGCAGCACTTAACTGAATTCTGTCACAGGTGTTCATGCATTTAAATGCAGAACTTTACCCAACAGCTTCCACCTGTGTTCCCTCCTGGGTCAGTCACTCTCTCTCTTTGCGCTTGTAGGAAAGCTTAATGCTCTTCCTGCATGTGTTTTTTATTGGAACATAAACATGAAATAATAAGTATTTTACACTCATAGGATAGTGCTCCCAAGAAATTTCAAAAAACCATTTTGAAATCAGGTTAAATATATGTTTACCCTGAACAGCAGAGTATAATGCAGTGAATGCCATGTAGGCTGATAACTCTTCATAGAGCAGGACAGAGCCAAGATTTAGTTTCCATAATCTGAAATCCTTGTCAAGATCAACTACCTTGCAGTATGTCAGTAGAGCTGCTTGAAAGACCTGGGGGACATCTCAGATGGTACTTTTGACTGGGAGTTGTTTCTCTGCCTGCCTGGTGCTCAGAATGCTTTGAATATGTGGGTTTCTCTTGCACAGTCCTGGGATTAAATCACAATATTGATGTGAGTAAGTAGACACAAATCCTTGTTTTGCCTAATCTGATGACAAGAAATTGACCCCGCAGTGAGAAATGTCAGACTGCAGTGTGTGCCTTTTCTTTCAGGATTTCCTTGCAAACAGAGGTAAACTGTGTAACTCTACTGTGTAACCAAAAGACAGGCTTTGGGGCTTCGTATCTTACAAAGAGGAGAGAGGAAAGTGTTTGTTTTTGGACATCTTAGTGCATAAAACTCACAGGGATTTCTTTAGTTTAGGAGGTTCACAAGAATGATGCTTGTGGTCATCAGGGAAATTTCTCTGCTGCTTGCTCGTGCTCGGAGAGTTGAGGGTTTCCTCAAACACACAAACTTCTTTCTCCAAGCTGGCCCCTCTTACCCATACGGTGTTTGCAAAGCAGCTGAAGGCATCTGTGCTAAATGCACCCCAGTTCTCAGCTCCTGTGAGGCCACCAAAGCAATTTGATTTTGGTTCATTACTTCAGTGAAGACAATGCCCTATAACTTTGCCAATGTAATCCTGGTTTGCAACAGCACAGGACATGAGTAGTAAAATATACCAGTGTCCATTTAGGTTTAGGTATCAGTGTGAAAAAGAAGGGAAATGAGTGTAAAATATACTCTACTATATATTTAACAAACATTGCCTCTTGATTTGTGCCACTCATCTGGAGCACCTTTGGAATATTTTCCAAGTCTAGAGTTTGTAGAAATTATGAAATAAAAGCTGAAATGACTCTTAAGTTCTGGTTGAATTCATTCCCATTTATGTTATTATTTATCCCTCAAGGAGTTAGATTTTGGATACAAATGGAAATGCCTTTGCTGCTATGCCTGACTAGATGCAGAAGGCAAACTAAAATTAAAACACATTAAAAAGAATGAAGGATTTCCAAGATCTTCCCCCCAAAGGATTTACTGGACAAAAGGAGGAAGAATAATATGGGAGATTTAATTCCTCAGTAACTTGTCTCTGACTTCTCTCCTATGACACATGGTCAGTGTAGGCTTCTAACAGTCCAGTCTGCAGTAACTCCTGAGGAACCAAAGACTACACAGCCTTGTGTAAGAAACTGAGAGTGGGCTAGTGTAGCATGTGCACCCCTTTCATCTGGCTCAGATCAATCCCTCACTCATCCCTGAGTGTCTCTCTCTCTTCTTTGGTCAAATATTTTATCAGTGTTTATATCAAAGTACCTGAATATCATACTTTTACAAATATTTTCCAAGGATGGGTTCAAAATGATGGCCACTGATATTATAGGTCTCTTGTGTTCCATGAAGTGGGTGAGACTAACGGTGCTTTAATCAGATCTTTCTTTCCTAATGAATCAGTTTGCACAGCGATAGTTCCCATCTGTACATCTTTTCTTTTTGCCTTAGGGAATTTAGCAGGAAACCCAGTGCACATTCAAACAGTGCAGCATAGTTTAGTGATTTGTATTCTGGTCACATCATAAATAATCCTCCCAATGCTTGTTCCAATATATAGTAAACACATTTGGGAAAAATACACACAACTGTGTTAAGTGGAGTTGATGGGATCACTAAAGTAGTATTAAACCAGCATGGATTTGGTTCCTTCTTCTTAAAATTTTCACCATGTGGGAGACTGAGATTTCTAAAACTCTCTGATGTATAATAATGAACACTGATATTTCTTTTCCTTGAATAGACAAACATTTTTTTGGATAATGTAAATTAATTTTATTTCTTATCTTTGTGCCTTGCAAGCACACACGGAAGCCGTAAACTGAAACAGCAAAGCAGGATCAAATGCTTGAACACATTTAGAGAATACAAATACCTTGTTCATAACAACAGCCAGAGCTGAACAGTGAAAGTCTCAATACTTTAGAAAAACAAGGCTGTTAACAAAGAATTTAAAATTTTTTTCAGTAGCTTTAATTACAGGTAGGTTTTATTTTAATGTCAAACTTATTAGTTGAGCAAAGAATAAAGTAAGTCAGAGGTGGTTGATGAAGATTCCTTACACTAGCATGGGCCCAGCCAGCTAAACAGCTAAAATATCTGTACCTGAATATCTTGAGAGAAACATGAGAGCCACTGTAACCTCAAATTCTTTCCTTTCACATCCTGCTCCAGATGAAGGACTCAATCATGTTTCCAATACCATGTACTTGTTACCAGTACAATGTGGTTTCCTATCTACTCACTTGCACTGAGCACTGTTTTACATTTGTTCCTCTGAATATCTTGATTTATGAGGAATTTGCAAGGGTGTAAAATCCCTAAAATGCCAAAGCTGTTTTTCAGTGGCTGAAGGCTGATTAGGCTCCTAGAAATCAACTTCTTACTTTAAAAAAAGGTGGGAAAATGTCTGTTAGCTCCAAGGTGTGTTGCAATTATGTGTGCCATACATGGTAATTATTTTAATGCTTAATAAAAAATAGAGATGTAAGTTAATATATGAAGAAGACAAGGCAGCATGGGGCAGACAGCAAGGCTGCTGCAAGACCAAGTAGTCCTGAATTCAAATCAAGGCTGGATTGAACCTCTTCGCTTCATAGACAAAAATATTTCTTTCTGAGTCAGAACCTTACAAAAGCATCTCTTCTATAGATCTGTTCAATGGTTGAACAGTATTTTTGGAACAGTCATTTTTAATATTTAAACTCCACTGGAAGTTCTTCAATGCAGGGCAAGTCTCTTCTAAAATCCATGCCAAAATTTTTGAAAAAATCCCTGAAAGGATCTTTTGAGCAAATATGTGTTGTTCTAAAATCAGACATCCAGAGATACTTTCCATTTCTGGTTAACTGATTTTTCATTAATGAAAGTTCCTCTAGCCTTTTTTAGTTTTTTTACACATTTATTTGTTCACAGAATTATTTAATTTCTTAACTGTGCTATTTATGTGGGGCAGATTTCAAGGATGAGATTTCAGACTACATATCCAGGTGATTTCACTAACCCACTTTATCTGCTTAGTTTTCTCCATAGAATTATTTTTCTGGATGTATTTTAAGTGATGTGGAATTAAAAAGGGGCTAAATAGCTCTTTGTTCTGGCATTGTATTGATCAAATATACTTCTTTTTCCTCTGGGTTTTACCAAGGACTAAGCCATAAATAATAATATATACTCATTTTAAGATGGCCATTACTGCTATGGAAGTTGACACAATTTTGAATTTTATTTGGTTGGTTGAGGAATGAAAGGAGAACAAAGAAGAAGAAGCAAAGAGGCTCAGGCTTGAATAACTCCAAATGCCTCTTGGCAGCTGAAATATTCAAGTGTATAACGGAATCATAGAACAGTTTATATTGGGATGGACCTTTAAAGATCATCTAGTCCAAAGCCCCTGCCATGGGCAGGGGGATCTTTCAGTAGAGTAGGTTGATAGATGTAAATACTTTTTGATGTTTAAGGTCTTGCTTTAATGGTTCTGGCAGTTGCATTTGGAAGACAGAGCCTTATTAAGGGTTGTAGCAGTGGCTTTGGGTGGGTGCTTGTTCTCTGACCTTTTCCTCACAGACATGCATCTCTCTAGATCTAAATAAACTAGTTAACTCCTGCATTTCCTTTACAATAAGCCTCAGAAAAAAAAATGCAACATTTATTCTGTAAGGTCACCAGCATTCACTAACATCATAAGAGAAGCTTGTTTTAATTAGGAGAGAATTGTGCAAGATTTAGGGTAAGACATCTGCATAAACTTGTGCTTAGGCAACTTGTAAAGTTGCTTAACGTGAATATGTTGCACAGCAAGGCTGTTTATTCAAGCCAGGAGACCTGAACGCTGCTGAAGTATTGGGACCTGCGTGTTGTGTGTTTATACGTGGGGTTCAGTGCGGGCAGCAATAACAGCTTCAGATATTTTAATTAGAACACCTGCAACTGAAAAATAATTACAGTTTACTCAGTTTATTTGTACTCAATTTGTATCTATCATGCATTTTTAGCACTCCCTGTTATCACCATCATATGTTGCGATAATCCACATTCTTGAGCTCAGATTACTCGTGTCCATGACTAGTGCCTAGGGACCAACACAAATCAAGGGTAATGGTAGAGATAATGTATTTTGATATTTCATCACGCATAACAGTTGTCTGTCTCTGCCCCCAAAGTACCTCATCTGCCTCTTCTGTTAGGTGTAAGTATTTTTTTTGGTACAGAAATAGGAGTGATCTAATTCTGCAGTACAGACAAATTACCCTTCCCTAGAGTCAAAAAGAAAGTACTATTACAAACAAAATCATAACCTAAAGAAAAAAAAAACAATAAAAAGTTTTTTTTTTTAAAAATAATAATTCTTCATTGTTGTAGATCATGTATGCAGTAATTCCCGAAGGTTAATGGGCTATTTCTTGGGCACTTACAGTAGCACGTTCACTTAATAAGAAGAAACTTACATTAAGTTCAAGTTCACCTTCCAGAAGAAATTGCAGAGATGAAATTTGTAGTAAATAACTCTAGACAAGTACAAACTAGTGAACCTTTTAACAAATTTTATGTGGTTCAGAAAACACCACCACACGCACCTGGTCCTCATCGAGTTCATCATTATTGTCCCCATCTGGGACCAATCAGCACACGAGATTCAGGTGCTTTGGGAACGACAGCCCAGGTTATACGAGATGAGGTTGGCTGTGAAGGAAGAAGTGGAGGGAAGGAAAAAGCTGGAGAGGAGAGAAGATAGAGGGCAATACTAAGGAGTTGTTGGAGTTCATCCTGTTAAGTCTTCTTATTGTAAGAAAGATGTTATGATTGGAGAGAGGATGGATGTGGGGCCTGTGTGTTGGGTAAGTAAAAGTTCTTCTCCTCATCTGCAGTCCACCTGAGTTCTGTTCATCCTGGTTTTGTGTTGTTTTTTTTTTTTTCTAGTAAAGCGGCTTTTCTTAGATTTTGTTTGTCTTTCTCACATGTGCCCTTACGTTCATTACCGTCTCTAATCTGTTTTGGACCATCATGGATATGTATCATACCCATCACTTCCCCACAGAAGTGTACATAAAATTTCTTGCTCATAGTGTTATCACACATAACAGAAATGTCTTAGGCCCATTTGGCTTGTAAATGTTGTCTGAGTTCTCTTGCAGCTCTCAGTAGTTTCTGCTCATAAGGGTGTTCATGGTGGTGTCGCTGGCTGATGTTGCTCTGAGTTTTAAGGGTCTGATTAACACTGCCTAGTAATTAAGGAACTAAGCACTAAGATTTTAATATGTGCTGCTTCAAGCCTGTAAGTAAGATACTTTGAAAAGCAAATATGCTTTCTATGGGATTTTTGTGTTCCTATAAAGTTGAAGCTTAGCAGTGTTTAAAAAGAAATCTGAAAAACTTACTGAAAAAAACCCCTTCCAAACATAAAACCCATGTGATCTCATGGCAGAGGATGGTTTAACTGCAGTGTAAGCAAGTTAGGAGAGGCTAACCGTCTTTGTTCCCTAACATTTCCATTCTGGTGCAGAAATTCTTATTTCTAAATTGAACAGACTCTATGTGGTTGTGTGCTATGAGAAATCTCCAGTAATGCATCGTTGCTGCATATAATGACAAGGCTTTGCAATGTTGCAGAACAGAGCTGTAGGCTAGTGACAAGGCCAGGCATGGGAAGATATTCTGAGTTTTCATAAGTGCACAGAGATGGAGTCTTCTCACTTTAGTCACAAATCAGGTGTTGCCCCCTGAGCTTCTCCTCTAGAATTACATATAGACTGAGAGTCTTTGGGCTGCTTTTAAAGGGTACAAAAAGCAGCTCCTGTCAGTAAACCTGTATTTGCCATATGGGGACTCTAGTTGAAAACAGCTGAAAATGACTGATCTGAACAGTAATGCACCTGTGTGAACTTCCTCTGTAACTTCTTCATAACCCCTGAGGGGATCTTGCCCTTCTTCTCCTGCCTATAACATTCCTGCTGAATCATGTAAGTGCTTATTTTCTGACTTAGCAGTCAGTGCCCTTCTGGTCTCCAAAATCAGTTGTGAGACGTTTTTGTTCCTCCCTTACAAAGCTTTTTGTATGGTAGGTGTACTCTGGAGATGTAGGTGCCCATCCAGGTGGTTATGTGGTTACTTCCTTGGAGTTCTGATATGAAAAGCTTGTCTTGCAATTAGTGGCAATGACTTGCACAGTGACATCTTGCTTGAATACGTCACTCAAGGTTTAAGAACTGCTGAAGTTAAGCTTTGATTACAGGAATCTCTCTTGTGTTGTAATGGAGATGAGTGTTCTTCACTCCCTTTTGTGATGTTTAGTAAATTTGCAGTCGGACATGGAAACATCTGAATTCCAAGTGTTAGATAATTTCACTGGTATGACAACTTCAAGTTCATCATGAGCCATCCAGTTTAGTTGGTGCAGAAGCTGTTTTCTCCCCTTATCCCTATGCTAATTATGTCTCCTCCTAGGAAGATCTGTTCTAGTTTGGGTCCTACTGATGTGGCAGTTCAGCCTGGATTGCTGCATTATTGTTATGTTCAGGTCTTATCCTCTAACTCTTTGTACTGCTGAATCACCCTAGCTCATCTCTGAGCGTCTTTGCTTGCGATCAGGTGGTTTAGTGACCTTGGTACCTACAGGACTTTACTTTGGGTTGCTGTAAGAAATATGATGTTAAGTAGATGTTAAAGGTTCTTCAGAACAAAGCTGTAAAGCTATGACTCACTGAGCCATACAGACTGGACAAAGAAAAGGGTTTGAAAACAAAGAAGATTTAATAATACCTTGTTTGTGCCTGGCATTTCACTCTAGTCCTTAGATAAATACGACTTACCTTTAGCATCCCTTGCCCAGTTCTCTTGGGGCCCAAATTACAATCTGCTTGCTGCAGCCTCTGCCTCTGCGAGATTGCTGCAGCTGACAGCTGCAGAACTCAGCACTGGCCAGCGAGCCAACAGCAGTGAGTTTGCAGACGTGCTTGTGCTCTGCCCGTCTCATGCAAACTTAAAATAAAACTCTGTGGGCAGATGATACTGGTGGTGACTGAGTTTAAACATATCTGCTTTTAGTATGTCAGAGAAATGCATCTATATATAGATTTAATAATCTGTTAAAAAAAAAAAAGGTGATGCTGCTTGTGTCTTGTTTTCCCTTGCCCTTTTATTGTCATCTCTTTTATTTTTGTTATATGAAAGAATAAATTGGGGGGATGATGTGGGGGGGAGATAAACAGGAAAAGTGTGGTGTTTTTTGTTTTTTTTTTTTTTGAGTTACACCGATATCTTTAGGAGTGCATGTTAACATATTTCACTGTCTTAACATCAACAAAGAAAATGCCATGTACTGCCAGGACTGTACTGTATAGCATGGAGACAGTACCATGTACTTAAGAATAGATATAAAAACAAAAATATTTTTAATTTACTAGTGAAACCATCCAGTTCTGTTCAACAATTAGGAAGTTACAGGTGAAAAGTCTTCTTCAAGACCTCTCAAGTACACGAACTTCATGTCCTCTATGTACAAGTGCTTAACATCTGTGCTAGTGTCTCGGTTTGAAAGACAGGTGTCTGCTAAGGAAGGCAGGAGCCTCCCTTGGAATGGAAGATGCAACCCCTTCCCCTCCAAATTATTATTATTTTGAAATTAAGGGGCTTTCAGGCAAAGATATGAGGGATAGGAATAACAGTTCTTTACTAACATATATATTTATTGTTGCAGGATAGGGACAGGCGAGCGGAAGATCTCGCGATGTGACGGAAAGAGACAGGGAACTCTCCCCCCACACACCCTGAGATAACGATCACCCCAGGCATGCAAGCCCCCCTAGCCCCAGTAACTTTCCACTCCTTTCCTACACTAACAAGCCCACCACCCCTCCTCTGACGTAGCGAAACCCC
>VXBT01010380.1:567312-958032 GCA_013400235.1 Oriolus oriolus
CCCACACACGAGACACCCCCAGGCGAAAGAGGCCAGCCGGACCCCTCCCCCTGTGGCCAGATCTTTTGTTTCTTCCAAGTATCTTGCCCCTCCCAAAACATGTATGGGGGAAAATTCCCAAAGAGAATAAAAAGAAAACAAAACAACAACAACAACAACAAAAACTTCTAAAACCCCAACAACTAGTGAAAGCAGAATTTCATAATATAACTTGGTTTTTCTTCATAAATCTCATCATTTCATATCACTGGCAGTTTGGGGAACGAAAAGCTTAAGGATATGGTAAGGTGAAACTACTGGCGGCACTCTAGCATGTATTCATCATAGAATTGTAGAAGAGTTTTTTGGGGTTTTTTGCTGAAATGTAACTCTTTTTCTTTTTTTTTTCTAACTTAAGTATTTTTGCTTTCTCTGCAAATTTTAGAGAAAAAATTATTGAAGATAGTTAGATATGTATAGATGACATTTAATTTTTCAGAAATGAAAGATGTCTTTACAAATAGGGGTGGTTTAAAGAAGCCTTTTGGTGGTGCAGAGATATGCATTAATGATAGTGAAAGTCGAGGTTTACTCTTAATCTTTATTTCTACCCTTCCTCATCACTGTAGTATTTTCACCTAAAATGAGAAATTGATGTGTTTCTCAATTTGATATCTTTGTAGACGTTACATAAAAAGAATATCTGTTCAAATACTTAATCTTTGGTGTATCTGGCTGTATATTCTTCAAAGCTTTGTTCATTGTTTTAAATGATTCAATAGTGTGTTATTTCTTTGTTTAGCAAATCTTGTAGTGAAACGTCTATTAACTTCAATCTAGAGCCCGTTTTGGACTCTTTAATTGGAGTCTAATTGGAATACTTTGGAAGTTGTATGCATTTTGAATGACGCCCACTCTTTGGTGCACTGACTCCTGTTCTACTTGGAGCTTTTACTTCTCCCTGCTGGTTGGACAATCTATACAGACGAATGATTTCAGTCTTCATTTAAAAATAAGTAATTCCTGTCTGTTGCCTGTGTTTGGGTTTTCTGGATTCTCTAAATAATTTGTTGATGTGTTTCTTTTATGCTGGAATTCTGTACTCAATTTCAAATGAGTCCAGAAGAACAAAGCATAAAACAATTGAGTTTAATAAAAGAAAAACACTCCTCGCAGTGATCAGTAAAGCACAAAGGTGATGCTTATCTGTAGGAACACCAGATGCATGTGCACTACTTATCAACTTTAAGGCTTGTTCATGCTTTTTTTGAAATATCTCCTTTTTTTATTGACCCTCTACTACTCAGAAACCAATGGTGACATTGCACATGTCTAAAATTGTAGATAAAAGCCCACCTGGAGCACAACCAGCAATTCCAAGAATTAGATTTAATAATATGCTTCAAACCTATGGATTTTCTTGGATGACTGTATTGGAGAATTTATCAAGTGCCCTTTTTGTAAGGTTGATCTTCAATGCTTGTGATTCTGGAAATGTGTAAACCATGGGCATTACCGACTTTTCAATTACAAAGTAGTAAAATCCTTTTGTTCTCCTTCAGGGCTTGAATATTGTGTGTGTGCTGGAAGTGTGACAAGCTGTTTTGTTGAAGGAAATTTTGGATTGCTTGAAAAGAAAACGGAATATTGACAAATGCAATGAAACTTTGCAGACTGAACCTTTATATTTAAAAATAATGCAGAAAGCTCTGTAGTGGTGGAACCATTATCTGGTCTTTTCATGAAATATCACATTTTGTGGAGCAAGATAATACTTTCCCAGGTGCAGAAATGACTAGCTAGTTTTGTTCCATTGTTTCCAATTTTTTTTGCCACCCAGAAAGTACTCAATTTTTAATTTTTTTTTTAATAAGTGGTGGTTTATGGACCAACATTAACCAGAGCTGAAAAAAAATTTATTTTTTTTCTTAAAATGCAAGAGGGAAAAAGTGTTATAGGCTGTAATTTTCTTTGAAAAGGAAGAAGGTTAAAAAGGTTACAATGTGCTCTTTTATCGTCACTCGTGAAAGCTAAGCTGTTACTGGTAGTTATGTGAAAAATCATGTTTTAGTTTGGCAAACAGTATTATCAATTTGTTGAGGCTTTGCAGAATGTTTTCTGGGTCATAATTAACATCTTGGCAACCTTGCACATATATAGCTTCATTTTTATTTTTGTGCATATTTTTAAAATAAAAGTGTCATCTGCAATGCTGGTAACCTGCTTAGCTTTAATATAGACCTGGGAGATGCACACAGACATCACACGCTTTGCTGGTGGGTAAATATCTTTGCTCTACAGCACTCATGAGAAATTTCTCCTTTTTAGAATTTTAAGACTAAAAGTTGGGGTTTACTTCCTTAACAAGGAATTGTAAAAAAAAGAATGAAGACAAAAAAAGGTTGGGAAAAAGAATTAAGGCATTTCTTCAAATGTCTTTGGGGATTTCTCAAGACTAATATGTGAAGATCACTTATAATAAACAGTGCCTTTTGTGAAGCTCTGTGCTCTCAGACCTGCAAGCATCAGCATAGGTGTGCTTCCCATTCAGTAAAACAATGTGTACTTGAAATGGCTTTTAATGCAGGGAGGAAAGCAAAAACCTGTAATACGTTATTTCAAAGGGACGTGGCTGCTGTTATCAATATAATTTTAAAAACTCTGTTATGTGCACAGCATTATACTATTAACACCACCTACTGAGTATTCCTGTTTATAGTCTGCATACTGTATGGTGTGGTGGGTGATAACAGGCCTGTGTTCCTTCACAGAAAGAAACTGAGGTGGTTTTGTTTGGGGAGTTGCACATCACTTATGTAATTGGTTAATGTATGGAAACTACAGTCTTATACCAAGAACTGGGTTGGTAAAAGTTGAATTATGCAAGACCCCACGTCAATTAATTAAGATAGTTAGATCTAAATTATAAACGGGCAGTATAATACAAAAAAAATCCCAAACAACAAATATAGTAATATTTTATGCTAACTCCTTGGAACTAATGATTGAAAACAGAGTTTGCAGATGGCACTGAAACAGAAAGAACAAATATTGAGCAATGCAACTAGACATGAGGAGGTTTTTGTTCATAAGCACCATGTGTGAAGTGGACTGTTCATTTGATACAAATGCAAGAGCAGATGCTGAAAATGTCTCTCTATTATAGCATTATCACAATGAAACAATATTTTTAGTCTTGGTGTGTGCAAATGACTTGCATATTAATAATTATAATTTGTATCATGGTGAGTTATTACAATACACAATCCTCATGTTCCTGCAGTACCCATAAATTTTTAGTTCCATTGATATCAATGTATTAATCCTGCTTGAAATTTTACAGCAGAGTAAAAAGCCCCTTGTTGTTCTGAGAGTTGATTCTAATTTGCATGAATTATGTTCTTTAGTTCAATGTGTTACTTGTTCATATGTTGAACTTCTATTTCTCAAATCCACAGAGACAAAGAAATTAAGATCTCCTTTCAGCCAATCAAAATTTTTTAATATATATATTTCATTTTGAGTGTAATCAAACACTATAGTTTGTGTTTAAGCACCTGAGGATAAAAAAATCCTTGATCCACCCTAGGTATTTTCACTTGCTATAACTCAGTGGCATCGTGCAGATCTTCTGCTGGGTGGCTTTTTTGTTTAACTGCTTGATATAAGATACTCATTTATAAACTAACAGCTTCTGGAACTATCACTTGTTCATGTCTGACTTCTTGAAGCTTGCCTATGTTTTCAAATTCTTGTGTAGCTGTAACTCACAAAAATAACAACAGGACTAATGTTGTCTATTAATATTCTCTTTTGCATGTAGTATTATGTTCTATATAAGAATGCTATATATAAATGCTATATGTAAACTGTATTGCTTATAGAACACTTGTTCTATAAATAGCCGTTTGTTCTTTGACTGGAATAGGTGCTGTTCCAAACTTTGCCAGTTCATTTGAGGTCTAGAGTAAAGCTTTAAGGGAAGCTGAATGACATCCTGAAATGCATCACTGATTTCTGTGTTAAATGTGCAAGGCAATATTAAAACAAGAGCCAGCACCTTCTGACCTCCCTTATGCAGCTGAATTAACAGTTTAAATGAAATAGATTTACCATTAGTGTCAGTCTTTGAGCTGGAGGCAATGGGTCACAACACTCTGTATCTGCCTTGCAGAAAGAGAGAGGAAAAACATTGATATTGAAAAACTGATTTTAAATTCCTGCATCTGGATGGTGGCAATCTGAAAAAAACTAAACTAACTCAACCACAGTGTAAGAGCTGTGGGGCCAAGGTCATCAAAATGACATGTTTTGTCCATTACTTACACAGAAAATGAAGCCAAGGGTATTGGTTGCTTAAATTGTTTTTCTTCCAGCAGCAGTTTTGAGTTTCTCTTATCCCTGCCTTTGTTTTGTAACCTGTAGAGATTCTTCCTAGATGAAATGGTTCTGATTTTTCAATAGTGTTTGCTTTTGCTTCTGAGACTACTCCTGTTCAAAAATGAATGCACCTGGTAATTTTTATCACTGCTATCTTTAATTTGAACTCAAAGTTAACTGCTCTTAAATTAGTAATTCCACCGCAGACTTGAAGAGTCTTTTTGGAGCTATGAATAAGTGAAGATGGCAGGAAATGAAGTGTGGGTTTGTGTTTGGAGATAACAGCACTACCTAACTAGATAACTCGCACTCCCAGGTCCTTGCTCCTAAACACTGTTTCCTATTTTGCACAAATTGTAGACCTCAGTTCTGAAGCCTTTAAGTTGGTGATAAAAATTTCTGCCTGAATAAGATATCTGTGATATTTTTCCCCCCCTCTGAGTGTTATGAGAATGTAATTAGGGCTATTAAAATAAATTAGATTGCATTTTCAATTAAAGTTTCTATTTTGAAAACTCAATGGCTCCAATGTCCTTTTGAATGATTACAGAATCTGCTTATTTGATGTTTCTTTAGTGGTATCAGCTGTAGGGAACAATTCAGGATAAATCTCAACCATCTCCTTTGCCCCAGAAGGAGACACTCAGCCACCATTTGATGGAGAAATGAAGGATGTTGTGTTATGCAGTTGCCCTGTAACAAGAAGCACGTGCTGCTTCAGATAGCATTGAGGTGTGAAGGGATGTGACTTGTACTCCCTGTTTTTTACCTTTCCCTGCTCCCTTTTTTAATTTTGCCCTTGACTTTTATTGGCGTGTCATCTGGCCAGCAGGCACTAGTTCTCAGTTCAGTGACCTCTAGCAGCTTCTTGTTTTAGTAGCCTTATCTAAAATTAAGAAAAAGGTTTCAATAGATGGTGAGACTGCAAATGGGAAGTACTGATTTTTGTTTATATCTCTTAATACTCTTTGTGATGGGGGTGCTGAAATATGTTAAAAAACCCCAGTGACAAGTACACGTTGACAATACAGTGAATCACTAAGCTTTTTCTAATGGTACAGATTGTCAGTGATTACTGAATTTTCTGGCTCCTGCTGCTTTGGATGATTCCTGCTTTGTGTTATCAAGGGCCAGGAGAAAATTGTGGTGTTTCTTTTGTGTTGCTGAACAAAGTACCATGTTTCTTGACTTCTGAAATTAAATAATTTTGAAATTTTTTTTCCTTCATCTCTTCTTACCTTCTTTTGCACAGTAGTTTGAATTCCCATTAGAGAAAAGAATGTTAGTAACAGGCTTTCAACTTCCCAGGACTTGCAAGGCAATCATTAACAGAGGTATTTTGATATACTTCTTTCCATGACAGCCTTAAGCTGCAGCCACAAATGGCTTTTCAGATTTATTTGAACTCTTGTCTTTAGTTTTCATGTTTTTGATGAATGGATGCAGCCTTTAGAATTTCTAAATATATGTTGGACATATGAAAACATATTCAAAGTCGCTTCTTAAGTGAAGAGTAAAGCCCATAAATAAACCATCAGAGCATTGCTTTCAGAGACATGTCACACCTGTTGTAGAATTAACAATCTGAAACTTCAGAATGTCAGACTGTTTTTGGAAAGATTCTTTCTAATGAAGAGAAAAAAATAAAAGAAAAATAAGGAAGAAAAAAATATCACTTCAAAGAGCTACTTGCCTGATTGAGTTGGGTTGAAGAAATGACTTGATGGCTTTGATCCTTCTATCAAATGAAACAACATGAGAAAGGAGCAGGGAGGGAAATGTGTGGCTTTGCAGAGTAATGTCATGCTATCAGCAAGGACCACTAAAGATGTTTATTGGCTTCAGCAGGATGTATCATAATATAAAAGAATTTTCAGTCACTGTAGGGCTACTGATTTCCTCTTCATTAAATTTTGGTGGCAGAACATTAATAAATCAACAGTAGTTATCTGACCAATAGTAGGTGAGTGGAGATAGATTCAGCGTTACTCTCCAAAGAATAAGGGCTGTCTACTATGCAAGGCTTATTTCCAGTATGAACAAACATTGTATTAGATAAATATAAACGTATTTGTCTAAATATGCTGTGAATATTTTATGCACGTCTCCTACTGGGTAATGAAAAAAAAATCCAACAGACCTACAGTCTGAATTTCATTGAAGAAAAATGCTACAACTTCCATATCTGCCACCAAATTTGAGCTAAGTCTTACTGCAAACAAATGCAGGGGAAAAAGGGATTGAACTTGAACATCTGGTTGGTGTTTTAGATCCTGTATTTACCATTTAGGATATGCATGAAACAATTGAGGACTTAATTGAGGACTTTGAGGACGGATGGGTTGTAGGAAGGAGAGCAACATGAATTGGTTGGGAGAGGAACCCCTTGGTGCTGAGTGGCATCAGGAGCTGGCAGCTGTCGCACGAGAGGTGTCAGTGCAGGGTGTGAATGCTCAGAGCTCTGGCAAGAGAGCCACGGGCAGTGAGCAGGGAAAATGCTTCCTGTTGCTTAGTTCTTGCTGTCTTCAGGGAAATGGGACTTTATACTGTCTTACTAAAGATGGGCAGGGTTTCATCAGGAGATAGTTGGCTTTGTCATCAGTTTTGCCTGGAAACAATCGTCTCCCAGATTCTGTACTTGTTCCTGGCCCAGGAAGAGTTATTTCTGTTCTCTGATGTTGTGATTGTGAGCTGCTTTTGAAGCCAAGCCTTGCAGCTGACCTTTCAAATTTGAAGTGCTATCTCCTGTAGCAGAATACAACACTCCATTTTCCAAGTAATACTAGAGCATTCAAGGTCTGCTTTTTCTATTTTGAGACTTTGTTTTTCTAACCTTCTTTTTAGTCTTCCATAAAGACGATAGAAAAGCAGGGGGGAAAGAGAATAGTAGCAAATGCTTTTAAAGATTCAAAGAAACAGCAATGCAGAATTAATTTTAATGCATAGTCAGATCTAGGCACAATTGCTTTCTTGTCATCTTTTATTGTAAGGCTGTAATAAATAATTAAGTTGGATGCACTACTTCTGTACAGGTTGGTGCAAAGTATAAACAGCTGCTGTCTGGTATTTCAATCTCATTTTACTCCCTTTAGTGAAAATGCTGACCTAGAAATTGTTATCTCTGACTGGAGCAGGGCTGCTTCTGCTCCACTACCTTCATCTGATAGTGATGAGTAGCAGCTGTTTTGGAAAAAAAGTAGGATAAGAAAAGTCTATAGTGGGAATTTAGAGAATAGCTTTTGCTTTTAGAGAACACTTCTGTATATGATGGTGTGGTAAGAAACAAAAGAAAACCTTTAGGGGGTAACGCAGCAAAGATGTGTTCTCATGCCAAACAATAAAACATTGATTGAAAAAATAAAATAATTTGTGAAAGATCCGTTTCTTGGATTATGGTAAACTTTTTTTACGATCCAATTAATATTTAGCTAAAACTAATGCATAATTGGTACAACTTGCAATCAAAATTGGAGTATAATATCAAGAATCAAATCTTTAGCACTTTCAGAGCTTGGTCCTGGTAACGTACAAATTTGACTCACTGTAAGTAAGGTAATAGTTATGTCATTACCTGCCCGGGGAACATTTCACGTGCTGACTCAGTTACTTGTCTAAAAGACATGAGAGTGAATAAATGTATTTTCCTGCATTATGTGAGTACAGGATGTACAGGACATGCAGGCCTGTAAGTGTAGGCTGGTACAGTCTGTGGTTAGGGCTGTTCAGATGTGTTTCGAACACACGAAACACTTTCATTGATGTCAGTGTGTTGTTTTGGAAATGGATATTGACTTTACAGCCTGTTACTGTTTTTGTGTAACACTTAAGATGGATTGAAGATGAATTATTACTCTATTTGGTTGGAAATGCTGGCTGCTGGTTTTGAGTGGAAAGCAATTGTAGCCAGTTCTCACCAAGTCAGGCATCTGAAGTGCTAGATGCTTTTGAGAACTCTAACAGATGTCTAACTCTATTTTTAGGTGCTTGAACAACATTTTGGAATCTGGTCTGAAAAAACTAAAAACCTCCTGTAGATAGCACTAGGATTTTCATGGTAGGTTCAGGTACATAGATTGTCTGTTTTATTAATGTATTTTTTTTTGAATGCTTTGCAAGACTTGCAGGATGTTTTACTTGTGAGATCACCAGACACTTACTGTTCACTAAAAAAGGTCCTTTTTCATGGCATTGGTGGGATACAAACACTCATAAAAGTGATATCTGATTTTGCATTCATTTTTACCTTTGGTGTTATCATCAACAGCTAAGGCTCCTCCTGTACCTTCTTCCTATGTGTACCTTCTTTGAGTAAAATGTAGGTCTTTATTTTCATCAGGATGGAAGTGTGAACCTTAAAGCCTCAGACGATTTTCCTCTCTTGTCAGCTCTTTCCATGAGCATCCTGTGAGGCTTTTTGCATCCTTTTTTCTACAAGAAAAAATAATTAGGGTATATTCAGAAATGTTTATCTGAACTTTTTTTAAAAATTTAATCAATATACACTTCAGTCTAGGTTTTCTTAATATGCTAGAAACTTCATATAGAATGTCTAATCCTCTTTGTCCAGGACCAGAAATATCTTATTGCAGAACCACAGCCTGTGCTGAGTTGGATGGGACCCACAAGGATCATTGAGTCCAGCTCCTGGCCCTGCACAGAACCATCCCCAAGAGTCACACCCTGTGCCTGAGAGTATTTTCCAAATGCTGCTTGAA
Source organism: Oriolus oriolus (assembly GCA_013400235.1). Classification (NCBI taxonomy): domain Eukaryota; kingdom Metazoa; phylum Chordata; class Aves; order Passeriformes; family Corvidae; genus Oriolus; species Oriolus oriolus. The sequence continues at coordinate 576,387 of VXBT01010380.1, forward strand.
CTTAGTCAGACTTGCTGCTGTGACCACTGCCCTGGGGAGCCTGTTCCAGTGCCCAGCCACCTCTGGGTTAAGAAACTTTCTCAAATATCCAGCCTAAACTCCCCTGGCACAACTTCAGGCCATTGCCTTGGGTCCTGTCACTGGCCACTAGAAAAGAGTTGTGAGTCTGTCTGCTTTCTGTGTATTTTGGTTAGCAGAGATAAAAAGAAAAATTCTGGAATGAGGGTAAAAGTGCCAAGCATCCACAATGTAAATGCAAGGTAGTGAGTATTCAAATTGTGGTTGTAACTCCCAAGCTTTTTTACTTAAATTTATTATCTGTTCTCCTATTGAGAGTTTCTCAAAATAATTTCTGTACTTGATCTTTCCATAGATGCTCTTGGATATGTTTGGGGACTAAGAGTCATTAGGTGACTGCTGTGAGACTTTTGTTGTTCTGGTGCAGGGGTGTTTTTTATTTTTGCCTTAATTCATGCAGAAAGTGGTAAGGAATAACTGAGGAAGTACTTACAGAATAATTTGGGAAGTGGTTTTGGCAGATACATTCTTTGCTTCTTTTGTTGAAATTCCTCTTTAGGGATGTGAAAGAAGACTTATCAGTGAAATGGAAAATTTCTGGGCCTTGGCATGTGGTGGCTCTGACCTTTATGATGACATTGATTGATGTTCTGGATGACACTCTCCAGAACACTGCCAAGAAACCTTGGCCATTGTTCCCCAGAAGAAAAAGCCAGAAGAAAACATGGGGGTGGGGTTGAAGCAGTGAGCTTGGTTAGCCAAGAGAAAGCCCTGAACTGCTGCTCACATCTGTGTTGGGGGTCCAAAGGTTTGGGCCCTCAGTGTTGTCTGTACTACAATAACTATTTATTTAAAGCTCTTTTGCTGAGACAATAACAAAATAATTATCTGTTTATCCAGACAGATCAACTGAGCATCTGTAGGGGGGATGAGGCCTTCAGGTGAGCCACTGTTCAGAATCTGTTTGCATCTTACTGGCCCTACATGTTCACTTGTTTAAATTCTATCTCACCACTACTGTCGGCCATTCAGATGTGCTGCCACCTGGACTTCCTGTTCTTAGTAGAATAAGTGGTTTACTCATAGGGAATAAAACCTGAATTAGTGCAACTTGTCTTGAGAGTGCAGGAATGGCCTGAGCTCTGGTTGCACTGTGGTGCTCTTGCCAGACTGCCATCAAAACACACTTCTAGGGGTACTCCTGGCTGCTATTTCCCCATGGTCTCTTGTGAAGCTGGTGCACAGTTGCGTGGGCAGGAGTTTGATGCCTTACTCAGAAAGAGCAGAGTTATCTATGTGGTGTGGAAAAGGCATAGACAAAACTAAGGCAAATTGCCTGGCTGATGAGTTGTCAGATGTTAGCAGGTTGTTCTTGAGCAGAAATCGAGAGTTAATGACTGTGTTACGCACAGGTTTGTGATATCAAGGTTTAAAGAGCTCTCGAACTCTTTGTTAGGAAGACATTGCCTTAACTGCAAACAATTCTTTATTAAAAGTAGCAGACATTTTTGTGTTTTGTTTTTAGTTTCTTCTGGGTTTCTCTACGGTGTTTGAAGCACTGTGTTGCTTGAGTGCTTTACCATGGAGGCAGTTTAATGATTCAACTGTGTTTTGGTTCTGTGAAAATGTGGGAGTCTGGGAAAAAGAAAAGTCATTTAGTCCTCTTAAAAGTGTTTTCAGTAAATATTTACTGCTTTGTACAAAAGCTGGCCTCATCTAGTATGAGACCAGGGCTTTTCCGTACCTTTACATCTAATAAAGCAAGGGGAATGTTGAGGCAGCCTTCATAAATAAAAATGGATTTTGGTTACAGTAGATGGAGGTCCTTTTGAGTAACCTTTGTTCAGCAGCTTCCAATAACATGAAACCACAGTTCATGGTCCTAGCTTGGGATTTTTTAAATAGAAATTCTGTCATTATATAGTTTAATAAAGCTAAATCAGAATCCAAAAATTGGAAAGTTTAAGAATGAACATTATATATATGGAAAAGTATTTATATAACCCAGTAAAACCCAAGCTGGCTATATATCCTTAAAACCACAACAAGCTGGTGTCAGATAATCTGTACTTCTCCTCTTTGGCTTGCTCATTATGTAGGAAGAATCTGATTTACAAGCTATGCTTATAACCAGCTGATTTCTAAAGGTCTTGCAGTGTAATATTTTATGCTTGTGACTGTTTGCAAGACTTACAGTGAATGAGATAATCTTTACAGGTTGTTGAAAGTATATAATGGATTTTGTGTTTTATATTTTAGAAGGAATTTTACCAATATAGCATGTGAAACTAACAGCTTGGTAGTTAAATAATCTGTAAGGAGCTCAGTGTGTGTTGGGTGGTGATTTGTGGGCTGGGTTTTTTTGTAGCTGTAGTAAACACAGAAGATCTGAAACAGACTGAATTGGGGAGGAGCATGCAGATGATAATAGATCGAAGCTTTTGCAAAATACTCTTTTATTTTCCAAATGTATTCTCTGAACACATCATCTCAGCAGAAAAGGGAAAAACATACAATGTGCAGCAGGAAAAAGTGAACAAAAGTGTAGGTAAAGAGCAGATTACTTGATAAGAAGTTAAGCAGCATATAGGAAAAGCAGAGAAGAATCTTGCACCAAAAGATGAGGGATGGATCCAGGGGTTAATAAAACAATCTGAGGTCTGAGCAGTAGGAAATCTGGTAGGAATGTAGTCGGTTTAGTCAAAACCAAGACTTTGAGCGTGTCCTGTGCAGTGTGCTGAGCCAGGTCATGATATGGACTCACCCTGGCAGAAGACATTTAAGTGAAGTTCAGCTCTTACTTGATCTTGAGAGCTGCTATTGCTCTGTTTCCCTCGATCCTGATAGGTTGGGCTCTCTGTGCACGAGGAATTTGCTGTGAAGTGTGGAACTGCGTTTTTCTTCAGTGCCTGGTGGTGGGGAATTTGTTGAGCAACCAGTCTAGTAAATATTTCTTAATCTACCCAATATACACCATCAGGAAAGAGATTTTTGTGCACAAAAGCCAGACACAGCTTTCCAAACCAGCCTGTAACACAGATGGGCACTTGGTGTGGAGGCAGTGATGTTTAACGGGCGAATTTGTATCCTGGAGACTTGAATGCCCTTTCCCAAAAGGTTCATATGGTATAATTTTTTCTTTTTATTTTTTTTTTTCCATGCTGGGAGTGGGGGATGTTCAGGGAACAGGCTGTGATGCCTCCCTGAGGGCCTGTGTGCTGCTGTTCTGTTGGTGCATTACTAGATCTCCTGTGCAGTAGGATGGGTGCTGGCTGGAACATGGGTGTGCCCTGCACTCTTCCTGTGTTTAACAAGATTGTCCTACATTGTACAGCATTTCCTTTTTCTTATTCACTCCCAGAATAGGTGTGAAAACGTTTACAAAGCATGCATTCTCTTTCTGAGTCTTAAGTCCCAAAAGTTTGAAATAAATCATAGGTGGTGTGAGGAAAGAATAAGTTGTCCTTCTAGGCAATTCCTGGGAGACTGTACTAATGTCTCAATAATTACAGAACAAGTATAATGAAAGGGCACATAATAAAAGCTGGAATCCATCAAAAAAAGTCAAATAGCTATTTTTTTAGTGTGCTGTTTTGCTTGGATTTTTACCTTGTAATGGCAAGTTTTCCAGCAGTAAAGATCATTTCAACTGGTGGCTTCAAAGCCCAGCAAGTTTTAAATAATATTTCCTTTTTATTGATATGTGAACTCCTGCTTAAACAATAATATGTTTACCTTAACTAGCTGTGTATTGATCTGCCACTTCTGGTTCACGTATTTAACATGAACTGAGAGGTTATTCCATATCTGCTATAGTCTCATTCTAGAATAATTCTGTTCTGAAGGCACTCAGCTGTTGAAACTGGAAAGTACGGTGTATTTCTGACTCGTAAGTAACAGGCTTTTCTTGATTTGAAGGTTTACCAGCCTGGTCCTTAGAGACTGACACATTTGATTCGTCTCCTGTGGGCATATAACTCTTCTTAGTACCACTGTTTGCCACTTTACAATTTAATTAACTCATAGTCGCCAAGTTTTTTTTTAAAGTAGCCTAAGGCTTCAGCTAAGAAACACGTAAAATATGCTCTGCTAATGCCACCTGCTGATGCTGAGAGTACATATCTGCCTGCAGTTTCATTTTATGCAAAGTTTTTATATGCCATCCTGCATACATGCAATGAATAACTTCTCATATGCTTTGTCAGAGTGTTATTTTAGGTCCGTAATAATGAATTAGTTCTGGCTCTTACTCCTTTGTGCAGTAATTTCACTTTAGTTCTAGTCCAACTCATAAAGTGTAATTCTGGTGGCTAAAAACAAACAAGAGAACCCAACTTAGTCCTTGTTCTTACTGTTGTGTACGAGTTCCATGCATAGTTAAACCTCAGACTTAAAATAAGCCATTCCTTATATTTTTATATAATATGTCTTACTGTCTGAAAAATTTCGTGTGTCTGTGAAGGTACAAACTCTTGGGCTTGTGTGTGACACAGTGCAGCTGAGCTTCATTTTTCTGCCCCATCTTTCTCCGTTGCAGAGGACTTGTGTACAACGTGACCCTGGTGATCAGGATCACAGGGGTGGTAAAAAATCTCTTTTACTGGAAATAGTCTTCACTTTTCTGATTGATGGCAGGCAGGCCAGCCAACAGCATCGAGAGACAGGATACACTTACACTCCCCACTTTCTGAACGTGTTTAGCTTTGGATTGTTTTTGTTTTAAGCCTTGTGTTTGGTTTTCTTTCCTTCCTGTTCAGTGGGATGCAAACAACTGAAATAATCAAGTGCTAGAATTACATCGTGTCAACCTGTACATAAACAGGTTGACATGATGAATGGGACTGTGCAGAACCAGGGGAACACTTTGAAAGCTTAAGTTACTGAAAATCTGCTTTTCACATTACTCTCTACTAAGGGCATGGTTCGGGAGTTGGGGAGGGAGAATTGTGATGGACTAGATCATGCCAGGCATGAGCTTGAACTGTTGAAACAGAACTCTGAAACAGAACTAATACCACTTTAGGGGGAAAAAAAAGCTGAGCTATCAGCACTGTTAATTTATTTCTGTAGTAGCATCTTCTCAGGTTTGACAGCTCTGTATGTTTTGCATCTGCTTGTTTCAGCCACAGTCATATCCTTCACCTTTATAATTATGCACATAGTAGCTGAAACAAGATCTGCTTCTTGGGTTTGCTGAGATTTTAAAAATATTTAATTAATATTTATGATTACTTTTTCTCTGGTCAGTCTTAATTGTGTGCTTTGTTGTTCCTCCCATAGGACCCGTTTCTTTAGCTTATGTGATTCAAATATCTGTCAACAAAATAATTGAGGATTTAATGTTCAGATACTTTTTTTCACTGTGTGTTTTTACTCAGAGTTACAAATGTTCCAAATTTCTCTTTACTCATAAGAAAAGAACTGATCTCTCTTTCTCTCTGTGTTCCTTTGTGGATGTTGGGGCAAGTATCTTTGCCTGCCCTCAGGCACTGTGCTCCAGCCCTGTGGGGCAGTCCATTTATTGTTTTGACATCCTGGCTCTTATTTCCCATGACTGTGAAAAAATTCTGTTCCTGTAGAATGTAATTTCTTTTGATTGTTCTTCATTGTTCTTGCTCTATGTTAGTTTTTTCACTAATTTACAGAAAGAAAAATATTTGTTCTCCTGACTTTTCTTATGCATTATCTCAGAAATACTTGTCTTGTGGTTTAAAGTACAAAACTAAATCAGGACCTTTGACTGCCATGGTACAAACCCCTTCATCAAATGCAACAGTTTCTCACACAGATGGCCTTCCCATGCAGAAAGGTGAGTTTATTTAGCAGGGGTGTTGAAGTTGCTTGTATTATTCCTTGTGTGCTTATGAAAGTGAAAAATGTCACTAACAAAAAATGTGTCATGAGCTTAATTTTTCTTTTCTTATGCAAAATTGTAATTTAATTTGTTGGGTATTTTGTGAGAAAAATGGATTTGTTTTTTTTTTTTTAACTGGAGATATTAAGAAGAAAATGAACTTTTATTTTGGTAGACAAGTGCTTATCTGGAAGTTAAATTCTAAAGATCTCTTAATCCCTGAAAAACAAGCTCTAAAGGAAAGGAAGACTAAGGAGTTGAAGGTGTTTTTCTTGTGTTTGAAGGAGATTTGAGAAGGCGATTTTGATGTATTTTAATTTTTTGAAATTGTTGCTGCAATAATGCTTTTCTATTTTAGTTTTGGATGATGTGTGTGAGTGTAGAACCAACAGCGTAAATTTCTGAGTTTAAAAGTCCCTGGTTGCAGCTGCCTGAACTCCACTTTGCTTTGGACTAGAACAGGTGCTTAACTTGTCTATCTGCCTCTTATCCTCTCCTCCACCCCACACTCCTCTGAAGAGGGCTATGAAATGCTGTAGCAGCAGTTGAATATAGTTGTTAAAGGAAATGTAGAGACTCTTGCTTCAGCACAGCAGGAGCCTTTATATGTTGTGGAGAGCTGTTGCACTCACACAGCTGCCATGCAAAGATCATGTCATTTTAAAACACCATCCTAAAGGAAAATAGTCCTAAATGATGGACCTTGCTTAATACTGAAGAGTTAGAATTAAGAAATGTTACAAAAGGTCTAAACATACCTGGGTTTTGCTTTTCAGACTAACAGGGGTTGATTACTGTTGCATTGAAGCACTTAAGAAGTCTCAGTCTGACAAGTCAAATGAAGGGGTTATGTAGTTTCCCAATATTTAATTTTGAGGAGAAAGACTCAAAAATGTGGTACAGAGGAAACTATATCTGATCTGCAAGTACTCCCTAGTAATGATACTTTATGTGTGACTGTGCAATTAGAAGTCCAAGATGTAGTAAAAATGTGCATACCTGAAACTGACAATGTTCAGATGTGTGGAAAAATCAATCCAATTCCTTCTAATCCAGAAATCAGGGTCCAGTTTGCTGGCTGATTTTTGTAGGTGTTCTTGAATGTTGCATGCTTACCAACAGAAGGCTCACCCAGCTCTACTTAGCCTGCGAACTCTGAACTCAGCAAGTAGAGCAGACTTTTCGTCTGTCAAGTTTTCATTAAATTTTAAAATACATATGCAGGTGTGTGGTGTCAGCAAAGAAAAGAATTTCTCCTGGCAGGATTCAGCTCCAGGACTTTGTGCTCTAGGATAACCCTGCTTGAGCAGGGAGGTTGGACCACTCTGGACCCTTCTAGCCTGACCCATTCTGTGACTCCAGGATTTCAGTACCTGTGTTGGTAGGTTGCTACTCCAGCTCTCACTGTGGTGTTATTTATATAACACAATATCTATTAGCCAGGAGCTGGGGGCTCTGCTCCAGTGAAGGTGGATTTAAGTGTGTGCTTAAGCTGTAAAGCTTATGGTGATCATTGTCACAGCACTTTCAACACAAAGGCTTTCCCTGCCCACAACAAACAACCCTCAAGCTCACTGCACATCTCTCCCTAACCTCTTGCTGAGCCTTGACAGTCTGGCACAATGGCAGATTCTGCAGCTGGTTTCCTTTAATGAACTGGAAATGGCGTTACACGGGTGCAGGCTCGGTGTTAACCCGTGATTGATGTGTTATTTCACCAGGTACCTTCCTCTGTGCGGGTGTTAGTGCAGAACAGACACGTTCCAGTGCACACAATGGGTTCATTCTTCACTAGATAAATATAATGTGAGTAATTGCAGTTCATTATGTAAATACCTCTGTATGAGACTTTTATGGAGTAGTAGTGGATTTTGCAGAATATTTTTCTCCTACATAGAATGCTGTTTTTTAAAACAATGTAACAGTGTCCATCAGGAAGGAGGCTTCTAAACCAGCGGCTTAGAACATTTTGTTATAACTTAGTCTAACTTGAATTGAAGAGAACAATCCTGATTGTACAAACATCTTACTACCTACTACTGAAAGGGGAAAGTCTATTTGGTGTGGTAACTGTATTGTTATTTTTCTATTTATTAAGCATCTAGATCATAGAAGGTGAACAAGGGTGGAATTTAAAAGAAAAGAAACATACTCCCCTAAATAAAGGGAAAGAGATAGGAGGGTTAAGAGGATGTGATGGAGAAGAGGAGAAATTGAGGTCTAGAGGCACAATTGTTTGTGGTAGTATTGGAAAAATGTCAAAACATAGGAAGCCTCTTTGTAAATCCTAAATTTATAGGGTTTATTTTAAGTATTTCTCTCCCTGCATGTGTGCATGTTAGTACTGGTACAGAGATAACAACAAATATTTCAATATAATAATAGAAGAGCATTCCAGTGTGAAAAATAGGAACAGATCTTCTGTTGGTGAAGGATCATTAAGAATGAAATATTAAAGAACTAAAAGGTATCCCTGTTAACCTGATATTATTTTTTTCTGACAGTATGGTTTTAAATCCTGTCTTGTATTTAACTGCAGCTTCCTGCCCAAATTTTGCATTCTGGCATGTAGAAAAAAACCCCAGTCAAATGAAAAGAAGAACTGGCAACTCTTATGCTTCAGATTGCAGTGGGGTTTTTTTTATGAAGCTTTTCTACTTGGAATAATGTAGAATACCCCTTGTTTCTGGGCAATAAAAACTGAATGTGTGAAAATCTTATATTTTATTTCTGTTGGATTATTCTCTTTTGCAAATAGAGGAGAGAGTCTTTGATCCTTACATTGACTGATAACACCAAGATGCAGTCATGTCAGTCAGCTCTGTGGAAAAAAGGTTGCCGAAGTTTGTGAAGACAGATCTTTCTGTCGTGTCCTGGTGAATTCCAGCCAATACTGTAACGTATCTGGAGGGCCCGGACAGGCTTCCAATCTAACAATGTCCCTGAAATATCGATGAATACAGAATGGAAGCCTTTGTTTGTTTCTGCTATAGCTGAGTTCCTTGCATACTGAACAAAAACTGTTAATGAGGAAAATAGTTTCAACAGACTTAGGAAACCAGCTCGAGTCTATAAATGAACGAAAGGAAAAGCCAGATAACACAGCTGCTCTATGTAATGGCTAGCCTGTCTTCAAACAACTCGACTGTGAAATGATGCAAGCCTTGAGATTATTACTTTTCCCCGCTGGCAATTTGTATTCTTGAGCAGTGTGTGCTCTACTGTATTTCAGTCTCAGGATGGGGGTGGCAGGATGCTGGGGGGTGCATATTGTGCCAGTTGTGGTAAATAAGGGCAATTAGGGCACTCAATTTTTTTAAAGTAAATCCCTAGTCACTTCATCTACAATTCTTCAAAATGCATAGCACCAGCTCTCTGGGTAGTACGGCTAAGGCAAGATGCCCAGAAAGATGACATGTGTTGTCTTCAACTGCTGCAGTTCCCTGGTCTTACTGCTTCAAGAAATATGTAACTGCTGCTCTGAAAAGTGCTCCTTGAAGTGTCGGCTGTTGTCAGATCTGGCTCTTGCTGCCAGCAGCCTGTGGGATCTGATGTTACCCGGGGTGCTGTGAAGGAGTCCAGCTTGGCTAAAGGACTGTAGCTGACTCTGTGCATCAGTAGGTTAAGGACTGGGCATGTACTGATTGTATCCACAATAACTAAACGTTGTGTTGGGAAACTGAAGCGTTTTATTTGCTCGATTTGGGAGAGCTTATCTCTTCAGAGCTCTGCAGTTTCTCAGCTGTGTGTTATGACTGTCCTGCTCTGCCTAGGGGTAATTAGTTTGGTTCAGCAAACCTACCGGACTACTGACTACTGAAAACTGTTAGAAAGAAGTGCCACTGAACTGTTGTGGTTTTCCTTGATAACAAAAACATCATAGTATTGCTTTCCTTTAATAACTAAAAAAAAGGTCTGACTTCAGTTTTTAAAGCTTGAAGCTTTTAAAGTGAGGAGCTTCCTAGAACAGCTGCTTGGGAGGAGAATTTTAAGCAGTGCAAATAGATGACACCTCAGGTGGAGATTCCCTGGTGAGGAGTAACAGCCCAGGGGATCAGCAGTGCACTGGGGAGTGGGTCGGGGGGCTCAGTGGGTGATGGATGGCCGCTGTGCCCTCGGGGCTTGTGGCTGTACCACTTGATTACAAGGCAAGTGTGACAGGAGCATGGGGCATCACTTCAGGAAGGCTTTTCACAGAGTCCTGGCACTTCCCGTTCTGGAGAGAGAGCAGCTTTTGCAGTTCAGGTTCATGGTAACTTGAGAGAGAACTGAGTATAGGCTGTGATTTAGAGGACTTTCTCTTCTCCAGAAACCTGTAGGAATCCGAAGGGTATCTAGGATGAAATAGCCTTCACTACATGTAAAAAGGAGGATGAAAGCATGGAATTTAGGGATCCAAGTAGTTGGAAAACTGTTTAGAAAATTAATGTTTTTGTGAGAAAATGGGCAGTACATTTCTGTGGTTTGGAAAAGCACGGCTTGCAATAGATACAGCTGAGAACTGAAAGTGGATACACACAGCAGTGGAAAACAAAGTGGTGGGGAAATAAATGTATTGGAGGAAAAATAGGGAGCCTTAGTTTACAAGTACCAAATGATATATCAGGTATATAATATAATATATATAATGCACAGGGGAAGCTCTTGGGGTCCGATGTCTTTCCCATGTCCTTCTTCTCTGTCTTTTTTGTAAACATTGACAAGATGTTGTTTTGTTTTTTTTTCTCAGCAGCCCTCAGCTAATTCCAAAAAATACTGGCTTGAGGAAAGTTAAGAAGTTCGTCCACCACTAAAATGGAAGCAATTATTTCTAGTAATGGCTGAGAGATGGAGGGCTGAGAACTGCACAAAGTTCTTTTATTCTTATTTTTAAGGGCATTGATAAGTGGCACATACAAAAAGCCACTCCCTTTGGATGAAGGGGTGGTATCACTGGCCTTGTTCAAATATTGTATTGAATCCATTATCTAAATCTTGTTTATTGGTCCCAACTGAGGATTAAGCAAAAGTGTTTCCATGGCGTAAAACAACCCTGAACCAAACCAAACCCCCAAAAAACTCCAGCCCTCAAACACACAAAATATTGGGCTGGAAAAACATGTGGTAATAAGTTTGACTCAGATTTTTTTCTTCTTTTTTCTGTATTTTTTTCTAAAATCTATCTAGTGTTGTGTGTTTACAAGTAAAATTTTAATATAAACTGGCATTTGGGTGGTGATTTTTTTCCTTTTCTTTTTATGGATAGGAAGGATGACAGTATTATGGCCTGAACTTGTTAGTATTAATGTTTAAAATGGAGTGATGCATTAAAAAGTAATAAGCACAGCAGTCTGAGTGTGTCTGTTGCAATGTTAGTGACGCTATGATGGATTAACAGCCTGTAAAATAGAAATGCATGCTCTGGCAAATATTTTACCTAACACTTATTAGTATATTTATGGGTATCAATTTTGCTTTTACTTTGCATCTTTTAGGCATAATCATGCTTTAATATGTTTTAAAATCCCACTATCCTATAAATCTGCTATTCTTCTGCAGGTGAAGCTGTGAACTCTCCATGACATGTAATGTCAAGTTATGTTATTAAAGTAGAAGTGGAGTTTGAGCGTTATACACAAGCCAGAATTTGAAACCCCAGAGTAAGAGAATATCTTGTAGTTTTGGTGGTTTTTTCCAGTGATAGGGTATTTTGTGTGATGTTGGAATCACTCGTTATGCCCAAGTCCACTTTTCCACTTTTAAAGTATTTTAGAAGCGCCCTAATTTTCATCTGCCTGCAGCTGCCAGGTTTCAGTTAATGCTCGCCAGAACAAGTAGGCACTTGCACCGGTTAAAAAAAAAAGCAATCTTAAATTTGGTCCTTACCTGAGGTGACAGTAACCACTTAAGAATTGAAACTTGATTTGCATAAACCAGCAACTCTTAAATAGGTTTTATCAGGTTGCTATTGTGACCTTAAGACACATAATGACTTGCTCACATTCTTCTTGAAGTTAAATCAATTTCAAACTCTGAAAAGTTAAGAAATTTATTTAATGCTTCCTAGTATAGTTTTAGACCTTATTGAAACCTATTTGCCTTTTGGTGGTTCCTGGTGGCCTTTCTCTGCAATTGTGATCAGATATGTAAATCTGATAACCTCACAGGACACTTTATTCTGTTGATGTGTATTATTTTTCCTTATGCAACAGTTTAATGGAATTCATTACCACAGTGTGTTACTTTTTAATACATACTATTTCAAATTTGAGATAACTTTCCTTTTGAGATAACTTTGATTTTCAGCATTAGTCAATGTTCACAATAAATGAAAAAGGCTCAACAAAGTGATAGAACAGAGGTGGATCACAGGTTAGCAACTGCTGTCATGGAATTATACAAAATTCCTTTTCTGTAACATCAAGAAGCAGAACTGTGGTGAATAGCAGATCAAGAAACTGGTAGTTTAGTCAAGACTTCATAAAAGTCACATTCCCACCACAAAACTCATATTTGTGATGCAGGAGTTAATTGGAGACTATCAGAGTTATGGGCCTCTGAAGTACCTTATGGCTTTATGTAATTACTTGACATGGTACCGTTTCTTGGATCAAAAGCCATGTTATATTTTCCACTTGGCAAAAAGTATGTTATTTTGAAAATAATTGAATGCCAGTCTAAAGTTTGCAGGTTGTTTCTTTCAGCTGAGTGGTTGGAAACTTGACCTCCCTGGTGACAGAGGGTCCATGGATGTCACTTCATCTCTTGCTGCAAAAGGTGCTCCTTTGACAGTGGTTGCTCCTCCTTCCCCCCTCAAACACATAATTTTTGTCACTCAGTGTTTGTGTCACCAACCCTGCCAAGATCTGAAGTAAAGGCAATGCATTTCCTAACCCTTGAATTCTGGACTTAGGGTTGTAACAAAGGTCCCTTCAAGTGGCTGTGAGGAATTTGTAAGGTTTGGGGGAGGGACATTCACAGGCCATTATAGGTATGACCAGGGGTTCATTCTAGAGTGTAGACAGTAATAGATTCACACTTAAATACATTTTGACCTCTAGTCTTCCTTTTTTTTTTATTGTCAGAGAAAGAATGCTAAATAGGTTTGTTTCTATAGTATTCTGTCCAGTATATCAGAGCTCTTAATTACACTTTCTCATTTTTAAGTCCTATCTTCATTTTGCAGGTATTCTGAGTGTATTGAAAGCATTAACATTTACAACCTAGCACCAGCTTTGGGAGTAAAAAAATGGTTTATTTGCTTAGAGAAGAGTTCATTTCCCAGCATGAAACCCTTGAAAGAAACCAAAGGCAGACTTTGTCTTAATAGTTGAAAATTCAAAATAAATGAAGCTTATGTAAAACGGCAGTAACAGACTAGAGCTACAGTGGACTGCTGAAATTGGATTTGGGTAGCTATAAACATAATTAGCTTAAAGCATTCTAGCTTGCCATGCAGTGTGAGCTCTCATAGGCTGGGATGTGATAATGCTTTGCTCTTTTGCATTTTAACTCCTTGTGGAGATTCAAAAGCCAGCTGATCTTAGGCTTTGTGGAAGCTAAATTAACCACACATTCCTTGGGGGGTTATGGCAAACTGTGAGGTTTATTGCGTGTTGAAGTGTGCTAAAGATAACGTGACAGTAACCTAAAATGCTGTACTCCCAATATACTAATTAGGATTGTATATTAGTATTTTTAAATAATCTTTATAGGTTTGTATTTCTAGTAATGTAAATGATTGATTATTTGTAAATATTGGTTGTGTGTGCCCTTAATGCTCTCATGGATGAAATACTAGTGCTTGATTTACTTCAGTATACAAAATCAAGATGATAATATTGTAAAGTTGCGTATAAAATACTGATGTGGTTCAGAATTTCTGCAGCATTTTTATTTCTCCAAAAGACTAGCTCCTGCCCATTATGTGAAGCTGTGTTCGTTTAAGTGTAATGCTACTTGACCTCAGTCTTTGTTGTACGTGTGTTGGAATCAGTCAATAACTTGGCATTCCCACACCAGTGGAACACTTAGATTTATACACGAGACTTTCACAGAATTCTAGGAATATGTGTACACATGTTCACCCTCTCCAGAAGAGGCCTTGTGCGCAGTCTCCTGCTCTTCCTCAGATGTACAGATCGCTTGAAACAAGCGAGCCTCTGTTCTCACAGCAGGCAACCACTACTTGATGAGTGCCTCCACCGCTGGGTTGTTTCCAAATAATAAATTCAGAACCTTCAGATTTTTTGCCTTTCATCTGACAATCCCAAGATTTGCAAAGCTGAGATAACTTTGGTTATCCCTCTCCTTCTCCTGTTTCTATTTTCTGTGTGTAAGTCTATGTGAAACATTGCACAGAAGTAAGGGAAAATTGCATACGGTTGTTAAACGTTGGAAGGATTTTCACCATGGGACACTTAATAAAATTGTTTATTGTGTGAGGTGGCTATATAACCTTTCACTTCTTCCTTTTTTTTATCCTCTCACTGCCTTTATTTAAGGGAAAATTTTTAAAATGAAGTATTTCAAACAAGGGGGAGAATCAACAATTTAGTCTGTTAAATCAAAAAAAAAATTAACTGTGGAGAAAACATCTGAGGACTATAATCTTAGTATTTAGAATTGCAGAGCAATACTGCACAAGGCCAGTATTAACACCACATCATGCAGAGCAGTTATGACTTTTCTATTTTTGCAGTATCTGGATCTTCTAATCTGTGGAATATAGATAAATGGAGGTATTTCCTTTCTTGTATTTTTTAAAATATTAATTTCCAGTGGAGGTGGATTATATCTTCAGCAAGGCTTTAAGTACTTCAGCCTTCTGCATTTATTACTTCTGTTTAGAACTCATTGTAGATAAGCCTCTGAAAAAAGGAATACAATAAACATTTGTGTTAATTATATCATTTCCTCCTACCCTTCTCCCCTGCACCATATGTTCTCTTCTCTGTATGCCTCTTGATTGACTTTTATTAGGGTTTGATACATGTCTAATCAGAGACCTCAAAGTACACTCTGATGATGCAAATGTGACCCTATTTCTGCACCCTTTCATAAGTGTAAATGTATCTGGAAGTAGAAGAAAGGAACAATGGGATTAATTCATCAGGTAGTTGTTATGTGTATTTATATATGGGACTTTCCCCTAGTCTGTAGTCTCTGCTTTGGCCTTTGTGTCAAATCTCATATTACCCTTTGCCCTTGGCTTGGATTTTTCTCTTTATTTGTGCATTGGTTTGAGTGGTTTTTGTTTTTCCTCCAATCCCTTGGTTATTTCCTAGAAGGTACTGCTCTGAAAAACCTTTGAGGATTCATCAAGTTCCTCTGCCCTGTCTGTGACTTTCTATTACAACATTTGATTCACGTATCCAAGTTTTATTTCTGCTTTCATGGGGAAAACAGCTTCTTTCACTTTCTGTGAGATACTGAAATGTGCCATTGTGCTTGATCATCAAGGACACAGCAGAAAATTAGTTGCCATTTTTATCCCTTAAAAATGGGAGGGCAGTAGCAGGGACATGCAACTTAATACACTTGTGTGGGAGCTCTGCTTCAGAGACCAATGGCACGTAAGGAACTGAGATGCACTTTGGTTTCAGAATGTATATTTGCTATGTGCATAAATGCTTTCCTGGTCAGTTATCTGTGCATACACTTTTCTAGTGGGACCAGAAATTATTCCAGATTCAGCAGCTGTCTATAACAGCATAAGAACATGATAGAAATGCCACATTACTTCCTAAAGATAAATTCATTACTATGCTTCTTTGAAACTTGGCTTTCTTCTGCCTTTGCTCCAGGACATCACAAGACTGTAGCAAATAAAGAAACACATTGCTCTATCCCCAGCAAAAGGGACTGAAACTCTTCAGCGGAACTTACAACTTTTTTTTTTTTTCCTGTATTTTCCTTGGTCCTTCCTTATGCAAACCCACTTAGAGAAAGTTTCTGCATTCTTATGGGAACAACACAGGACAAATGCTAACATGAATTTGGAATCTGGTGCCATGACTGCAGTGATCTGCATACCAGGAATAGTCAGCAGTGGTCAGGCCAGGACACAGCTGCAGAGAGGTTGTGGTGTCACCTGTAGTGGTTTGTGTGTGTTATGGTTCAGGCTTGCTGTCCATTCACCGAATGGTCGGGAGCAGCTGATTTCCTGCACGGGCGTACCCACAGCACATTAATGAAAGGTGCTGAAAGCACTCTGTGGTATAGTGTACACAAGTGTTTGTTAACACAAAAGGAGCTTGTTCTTTCAAGCAAAAATTTCATTTCCAAGTGAATTTAGTTTCTTAGACTAGCAATAGTACAAATATAGTTTTTGCATTAGACAAATGTGAGTGTCCAGTTTTGCACACACCACATGCATAAACTGTAGGTCTGATATAGTGTTGAATGTATGATAAATGTAAACAAAGTCAAGGTTTGATGAGGCACTTTATCATTAGTGGTGGGTTGTTAAATACATGTTAAATTTTGCTGACCTCTTGAACACAGGCGTACTGTGTGTGCTTTCAAGAAGTTTCTAGGGCTTTCACTAATGCTTTGAAAAATGAAGGTAAGTGTTACCTGTTATCAGTTCACTGTGCTGGCTTGAAGCAGATAAGGATCTTTGTTAACATAAGAACTGTTTGAATCTCACAAAATGAGCTTACGAATTTACTGCCTGACAGTGTTTAGCATGTAAAAAGGAGTAAACAGCACAAGTATTGAGACAATCAACCATTTCTGTTTCATTTCTGACTTTGGGAAGATACAATTGTTTATGTAATATGTTCAAAGGAACACATAATTGATTATATACTGTTAGTCAGCCATGTGCATTTTTACATTTCTGCCTGTAGGTAAGCTGAACACCTGGTGACATGGCAGCATGTTTAAAACACTGCTTAGGAAATCCACAGTAACAGCGCGGATAACAGGACTTTCAAAATGCTTGAGTAATGCACAAACTAAATGCTCCTTTTAAGAAATTTTTCTTTATTGCCTTTATATGAATGTAATAGTACAGAGAGAAATATGATCTATTTACTGTTCCTGGTGGGGATGTCTGATGGGTGGTGAAAGTTGTAGGGTGCTGTGCCACTGTTCTACACAGTTCCCCTGTTAGCCTTTCTATCTTTAAACTTCTCGTTTCTTCTGAGAAAGCAGGAAGCTTTTGTCAGCCAGGTATTGAATAGAGGTTTTGATATTTAAAGCAAACTGTTCAGTGCTCTTAGAGATGTTAATGTGGAAAGAAATACAGGCACTACATCTCCAGCTTTAAGACAGAAAATGTTAAGAACAGTGTACAAAGGCAGAGTGAATATTTTGAGGTGTTAATTCTAACTACAGAGGGAAGAAACTAGAATTCTGGAGCGGACGCTGGAGCTGTATTGTAGGATGCAAGGATGACTCAGCCCGTGCTCAGATCATGGTCTTGCCATACTTATTTACATTAAAGTTCAGCTGCTATTTTAAGTCTGTGCATTTACTGGAGAAGAAGGTGAGAAAGAAGCAGAGGGAGAAGAATAAAAGCAAAAGGAGGAGGGTAGATTTTAAAATGCAACAACAACAAAAATACCTGGACCAATCCCTCCTGCTCCGCACGGTGCTCTCTCAGTGGAGGAGCTTGTAATCCTATATTTGCTATATCAAATTAATAATTTATTCATAGGCTGGAGTCAGCCCGCATTGATTTACTTATGCTGCATTTCTTTTCATTCATAAGCCTTTGCTGGTCCCGAGCTCTCGGAGAGTGACTCGCTGCAGTGCTCCGGCGTGGGAGGAAGCAGCAAACGTGCCTTTATGCACAAGGACGTGCTCCCTATGACTCAATTAAATGTGCGAGCCTGACCTAAAGCCGGGGCTCGCTCCGGGAAGCAGCCGCTGCCGCTCCTGGGCGATGCTCCCTGGGCAGGGACCGCCGCTCTCCTCCCTCCGCCCGCCCGCGCCCGCCCCGGTGCGGCGCCGCGGTCGGGATGCTCCCGGCACCGCGCAGCGCCGAGCTCCGAGCAGCCTTCGCCTCTCCGGGCTGTGTGACAGACAGATGCTTGTCGTGCAGCGGTGCCCTGCCTGAATCGGTCTCCGGTGGGTGTGCACGGCCCCACGCCCCCGCCCCTGCCAGCCCTGCCGAGCCCTCCCAAGCTCAGCCCCCGGCAATGTGCAGCGCTCTCTTCTCGCCTTCCTGGAAGGGCTCAACTCCACTTTCAGCTCCTCCAGACTTTCTCTGCTTTTGCCGTACCCTCCCTCCGGTCCAGCTCCTCCTGTGCCTGCCTCTCTGTCTCGGCGCTATCCCGTTAAAAGGCTGCTGCTCCCGCTCCGCTGAACCAATGCACTGGCTGGCTTGATCTGGGATGAAGGCTGGAGGTTATCGGCGAGGGAAAGGAGAACTCTAGGCAGCTTTCCATTTGCAAAGTGAGCAGTAATTGCAAGAAGACAGCCTCCCCAGTTGGAATCAATAGTCTGCTTTCTTGCTGCTAAGGGCACTTTGGAGCAGCAGTAGGTCACTGAAGTAACTTCAGCACACTGCTGACTGCGGAGTTGTAAAGAACTACATGCAAGTGGCTGCAGTAGTGCTGGAAAACGCTTTGCTGTTACCAGGGACACAATAGTTTTCAAGTCATTAGAGCTTCGCTTCTGGTCCGCTCCTTCCATTACACAGAGAGGGTCATTCTTTGGAGGAATGAGAATGGAGCTGTGAATTTTTCTTTTCCAGTGTTGTTCTAGTGGAAGGGGGTAAGAGTAGAGGGAAAAGAAGCTTTTAGAAGCAAAACCCCACTGCTACTGAACTCAGCTTCACTTGAATTTCCCCAAAGCTTTCCAGGCACAGAGAAGCACAATGCCAGAGAACCTGAATCTTCTTCGGGCTTTTGGGGGTTTTTTCTTTATCTTCTGGACAGCTTTTAACACAGCCTTAGTGGATGTGGTTGGATCGGAGCAGCAGATCCCCTTGTCTGTGTAAGTGCTTTCATGCTATTCCTCTCAGGACCATGTTCAAGGATGAGAACTTGGCTGCTCGAGTTCCTCTGTTTTTGTATTGCAGATATTTGACTGTTCCAGGGCACCTTTGCTCCTCTGTCAGCTGGGTTGAAAGTGGTTATCTCCAAGGCGCCTGGCACCACTTTGATTTTGTTTAGGAGCATGTGTTGGTGGAGTGTGTGGCCACTGAGTTTTAAGTGCTTGTATTTACTGAAATCGGTGCTGTTAACTCTTTCTCATGTAGGAATTTATAATTCAGAAGTGTTTTGCCATTTTATCTGCTGCTTTCCTTCCAATGGATATATGTCATGCTCTGCTGAAGCATGTTTCTGTACAAGTTAATTCCTTAAATTTTAATGATGCAGGTTGGTAGTTTCATATCAGAGGCCTTACCTTAGCACAGGGTCTAGTTTGTGCTTATACCTGTACAGCTTCACTGATCTTTTGCTGTGCTTAGGTTCCTTAGTGAGCTCTCTAATGCAAAATTGCTCAGACCTTCCGAGCAGCTGAAGCTGTTACAGTCTCTGTTGCTTGCTATGACATGTGTATTACATTTCTTCCTGTCTCTTTTTTTTTTTTCTTCACAGGGTAAAGCTCTGGGCCTCAGCATTTGGTGGAGAGATCAAATCTATTGCAGCCAAATACTCAGGTTCCCAGCTCCTACAGAAGGTAAGGATTTCTTTGGTTGTAGTAAGGAAGGTATTAACAGAGAAAATGGAGGCAGATTTAATTTTTTAAATGAACAGGAAAGCAGCACTGTACGTGCTTTTGTCCAAGTTCTATTTTTGTATTGCATGCTAGTCCCTGATGACTCTTTGCATTGCACTGCACTATCTGTAGAGTCCTTGCTTAACCTGATATTTTTCTGTTTGGATGGCTTTCTTTTTTCATTGGAAAGTAAACTCCAACACTTATTTCTTGTAGCCTAGGCTTCAGCCCAGGTTGCGGGTGTTTAGTCTGGTTGCTGCATTGTGATGATGATGATGTTTCTGTGCAGAAACAGCTGTTTCTTATGAAAAATGTTAACTTCATTCAAGGAGCAGAATTAGTGCATATTGTCTTATTTTCACCCTGGGCTGTAAGTACACAATTCACTGTATCAGGAGAAGGCGGCTGCACTGTTGTTTGTCATCTCTGCAGTTTTTACAATCCCATTATTCCCCCAATCATCTCAACCCGGTGCTGAGATGTATTACATCATTACAGATAAGAGGAATGAATGTCGTTATCTTCTTGCTCAGCTGCACAGCTGGGTAATAAGGTAGTGAAGTATAGCAAAAACTTGAGAAATTGGTATAAGTCTACGTAATTGGGGCAGAGGGTAATGAAAAAGCAGATTTGAGTATTAGGTATATATCAAGGACTCTGTTTAATTTAAATATGCAACCTATAGTAAATTCTGTATTGTTGACAATTTATTTTTATAACAGTTGCAAAAAAATTTGAGAGACTAAGAGGAATATCTTAGATTGAGACTGCTTTTTTGGGGCATTTAACATGTGATTCTCAAAATGCAATATGTAAATGGAAAAACATTGAGACATTCACTGACTAAAAACACTCATTCAACCCATATATTAAATTTCTGCTGATTTTTGTAGACATGATTTTTGGTTCTGAGTAACACTAATTTTATTTTTTGTCTGATTGGGAAGGAAATTGTTCCTTGAGCTTGTAGCATTTATTTCGAAAGGCTTATACATGTGTGAAATTACATAACAGTACGTGTAGCAGCTGAAATAAAAAGCTTGTGCTATCCTTTAAAATGAAAGAAACTGCCTTTAGTAATTACTAAAGACATATGAGTTCTTTAGCAGTTTCTGTCTTTTCAGATTTATATACCCAGGACTGTAAAACATGAATTTCACTAAGCGAAAATACAGAGCTATTAAAACAAAAATATTTGTGGTCTCTCGCTGCCTTTCAAGGCCTTTGAATGGCTTCACTTCAATATGTTGGGTAAACTTTCATTTTATTCTGAAAATCTGGACATTCAATATTTATTATACTTCCAGCTCACATTCTTTAAAGCCTGTATAGTCTTGCATTGCCACTGTTTTTTAGGAACACCTTACATTCATAAAGCAGATGAAGCTTTCAGTTTTGATTAGTTTGTAATCAAGTATTATTAAAAAGCTTTATTTTTTTTTATTGGGCCATAACAAACAAATATCTTTATTTAACTTTGGAGCTGTTCCATGCACAGACATTTTCGCTCAAAAATGGCTTTAGAAATGAAACCTACTCAAGTACTGAGCCCAACATTTGCTAGAAGAACATGGAATGTACCGTGTTTGGCAATCATGCTAAAATCCACAAAGAATCAGTATGGAATCCTTAATCCTCCTTCTCTTCCTCATAGTGGATGCTGCTGTCATCCCTTCTGTAATGTATTTTTTCCCTCTGAAGTAGCAAGATTGCTTCCTATTGGTTGTTATAATTGTAGGTAATTGGAAGCTATTCATTTTACCTCTTCATCAGCATCCCTTCTGTTTCCAGTCTGTGCTCCTGTTTTTGAAGGTGGACAGTGTATGTTCTTTCCAAGCTATTTTGTTTTTCTTTCTTGCTTATGTTATGATATTTCATTATTGAATGAAAGAGAAAAGAAAAAAACCAGGTTTGACAGGTATTTAGAACATTTTTATTCCTCTGTCACATGGTCTATTGGTTTTTTCTTTTTTTCTTCCTTCTGGTTACAGTAGTTTTTATAAAATGTCTGTTGCTTTATCTTTTATTTAGAATTCCAAATGTCTCTGTCCATTTAAGCTTGCTATATCCTGGTGCTGATTGTGGCAAATGAGCCTGGATGACAGGACTTTAGAATGTATTTTTCCTATTGTTATAAAGTATATTTCTTCTGTAAGCTTTTGTGAATAGAAACATACCAAACTGCAAGATCTGCAAGTATATTCAACATGCAAAGTCAGTGACAGAGGTTGTCACAACAGTTAAGGAGGTGATAGCACCGGAGGGCTCTAAGTACAAATGCTTTTTTTTCCCACCTCCTTCCTCCCCACTAGCCAAGCATCAAGAATATATTTGGTATTTACTGTGAGCTCTGGGTGATCAGAATCCATGTCATTTTAAAGTCAAGATTCCACTTTTAGAAGCAGTGAGACTTCTGATATTACCGGAGGAGCCCACATTTCCTGATTATGAATTAAGCATCCTTAAACAAGTGAAGATATAAAATGTGTGTATGATTATGGATCTGGACAGTATAGATTCCTCAACTGTCAACTGCTTTGGAGTGCCATTTAGCTTAATACAAGCTTGCTAAATGAAAAATTAATGTAAAGGTTACTTGATTCATTTTGTCAGCACGCAGTGAGTGCTGCTTTCAGAGGGATGTGCTCACAATCTAGGCGTGATTGACAGTCTTCACTGCCCAAATGTTTTGCGCATTAAGAGTCATTTGACCCACGCTAACATTTCATTGAGCAAATTATTCATGTGAGATACTCAGTAAAGAAATTTTTTGCCAGGTTACAGTTGTGAATATTGATGGAGTTACCGTGATTTTTAAGGTCTTGCTGTACTGTGAACATCAAATGGGTGACCAGCACTGGTGTCCTCTTGAGTTTGTAAAAGATGTGTAAGAATATTTCCATTGCTTTTTGAAAGTTTTTTTCTTTGTAAAAACCCTCTGCTTCATTCAATTCTTAATTGAATGTTTCATTATTTTATTTCATTATGATAGTCTTATCCAAGTATTTTGTTATGCCTCCTAGAAATATCTGGGATATGACTTTTCCCAAAACTGACTTTAGATGAAATACAGATGCTTCAAATTGCTTGGAAAATAATAGTTCAGTAAACATTTCAGAAATTATGATGAGGTTTTAAGCAAAATTAGCACTTAAAAAATGTTCTACTCCTTGCTTTCAAAGAGATGGAAGACCATTAAGTATACAAGAAAACATCCAGAAGCAAATAGGACAGTATTATTCCTAATTTGTTTGATTTCTGGAGGTTTTACAGTTGTCATATAGATTTGGAGAGGCTTCTTGATGCTGTAGAGATATTCATACTCTTCACCTACTTAGCAAATACTACTGGGGCCTAAGACTTGACTCAGATTTTAATTCTCTCTTCGGTGTTGTTTTTTTCCTTAGACTGTCAGAAGACATCTGCCTTATTTGAATCTTGACATTTTAGGTTTTTTTCCTTTTGTGAACACTTTGCGTTTAGTGGGTCCTGTACTGACTGTGAGAGTGCAGCCCACTGGCAAAGCCAGGCTTCAAATACAGGATGCAAAGCAAGGGTTAGGTGCCAGGAACATATTCACTTCAGTTGCTGCAATTAGAGCTCTGGAGAACAGGCTTTGGGGAATGCTGTTGTTATACAGTAAAGCTCTTCTTAAATCAGTGCAGCATGGTCTATGCTTTCTCAGGCTCCTTTTGATGACACTACGCTTTTTTAAAAAATATTCTGAGCTTTGCTAATTCTTCATTTGCTCCTGAATAGTCAATATTATTTTATTGCAAATGTAGGAACAGTTTCCAGGTGAAAATACCCTTAATTTCTTGATCCCTCCACAAAGGTTTCTTCCTGAGGAGAAGCTTGTTTAAGGCTCCCTCAGACTTTCCTTATGTAAGTGTCTGCTGGAGCCCTCAGTGTTATGTAAGCACTGCCTGCCTTGGTCTGAAGCACTTTGGAGTCTGCATCTGCCTGCTCCTTTCAACAAATCCTTCATTGTGTTGGGGGTTCTCAAATCATTGTTTTCTCAGAGCAGGTTTTTCAGTCAGGAGAACATTCCTGTTTTTAAAGATGCAGGATTGCATTTTATCTCCCTGATGAGGATGGGGTGCTGTATCTTGGTAGTTTCTTGTGGAAATGTCAGTGCAAAACTAATATAACGGAGTGATTTAGATCAATTAGCGTTCAGCTGCTGGATCTGATTCATACAGTACATCTATCTTTAGTTTAAATTGTATCATAGTGACTTTAATTCTTAGGCAAGTTTAGTCCAATCATCTTGACATTAATTGCCTTTCTTTTATTCAGCCTTATGCTGGTTTTGGTTTTTGTAGGCTGTTTCTTTGCTTGATACACTGCAACTACTGCTTTGAAGGAAGGGTCAAGTAGGACTGAGACATGCAGGTTAAAGGATAGGCATGGACTGACTTTTTGGATATCAATTTAAACTTTGCCAGCTGAGCAATTCTAGAACTGCAAAAATAATACTGGTTATTTTTTCCTATCAAAAATAGGGAAAAATTATCAATAAAATCTGTAGACATATGACTGTAAATCAAAAAATACAAAAGTCCCCATCAAGAGAAATACCACCACCCCCTGCAAAAAGATCCAAACCAACAGCAACAACTGCCTTCTCCCCACCAACCAAACCTGACACCTACCCCAAAGCCCAAATTCAAAACCCCACCAGCCAGGTGACGGTGTAGAGCTTACCAGAAACTTCATTCAGAGTTAATTCATTATCATTTGAAGTCCTGAAGTCTGGCTGATGTAAAATGTGTCTCCTAGCACTAACCTAAATTCAAACCTTAGAAAATAAAAGAAATATATACCTGAGAATCTTAAACCAGTGTAAATCTGATTAATGCAAACGATGTTTTGGAACTTGCAGAGCTTGAATCTCTATCCCCTTTAATTCCTACAGACCTTTGGGCTACATGGATGACAAGGTTATTCTCCATGCCAAACTAGGTACAGAATATTTCAGTGTGTTTTGAAGTATTTAATGTCATCTGAAGAGATAAAGATGTAAATTCTTCTGGATAGACATTTTAACTTTTTTCAAGAATAAAAAAAATCAAACACATTGATATGCTACTAATGTATTTGGTGGGAAAACCTGCTGGGTTCCATGCTAATTTTTGGGCAGCATGTTGATCTGTAGAGGAAAAGATCGGTCTTATCAAACTTTGAATACTTTCTTCTCTCTTTCTCCACAACAAAAAATAACTTGGCCTTCTTTTTTGCAATAAAGTTCTGCCTTTTCTGGAGGTATTGGAAAAGTTTCTTTCTTTCAGGGTAGTTAGAGCTACACTTTGAACGATCTGTGATTTGTACTTTCCTCTCCTGTTTTAATGTTATGGCGGGAGTAGTAATTTTTTTGGTGTTGGTAATGTTTTTAAAATGTAGTCAAATCAGCTTGAATATCAAACATCATGTTTTAGATTTCACTTGGTCTAAAAGGAAAGCCATGCTGAATTCCTGTTTTTCTTCCATCAGCACTCTCTATTTTGCAGTATGTTCTGTGTCTCTGGGTTTTACAAGCAGAGTGTGATCCTCTCGCTTGTATTATTGAAAGCAAAAAGTTCTGTTAGTACGTAAGAGGAATATGAGATGGCTTTAGTAAGTTCATGATACATGCATTACATTTTCAGTAACATCTTTTAATATGGAAATTATTGAGCAGACAATCCAACTGGAAAACATCAGATCTTGAAAGGAAGAGAATGCTAATTCCCTTGCTTAATGCATTTATGGTTGTTTGTTTTTACATCCTGTATTGGAAAATGCTTACGTTTCAAGGTTAAAGGAGCTGCTCTCCATGCAAATTATCTTGACAGTGAAGGTATGTAGAGCATGAATAGATGCTGTATTGTAGTGGTGATTCACTCTTAAGCAACTGCTAATCAATACTCCACACTTTCAAATGTCATTACTGTTCTGTAGAGGACAGTTTTTTGTTGCTGATAATAAGTGCCAACACATTTTACAACACAAATTATATATTGATAGGGTCGATGGTATTTTAGTTTCTGTAGAAGCTTCACTGACAGGTTTTAATGAAATACAATGATTAATATGTTGTTCTCGTGAAGTTCCATTTTGCTTTTTTTACATATAATGTTTTTGCAAAATTACATGAATGTTTTTGTGATTCTGTTTAGCATCTGCCACATTAATTTGCGTAAAGCTGAAGTGCTTTCTTAGGGTGTATGATGAAATAATTGCAAGATTTGTATTTAAAAAGGAAATCTTCGCAAAAACACTTGTTTTAAAATCATAGCTGGAAAGAAGTTAAGGGTCTTGGTAGCCTTTCTAGAAGTGATTAATTCCAGAGACAGATGTAATAAATGATAACCAGTGCACTGGTTTAAAACACAATGATAATAAGACATGAGGGGATTGTGATTGCTCAAGATACTCGTTCACACAGGAGCATGTGGATGCTGCATCCAGCACATCAAAAGTATGGCAATGTGAATTTGTTCTCTATATCCACGGTAGATGAACAAGAAACGGTCTTTAAACACAAGAATTAATTTTTTCCTACTTCAATTTATTTTTAAATTTTTTTTTTTACTGAGAGAAAACCCTGAATTAGTGTGGAATTCTTTAAGTTTGGCTGTTCAGAACAGGTTCCTGGCCACTATGTAGACTTTGTTGAACGGCCTTATGTTAGGAAGATGAGCTGCATCCTTTATTTTGGACTATCATCAATAACAGTAATTGTATTTCTTCTTTGATGTCTGAATCTATGCACTATTAATCTTTGTGTCTATATATCCTTAAGGCATAGCTGGGGTGTCCTTCAATTTTCAGAGCAGAAACAGGTTATAAAACACAGTTGTCATTGCTGTACAGGGTAGCTGGATAGCCAGGCTGGATGAAGACTTGCTGGTTTTCCCCTCTCCTTATAAGCGCACAAGCAAATGATCTTATTAAAATATCATTATAGAGGCATAAATATATCAACTATAATAGACTAAACTTGTTGGAAAAAGATGTAGACTGCTCACATCATCTCTTGTTGGGCCTCAGGTCCGACAGCTGCGTGATGAGATATCAGCAGGGTGAGTTTTTCAGGGTATTCCAACACGTTCTTATGTTAAATGTAACTATGAAGAACATAATGGAACTTCAGTGGGGGTTGTAAGACACTGGGATGTCCCAGTGAGAAAGAAGGAAATGATCAGATGTAAACTCCTGGTTTACTCCTTGTATACCAGCCACAGGTTCTAGTGCTTTGCTACCAAAAATTGTTGATCCTCGTTAAAGTTTATTCTTCACGGTTGTTATTCTTGAGAAGAATTTTCCTGAAGCATTACTTGCACAGAAGTTTTTCTTCTTTAGGTAGAGCCTGCTTGGTTGGTTGGATGGAGTCTTCAAAGCCTATATGTTCTTCTAGTGATTCTTCATGAAAAGAGAATTTGACAGGTGATTTCTTCTAACTGTGTTTTCTGTCTGACAAGATTCCTGAAAGAACTGTAAAGAGTTAAATTAACATTTCACTGAAGTGATCAAAAAAGACTTATAAAATCTTAGAAGGTGTTTTCTTTGTCAAAGTACCTGCTCCTACTCTTGCGTTGCTTTTACTTTTCTTAACTTGACATATTTTATTGTTGTCTTTGTTTCTCTCCCTGTCTCTTTCTGAATCACCTTACTTATCTTTCATTTTAATCTTTCTGTTTTTAAATGGGCATATTTTCTAGAGAGAAATGTTTTCTTCTGAGCCTGATGCCAAATGTTTTGTGTAAATAATTTTATAGTACAGGAGGCACTTATTGCTATTTCTCCTTCAAACTAGATTGAGATCTTAAAGAACTATGGTTAAGGAAGTAAAAGAGTAAGGAAAAAGTTGTTCTCAGGTCCATTGTCAAACCAAACTATAAGGTGGCCTAATCTACGTCATAGGATTGGGCATATAAAGTGAGAAGTGTGTGTGTAATTAAAGTTGGAATAATTCACTCAGAATAACAGGGCTTAATATGTGGATCCTGTTGACTGTTGATTAGTTAAGTTTCTCATATGTTTGACTGACAGTAATTTCCTTGAAGCATTCCTCTTTAGTTTTCAGGAAAGGGTGGAAGAACTTCTAACAGTCTCATAAAATGTTTTCCCTTGGTGCTCCCAAAATGTGGATTTAACAGGCTTCCCTGAATTTTGTGCAGGTGATGGATTATATGTCCTGTTGACACCATTCCTCTACAATGTGCAGGCTGAGTAGGTTTCCTTTGCTTAGTGTTGTTCTGAATATGGTGATACTGCATAAAAAAATTCTAATTATACTCAAAGAATTGAGACGTTTGTGTTTGACACTAATGACTCCACAAAACTGGTTCTGGAAAACAACACTCATCATCCCCTCTATGCGAAGTCTTCCTGTCTTCCACCATGGAATTCTGTTTTTCATTATTTCTGGAATCATGGAATACTTAATTCTGGAACAGGATTTAGAAGGTCTTTTAATTCTGATTCCTGTTCAAAGTGGGATCAAAGCTAAAATCAATGCAGATTTCTTGGGTCTTTGAGTCTGATCTTCAACACCTTCTAGGACAGCCTCTTTGGTTCCAGTGCTTGTCTCTAGTCTGGACAAGAAGTTACTTGAGCTGGAACTTCTCATTTCAGTTTCACTGCTGAGTGTCACTTCTGCCTCTAAAACATCATTGGTTCATCATCTTCATAATCTCCTGGAAGGCAAAGAAAGGCACAGCACTCTGTCATGACAGGCATCTCTAAGGCCCTGGTCATAGACAATATTACAGAATTTTTTAGTTGCTTCATCAGGTCTCAACACTTTTTCTGATCTATTGTTTTAAAAAAGTTCCCAGTAGCTTTATAGACTCTTAAACTGAGCTCTCAGCTGTTTGATATTCAGGTGGACCTTTTACCACTCACAATAGGAATATGTAACTGTTCTCATAATTATGAAGTCTCAAGAGTAATTTCCATTTAGCTGATTGCATGAATAGGAGAAGACTTTTTAATTTGTCATGGTAACGTAGGAATTTATTTTCTAATCTGAGGCTAAGACAAGCCATTTAACTCCCAGTTGCTCTATTAGCCATTTCTTTCGCTATCTTTATCACCCCGAGTATCTTAAGTGAACTTGGTGTTGTGCAGAAATAGTCTGTCATCTGGCAGAAGGTTTTATGTCTTATTGTCTATTTTTACTTTATTCTACAATAGCTGTCAAGGGATTTCTTTGTGCTTTTATACACAAACAAGGATTTGACTTGCTTTCCTAAAAAGCGGGAATCAAAATTATGCAGTCACAATATCTGCAGCCTGTTAGGTAAAGGCACTGTGAAAATGCTATTTGGAATGCATTATGAAAACTCAGGTCAGGGCCCCAGTGCTCCCATTGTTCTTCCAGGTTCCATTTTAATATTTGGCTGTTCAATATAATTTGAAGATTTTGTGTCAAGCTATCTAAAATTGCTAACTTTCAAAACACACAAAAAAATATCTACGTGCTATGGGTATTGCAATTTTATGTGTTGGGAACACATCATTGGTCACAAAATTAGATAATTATCTTCTAAAGTAGCAAAGCCTCAAAGATAAAAAGCAAGAACATTCAAACTTTGGCTTTACCTTGCAGCTAAATGTCTATCATCTTCTGACAGCTGTATGAAATGTATGAGTGCGGAGCTGCTTGGACATGATGCTATCGTATTACATTAATAGCAATTTTCACTGATAATGAAAACTGGTAGGAGGCTAAGAGCAAAGCTTTAGATTATGACTTGCAGCCACTGACTATCTGCATGCAGCAGATTTATTACCCCCTACGCACAGTGTGCCTTTTATAATGTTTTCTGCCATTTCTTCATCAAAGTACAACAAGAAAGATGTTATAGATGGCATGAAACAAAAATGTCTGGTTACTCACTTCACATTTCGGACTTCCACTCTCATTACAAACTGCAATGCAGTTTTGCAGTAAAAGTAGGGATGAATTGTGGCATCCCCCTGAAATTTCCCAGGAAAACCTTCAGGAGGGAGAGTAGTGTGCATGAAAGAGAACTGGAGGATTTGTGTTGGTCAGCTCTAATTTTCTATGCATAGATATATCTGGCTTTTATCCTGGGGCTGTGATAGCCATTTCTTGATGGTCTACTTAAGTGCTGTAATTGTGGTGGCCAAAACTCAGTGCAGTCCTTAAGCACAGTGCTAATTCAACCTGTACTGTGACACAGACAAATCTGGTGCAGGCAGTGGTGGTAGGATTTCATGGATCATGCCAGAAACCTTAAATTGAAAATTAAACCTGCGAGTAGAACTACCCCCTCTCCCCAGCTTGGAGGTATCTTTTCCTAATTTCCTGTGTAAAGTGGGCCTAGTAATCCTTTTCTCTCAAATTTTAAATCTTTGAGATAAGTTGGAATTAGGAGCAATGCTTCATTGTGGAGTGTTTAGCAAATAGAGAGAACTGGCTGGTGAAGAACACCCTTAGCATATGGAAACAGGGGGAAGTGGAATGGTGTGGATCAGCTCTGAGAGCTACAAAGCATTAATTCTAGCACACTGTTTAAATATAACTTCTTGCACTAATGAAAAGATAAATGGTTTCCTGTAACAGTCCCGAATAACTACAAAATTGATAGAAACTCGCTTATTCCTGTAGTTGATATTTGGTGTCTCTAGCTGGCAATAAATCTCCATATGGCATTGCACTGGCAAGTGAAATTGAACGCTTTTTTTGTCAGAGGATGCATCCCTCCTGTGCTTTGAATACAAGGTGATATACTCTGCTGATATCAGAAAGTAATTTGCAAATTTGCAAGCCTTTTCTTCTTTCCCTTATAGTTTTTTCCATGCTGGTACTTCTTTCTTATTATCCATTTTCCACATAACTATAGCTCTGCACTACTTTTTCCTGTCTAGATCCTTCAGACTTTTTCTGACCTATTCTGGTTTTCTTCGAAGTAAGATCCAACCAATAAGACTCTCATTAGAATCAAATTCACAATTTTTAAATGCAGCTAAATTGGGAATCAAGCAATTTTATTTATCATTTTATGAGTATCTTATTATTTCTGTCTATATTTCAATTACCATAGAAATATATTTTCATGTATTCTTTGTCACTCTGTCCTTCTCTTTACTCCTACTTGTTTATAGCCATTGCTTTCTTCCTTTGGAAATTTTTGCTATTAATGTCATTTTCCTGTTCCTTTAGCAGCTGTAATCACAATAATACAGTAAGGATCTGGTCACCTGAGAAAATGATGCAGAAATAAAATGAGTAATAGCTTAGTAATACTTTTATACCTAAGAATGGGGGAAGGTTATGCAAATGCAGTGGTAGCTCCTAAAATATTTTCATTAAATTATGATGTATGAACCCTTAAAATGACGAATAAATAGATTAGGATCTATTGGTGCACTTTATACATTGTGAATGTCATTGGAAATAGAGGGTGGTTGCATACCTCCAGTAACAGCTGATATACTTGGCTGTGCCTTGGATGGCATGTGCAGGAAATCAGGGTGGGGGGCACAGAATTCCCTCCAAAACCAAAGGGAAATCCTGTCATGGGGTGGGAGGTGAGTTCTGCAGAAAGGAGTCAGCATCAGGAAGCTGCTGCAGGCTCAAAAACCAGCTAAAGGTGAGAGCAGGGACACATAAAAGTGGTAAAATGAAGAGGAATGGAACACACTGGGAGCAAAGGAGCAGAGTGACTGAAGAATGTTATTTTTTTCTCTGTATTTTAATATAATTGGAGAATAAATACATTTGTATGAAATGTGGGCAAAATCTGTATTCTGGTGATTATTTTTGACAAATCTATTGAATAAATAGCGTTCATATTAAAAATATATAAGTCATAGAAGGTCAAGCTTGCTATTTTTGAAGTGCGTGAATACCACATGATTTAAAACTTTAGCCAAGAACTAAAAATACGAAGAAATTATATGCTAAGAAATGTAAATTTCAATTCAGGAAAGGCATCTGAAATTAAACTGAGTTTAGTAATGACATAATTCTGACTTTTGTATTTTGCTTCTCAGATGCTTAAAATTGGAATGCTTAATCATTGAAAAAATATTTGTAGTTTGCTTTGCCGAAGTCCTTTATTCTGTCCAACCCAAGTGTAATAGGAATATAGTTCACTACCTTCATAAATTGGCACTCTTCCTGTCCAGTCCACCTTAAGCATGCTATTAATGTAGATATATATTTGTTCAGTAGAACTTCCTCAGCATTGCAAGCTGTCTAGGGAATTTTGTCTGAAAAAGGATGGCAGAACTCAACATTATATGAGGGACTGGGACCTATACTTATGTGTTGGAATAATTCAAACGTTAGTGTATAGTATTATTCATGTAGACCATATTTATCGGATTGCATACTGCTTATTTATTATGGTTTATATACAGGAGTCAAATTACTGAAAGCTCTAATTATTCTGAACTTAATTTGCCAGACAAAACCAGCTGCTAACTCAGCTCTTCTCAAGAATCTTCAGTAAAATGTACAACCTAAATAATAGTGTCTTGAAAAGTACAGAATTCCCATTCTTCACACAAATCCTCTCTGCCTGTTGGGTATCTTCCCCTCCAGAGTCTAGTAAAATCCTAGGGTTTTCTGATGCAGCTGAAAGGATGACAAATCCTGGCAGACTGTACTGTGGCTTGCACTGCTTGAACTTCACTCACTCACAGCATATTTTTCAACACTATGGGACAACTGTAAGGTGGCAGAGACGATTCTTTCCCATCTTGGCTGAAATGTTGATATGTTCATTGTCTAGTGCATTAAGCTGAATTAAATAATACTCCTGCTTTCAAAGCCTTCAGGAAACCTAGAGTTCTAGTTTGCCCCTGACCTGGTGATTAACCTTATGCAACTCAGTTCTGATTTATCTTCTTCCATGTGTGTGAAGATGTGGAAAGCTGTGCTTTCTGTCTGCAGTTTCAAAAAAAGTTTTGATGGCAACTTGCATGCAAAATTTGCTTCTGTGGGGTGTGTTTTAATAGATGTGGTACTCTTTGTCTTGTAAGTTTTTTTTTTTCTTAAATGAAACGGGCTCAAATATCACTTACAAGTAGGTATGGATGAATGATTGATCTAGTTGACTGAACAGGTCAATTATCTGTAACTTTGCATATATAGCAATGACGTCAAGAAAAAGAATCATCTATGGCATTTACAGCATCTGTCTCCAAAGGCTTTAGGAGCTTGAATGAAAACAAGGTGTGTGCAGGATTAATGTTATTATTTCAGTCTCATTGGAAAGTAAACTAATTACCATAACATTTGAATGCACAACAGCTCAGAGTCGACTGAGGCAAATGCAGATGGGAGTCACTTCTATTGTTGGTGTGAGTGGCACCTCTGCAGCAGGCTTGTGCCTGAAGTACGGTCATTTTTTGGTAGCTTTTAATGAAACGTTCTTGCCTAAAGTTCTGTGTAGCTCAGTTATTGTCAAAGAATAGCAGATGCTGTGTTGAGGGCCTAGGACTAAAATCATCACTGCTGATGAGAAATGATGTAAAGAAGAAAAGTGAAGAAAAGAATTGTTATTGACTGACAGGTAGTTAAGGCAGAAGAAAATTTCCACATATATCTAGAATATATGAGCAGGTCTGTGTCAACTGTAGGCTGCCTTGCAAGCCTTTAAACCAGTTCTTGGAATGCTGACTGTTGTATAAACTGCAAAAGGATTGGATCTGCAATCTGGTAGTTTTCTTTTATACTCACAATAGTCATACACAGTAATGAGACTGTTATCTGTAATGAAACCGTATTCTCTTGGAAAAGAGGTGGAGAATGTTTGAGGGGGCAATGTTCTTTAGACCAGAAAAATGTTATGGTTTAAATATGAAAAGTAATTATAAATCTTCTTGATGGCTTCACATTAAGTCAAGCTGTAATTTATTTTACTGCAAAAGTGTATGTACTTTGCTGATTTCTACTTTTTCTCCTTGGTGTGGGTAGGAGGTTAGAATTGAAAGATGGCTTTTGTTTCCTTGTTTAATTGCCTAAAAGGAAAAGTGACTGGAATAGAATCCCATTTCTTGTAGGGGAACAATAAAATAAGATTCTCTTGCCTACTGATTTCAAAATGTGCACTTAGTTCTTCTGTTCATTGCCTCCCACAGGATCTGGCAATCCTTCCGTGACACCAACCCTTCTCTGTCCTTGTCTTTCTATGTCATGTATAAGAAAAAAGATTTTTCTCTTTTTAATGAGTGGCTTGATATACAACATAAATATCTTTGCCTTAAGCATTCATTTTTATTTTCCTTTCTACATTTAATTTCCTTCCCCTCACAAATCCTCTGTCCTTGCTTCAGACTTCTGATATTATTTGACAATTGTTTTTTTCATAATACAGTTTGTTTAATCCTGTTTTCAGATTTACTCCTGTGTATTAACTTAAAGTTTTTAATGTACATGCACATATAGTAAAGATGTTAGTACCTTCTGAGCTCTTGGAAATACCCCAATACCTATTTCTGAAGAAATATAAAAGCTAACCTTGATGCACATAAAATCATAGGATCATTTAGATTGGAAAAGACCTTTAAGATCATGGAGTCCAACTGTTAATCCAACTCTGCCCAGTCCACCACAAACCCCTGTCCCCAAGTGCCACATCCACACGGTTTTCAATTCCCTACAGGAGTGGTGACTCTACCACTTCCCTGGGCAGCCTGTGCCAAAGCTTTGCCACCCTTTTAGTGACAAAATATTTCCTAATATCCAATCTAAACTTCCCCTGGGGCAACTTGAGGCTGTTTCCTTTTGCCTTGTCACTTGTTAAGTTGGACGTCTCTGTCTCTGCCAGTGTCATTCAGCCTCTTTTATGCCCCTTGGTTTTGACTGCATTTAGTCTGGAACTTCTCCTTGGCTGTAGAATGTGATTTCGTTTGGAAAGTGCAAATTATTCTCTGCTTGTTCATTGTGCATGAAACAGCTCAAGGTCATGATTTGCTATAGTTGCAGAAACGGATCTAGTTGGCTGTTTTTAATGGCAACCACCTTCATTTAAAGAGAGAGACTCTGTTTGCACGATTTTACCACTGCAGGCTAACTACTGTGCTAGAAAGGGGTACCAATAGCATTTGTGTAGTTTTATGCCACTTTTTTGATTGCATGTTTAAAATTCTATTTTTGGGACTATTTACCTGTTCCATCTTAAATTTTCTCTTATTGCTGTTGATAGGTTTTACAAGATATGTTATATATATTTATATATACATAACCATGTGCCATATTTAAAAAAACTCCACAAAAGCTCAGAAAACCCTGTATTACATTTGACTATATTATGTAGCTGTATGAAGCACTATGAGCTTAGGTAAAAAAAGATATAGAGGCATTTTAATATACCTTATTGTCTGAGATGGTGAAATTTATCACAAATGAGTTACCTACTGTGTTGTCTGTTCTTCATTTACTCTGTCTAAATAGTCCTTAAAATCATTTAGTAGAATTGTAACATGATTCCAAATGTGGGTAAGGTTTAGAGGGTAAACATTTTTATTTTTTATAACATGGTTATCCAGGAGAACAACAGAAAGGCTGATAAGAAAAAAACCACCTGTACAGATTCCTCCTCTCCCGAATGAATAATCTATTCATTATACATTCAAGGGTTGCTCTACCTGTGCAGAGATAAAAATACCCAAACACTGCAGCAAGATGTTGTATTGCAGGTGGTGTTTGTCCAAGCATGAAAAAAACCCTCCCTTACTCTGGTTTTCTGAAATATGGAGAAACTGCGAACAGAGATTTACTTTGTTGTGCTACATAAGTATTAGAAGTTGTCTATTATGAAATAGAGAGGTAAAGGAGGAAGACAGAAGGTGAAGTTGGATACCATTGTTCATTGTTCTAAACAAGCCAAGTCTCTTGTCCAATCATCTAAGAGCAGGATTTAATTGTATTTTTTTTTTGGTATAATATCATCTGGATTCTTTCTTGACCTTTCAAAGAAAAAAATCCTTTGCATATAAAAGTATCCTTTGCAACTTCCTTACCATAGAGTTGTTGCATACTTTTAAATGAAAAATAAAAAGGAATGGGAGTTGAAAAACAAGCAGCACCCCCAAGGGCATCTGACTTGCCCAGAGCATTCTGTGAATGAGACCTTAGCTTTACCTAGTTATTTTTGGTGTGTATTTCTTTTGTTTGGGGTTTGTTTTTGTTTTTACGCAAAGTTTTATAACCTATTGGAGAAAGCAGCAATTTGCTACTTAAATCATGTACATCAAGTCCGATGTAGAAGTGGTGTTTTAGTAGTGCTTGGCTACTGTCTAGGAAACTGCACAGCCCAGAGCTGCTGCTATGTCAAGTGTTCAGGTGTAAAGAGCACGAAAAAAATAGAAATCTTAATCACTAGTATATTTTTTTGCGGGGGGAGGCCTGGTGGGTATAAGCGTAAACAGCCCTCACTTTTTTTGGTGTGGTTAAAAAAATTCAAAGTAAACCAGAAAACTGTTGAGAAAACTTGACTTGTGGAATCATCTTATTGCTAAGGTTGGGTGTGTAGCTGACCTCAGAGTAAAAACTGGAAAAGAAAAGAGCTGGAAATGGAGGTGTTTGCAGGTTGGCCTGGGAGCCAGGTGTAGAGGCAGGTGTATCATGGGTTGCCATGTCTTGCCCTGAATCTGCTGAGCTGCCTTCTGAGGAGTCTTTGCTGCAAATGCTTTTGAAACAGAACAGAAAGCAACTGCTCAAGGGGAAGTAATTATTGATTAAAACTTTAATCAAATTAAGATAAAAACTGTAATCAAAGGGGGATTTTTTTTAATGACATATCCCATATTTTTTGATATGTGCTGCCTATTGTGTGTCAGACATGTAGACAAATGTATTTCTGAAGATCTGTGTTGCTTGGGTGCTCGTTTCCTCAGATTTCCCCTCTGGAGCTGGGAATGGCAGCACAGCAGGGGTTTGTCCCTTTGCTCTAGGCATAGTGTGGCCCATTTTTTTCCTCTCTCCATAGGAAAATGTCTTCCTCTTGTAAACATCTGGCTTTTAGTTAGTTGGCTGATACTAAAAGAAAAACTGCAGAAGTGCCAGAGGGTATTAAGTCACACTGGGAATCTTGGTTGTACTGGTAACAGTCTCAGCAAGGAATCTTTGGGGTACAGCTCTCAATCCAGACCACGCTTTGTCCTTGAGCACATCCTTACCTGGACTCCAATGAGTTTAAGCCTTCATACCTGGAATCAAATTAATGACAAACTCCTCCTCCCCCCACCACTTCAGCCCTGCTTCTTTGTGGGTGAGCTGCCTGAAAAGTTCCTGTGTTCACATTCCACTCTGTGTTTCTCTCCTGAACCTTTCTCATCTGGGTGGAATAATAAGCAATAGAGAGTTATTAACAAACAAATTAGAACAATTGCAAACAGGCAGAATATTTCTTTGTACAGACCCATCAATATTTCATTTTCTACCGTTTTATTAATCTGTTTGGGTTGCTCAGGATAATTTGCCCTCCTCCTAGTACAAGAGGATGCAAATAGTTCTACCCTTCAGAGGGTTCTCTTTAACCAGTGCCATGTGAAAGCCAGAATTTTTAGCTGATCTATCTTGTTCTCAACTTTTAAAAATACACCCTTCAGCATTCCTGCAGTTGCCTAAACCTCTTGCATCTATGATAAATGCTTTTTTAAAATTTATGGTCCTGTTTCACTCAATAAACATGGTCAGCACAAAAACCCCACGCAAATTTCATGAAATTCTCCTGTCTTTCTGGGGTATATTACTGTTAGGAACAATTTAAACACCTTGAGAATATTCAGGTAAGCTCTGACTTGCAGTAACTCTTTGTATGGTCCTGTCTTCAGGAGTGCTCAGCCTGATGTGGGGATTTTCCAGTTCCATCTAATTTCATGTGTTACAGGTACTTTATTTCATCAAGTCAGGAGAAGCATTTTAATCTTCTGACACTCTGCCACAAGGCAAGGTGTTTCAGGGAAATGTTACCTGTTACACTGTTATAGCAGACAAAAAAAATCATGCTGGATCCATAATAAGCTTTTATTAGCTTGACCTATTTAGTAGTTTTTCTTCCTTTTTGTGACAATTTCTGTAATAGAGATCAGGAGAAGAGTCAGTTTTTCACTGTGAAAATGGTAAAGCAATTATACAGACCTTTAAGGCATTGTATTTTGAAGTTTTATGTTTAATGCAAGGCTTTCTTCTAAGCTTAAAAAATGGAAAGTAATTTCAGAAGTGTTTTGAGAATGGTCTGGGATTTTTCTGACGAGCTTTTTCCTTGCGTTTACTGTTTTTTGTCACAGGATGGCAGCATGAGTAAGACCCTAAGAAGGTATAGCAGGGACTCCTTTTTGATGTATTTTAAAGATTTGTACAGGGTTAGATTTGTTGTCCTTCAAAGGGAGATATCAGCTATAATTTTGCATCCTAAAGACTGATTAACTAAGTTTGCAATGCTAGTGCATCATCCTATGATCTGGAGAGCAAACTATGAAGGGATGAAGTGGATAGGCTTCTCATTTGAAAGATAAAGTTTCCATTCAGATCAGGCTTTTGAATAATATTAACTTTTATACATTGGCCTTTTATTTTCCAGATTAGAATCCAGGGGGTTTTTTTAGCAGGCTTGTATATGACTTGGAAATTTTTTCCTTTTTGTTACTGGACTAACAACTTTTGGCTTGTCAGAGTATTTCATAAAACATATACCTGAGGCTAAACCAAATGCCTGGATCCCTAAACCCTGATGCATCTTAGCCATTAGAACTTCGTAGGCCAAACCCATTTTTAAAATGAGTAATTTGATCATTGGTTTAACCAGGTCCTGGGGAAGGTCTCTCACACAATGACTGGTTTTGCAAGACAGCTACTACTGCTAGACATCCCCCTGTCAAGTGCAGTGATTGTGTCTCAAAAATCTCACCTGGAAAAGCACCTGTTTTTCAGATTAAGTGGTTCTTGAACATGTACATGTGTTCTGATTTGTGCAAAATTATGGATGGATTTTTCTTGCCACCCATTGCCTTTATCTTCAAAACTGTTTGCTTAAAAAGGTAGAATACAAAAGGAGGAAACTCAACTTCTATTCGTGACCTAACGCTTTTACATTTTACTTCTGTTAAATCTAAACTCTCCAAATTTTACAGCCTTAGTTTCCTCTGAATAATATTCTCTGCTAGTTTTGTGTCCTGCTCCATTGTTATATTTAGGAGTTTTATAACTGAAGATTCAGACTTTCAACACTTGTTCCAACACTGAGAGAGATGAAGAAAGATCTTTTCTTACTGAAAACTGTTTGCATGGTAGACTGAATTCTTCACCCTCTTTCCACAGATTAATTCAATACAAAGATCACAGGACGTATTTTCTTGATCAAGGGCTAAGCCTTGGAGGTTTATGGCTTGGGTGCAGAGAGCATTCTGGGTTCAGATAAGAAGCAGGAAATTTCAGTCTGAAATAAACCCAATATGAGCCATCATATTTATACAACTTATAGCTACTAGTAGTAAATTCAGGATGGTGAGAGGCAGTAGATGGAGATCTACTTATTTAATTTTTTTTCTGTAGGAACAAGAATTGTTATTATAGGTCATGGTCCATAGAATGGAGGAATACATGAGGAGGGGGGATGTTAGATCTCCTACGAGGTTTAGGTGGTACATGTGCTGATGTATCACTTGGTGTGATTCTGACTATGTAATCTCTCTTTCCCTGCAGACTTCTTTCATATTGGATCTTAATTTGCCACTGCAGATAATTATGCTGTAAACCACTTAGAGTTGTCATATCCTCTCACATAAAGCTACATCAACCACAAAGCCAACAATGTCTTTGATCACTTCTGTGGTGTTTATTAGTCACTTTCCTTTCAGGAATTTCTGGGCGCTTTTGAAAGCTTCAAAGAATTCTACACCAATCCTGCATCAAACCAAGACACCCTTCAGCTGAAGAGGCCTCTGCATTATCTCACCAGATGCCATTGGTGCTGGTTCTGAGTCTACAGAGGAGTTCATGAACAGCAGTGTAGTGCTTTTCTGCTGCTGCTGGGGAGCTAAGCAAACTTATGCTGTAGTGCTCCCAGCTGCCAGTAATTTTAGAGGCTTTAAGTATAATGCTCACCATGCAGATTTACATTTACAAATTCTATTACTTTGTCCATTTTATTCTGTGAGTGGTTCATGTCCTTCCTATTCATTTTTCTGTGTATCGAGTGTTATTTCAGCTCTAATTTGTTTGACATTCTTGCTAGTAGTATATTTGTATTCACAGAAAAGCATGTGAACAATTTCATCTATTGATGCTGTACAATGTGCCTATTAGATATACAAGTAGCAGTTGAATATATCCCCCGACCATTGTTAGGCCTCTTCAAATGATAATGTGCCCACGTTCCTCTGTGAGGCTGATGCAGCATAAGAATGAGTCTGCAATCTTCAAGGACCTGTATGTTGTGCTAGCAGTGACCAGAAACTGCAAGTAATTACTTCCATTACTTATGCAGTGAATAGCCGGGAATATGTGCAGTTTCATTATGTTCATTAGTTTTACTTGTAGATCGCAGCCATTAGCAAATCACAGCGTTGCAGTTCACTCGGCTCAGTTGGGGAGCTCATCCCGTTCCTGTGGTGGCATCATGAGCAGAAATATTCTCCAGATATTTCTACATGAAGTGGGGAATCAGCCAGAGAGTGACTTTTAAAATCTCTAGTTATTCTATACCAGTTCCTTCACTAAAAATACCTTTGTAGAGTGATACTTATTATGCAGTGATAAAAATACATACACAAATCTTCTTACTGGCCTCTTTTTACAGAGCTATTTCTGCATATTTGGAAGAAGTATGAGCATAAGGAGATTTGCTTTCAATATCCCAGGAAAGAGAAATTATGCTTATTTTGTCCTTTTTGGTTAAAGGTTCTAATAGTAATAAGTGATATTACATAAAGGGATCTCAGTGTAGCATAACCAGAGAGCTGTCAAGTCCATGTTCTAAGATCCCCTTGAAGGCAAGAATTAAGAATGACAACTTGTTAACATTTATTTCCTGAGCTGAATTTTAGTCAAGTCTATGTCTTTTACAGAAGCAACTGTATAGAGCAGCGAGCATGTGGGTGTTCTCAGCAGGATCAGAGTGTGCTGCTACCAGCAATCTCACTGAAAAATAGTAATGAAACAAGAAGGAAAACAAGTATCTGCTAGTAATGTATATGCTGGTGAATGAGCTGCTTGATATAAATAGCTGAAATACATCACAGTTGCAAAATGGAGCAAGATCATCCTAAG
The DNA here is from genome assembly GCA_013400235.1 of Oriolus oriolus. Lineage (NCBI taxonomy): Eukaryota > Metazoa > Chordata > Aves > Passeriformes > Corvidae > Oriolus > Oriolus oriolus. The sequence goes on from VXBT01010380.1 coordinate 617,153, forward strand.
TGGAATGTTAATTGGGCAGCTTTAGGCTTGTGTAGCTTCTCACTCTTCAGAGAGAACTGGGGAAATTCATGATGCAGAGTTCTTGAAATATCTGCTTTGACGTGGTTCTGGCTTAATACATTCAATAGATAAGATAAACTTAATAGAGAAGGCAAGCTCATGGGTGGCTGAATATGGGACTTTGTCACGCTATTTTGGCATGACAGCATTTTTGAAGCATTTATGGACTTCAAGAAATAAAGTGAGTAGAAATCATGTGACAGGCTTTTGAATTTCTGTCAAACTCAGAATTTGCTTGAGCAAAATGTTATTTGGTTTGAATTACAGAAACAGCATGCTCAGCTAGTCATAAAAAAAAAAAAATTGATGCAGTAGGTCCTTGCTGTGCTGCTGAGGGTGGTAGTGCTGGATTGCCATCTCTGTTAACTACTGGATAAATGACCTGAAGTGTAGAGGTGAATGCAAGTTCTGTGCATGAACAGAGTCTGTACTGACCATCTTTTATTCCAAAGGGCATGCCCAAGGTTGGAAAAGTTGCTTCTTGGTACCATGTGTGTCTGTGTGTCCCAAGGACCATTAGCAGGATTCTTTCTATCATGTTCATTCACCCATATATCCTATGAGGGATTGCAGCATTAAACTGTTATACTTTGCACTCAATACCATTAACCTAAAGTGTATTATTTAACTTATTCTGGGTTATTTGCTGCTAACCTTGAAAACCAGTGAATAAAAAATGAGAAGTATCCTGATGTCAAGCATTATTTCTTGAAAATGCAGTGCCTAGATTGAGTAATTGTCATTAACAACAGAAAGGAGGCAATGCCAGCTGAAGGATTGGTTTAGATCACCTGTTATGTAGTAGACAAAGTAAATGGTAATATCATACAGTTTGGGAGCTTGAAGGACTATCTTCCCCACTTTTTTTTGTCCTCGTCCTCACACACACCAAGATACTTTGGGGTTTAGTTAGAAAGTGGATCGCCCCCCACACACTCACTGTTCTCCTTGTTTATCATAGTATTGTAGCTTGGATTCTGGAAATTAAATGTTTACTGAATTCATCGTGCTGTTACGAAAAGGATTATTGACTCTTATGCGTGCTGCTTAGTGGAGGGCACAGGAAGAATTTAGCATCATCATTATCAAGCTTCAAAATTTTCTTAGGAAAGAATGAATTAGGGTTATGTGCACCTGACATGCCTATTGATTCAAAGCATGATGGGGAATTCTGATAAGATGATTGATTTCTTAATACAGCTGATAATTGAAAAGGGGACCTCTTCAAACAAGATGGACTTTGCATTGAATGAACTGTTTTACTGTGTATAATTTTAATTCTTTTACACTTATATCTTTTCAAAGTAACTTTTTCTGAGGTTTTTATTTAAAGCTAGAGGTTGCTTTTTTAAAACAAAGCTTAAATTTGGAGTTATGATTATTTTGGTTTTAAATTAAAATTTTGAATTTAACAGGTCTTTTGTTTTCTCTATTTGCAGTTTAATTTCTGTCAAACTGTGTAATGCCTTTCACATAATTTAAATTCATGAGTTCTGAAACTCAGGATCATGTGAGTCTTTCATTTACAGGGTATGTAACTGTACTGGAATAACTGCATAATGGAATAGTAACTCTGAACTTAGAGTCTTTCAAAATGTGAGAAAAAAGTAATGTTTGAAGGGCAGGGGGGTTTTGTTTTGTTTCTCTATTTTGCAGGAGTACAAAATGTGATATAAGAGGTTCAAGTACAGTGCTACATCCCACACCCCCATCCATTATTTCTCTCCCTTCATGGGAATGCACTTTCTTGGCTACTTCTTGTCGTTATGTATTCTGTCTTGAGGTAGAAAAATAGAAAATCTTTTGGCTGGCGTTGTGGCAGTGATTGCAGTTAGTGGACACCAGCTTCAGCTGGAAGGATTTTGTAAAAGTTATTTATTTAGGGTTATTAAATTTTTTTCCTTATCTGTTTTGTGGATATGGGCACATTAATGTTTATAAAGTACTTTCTGAAAATTGAGGGAAGGTGTTTGAAAAGCATAAAGCAGAGCCTTTCTCCTGTTCTCTGCCATAGTCTTCAAAAGGGATTAAACTTAAAAGCAGCCTGGTAGGATCAGTTCTGGAAAAGTAGCCCAGGGTTTCAGCTCATTTCACATGGCTCAGTGTTGGGGAGAGGCTTTTCAAATCAGTTGTATTTGCAGAGCCAGGCTTAGCAATATTTGTTTGCTGTCTTTTGGACTGGGCCATAAAGTTTTCTTTCACCACAGAGAGTTGGCACTCTATTTCATATTTTGGAGTATACAGAAGGGTTTGTTATCACTAATAACTAAACTCCAACTTTTCACATACTGTCATTCTCTTGAAAAGTTGTCTCTAATGGATACCATTCCAGTTCTCTAAAGCAGCTGTTTTTGTTGTTTCTGAATACATTCTATCCCCATACAATAGCCTGATGATGTTGGGGGCTGAGAAGCCCCCCAAGATGACCTGGGAGTTATTCCTGTTTTGCCCTCTTTGGAAAGAAGCTTTTGATGTGCTCCAGGCGTAGTATTGTTTACATTATAGATGAAGTTAGAGGTTTAAGGTTTTTCAAGGGACAGTGGGACTAAATTTAGAGAATATTTTATGTAGAGTATTATGGGAAGAAAACTGATTTTGAAGTGCAGGGTTGGGATTTCTAAAAATCCTTCACCCCCCATTCTGGTGAGAGTTATGGGTCTGCTATAAAGTGGTTTCTGTTGTAAGACTGAAACTACTATTTCTTGGAAAGCTTTTTGCCTTTCAGGATTCTTACTTGCCATGAAGTCAGAGCCCTTCCAGGATAGGCACTACAGGAGGAAAAGAGGTTTTCACTTAACAGTCATTGGTGAACCCAAGGAAACATGCCTGTGCTGCTGGCATTGAAGATGGATGGCTGCAGAATACAGGAAATGTAACTTGAAACTGCAGAAGACAGGCTGTTCATTTGGATTATCCTGTTTGTGGGTGTTCTGCACTTGCCAATAGAATCTATTCTTCCTGACAATATTTATATCTTTTTAATATAGATGAAATATGTAATGATGTTATATATAAATAAAGATGTTTGGACATCTGAGGAAAACATTGTAATAATTACAGATAGTGTTGGACAAACTTAAATGCAAGCAACCTTTTGTATGGTACAGTTAACTCTGCCAGGGATCGTTTTTTGAAGTGGTATTTCTGTGGTTTCTCTTCAAGATGGAAAGAGCTTTGAAGGCACTTCTTTAGTAGGACTTGCTAAAATTTATCTTGCGTCAATTGGGAACTTCTCCCCAGATATTATTCTTCTCCAAAATGTAACTACACCACTTTATCCTAATTTTGTTCTTTGTGTTATGTATCAGAAACTGATAAAGCTTGCAGTGTTTGATTAAAATAACCAAATCTTTGCTAGGGCAAAAGCTTTCTCAGCATTTAATGGCATGTGTGCAGAGAATGTTGCAGCTGGAACATCTGAGTACTCTTACCAGGCCATTAGGTTGAGACTTTGAGAAGCCCTGCACAATTTTAATAATTCTGAGGACAATCACTTGTTACTTTGTTTTTGCCTTTCTTAAAGCAAACTGTTTTCATTTAAAATCAAAATGTGTTGATTTCCCTTTTTACTAGCCACTTGAGGTAATGTTTTCTTTTTTTTCTCGTACACATGAACATGTAATCTCTGGCAAAAGCAGGGACGTGTCCATGCTACTGGGACACCAGTACAGCTTAAAGAAGCAGTTACCCAGAGCTGCTGTCTGTTTTCAGACTTACATCTTTAGCTGTATCAGCCACTGAATTTGAGTGGTACCATGGAAATACAGCACTGCTTGCACGAATCAGACATTCTGTATTCAGTCATAATCATAGTGTTTTTGTCCTGTTCTGGTCCCAGCTTCATATTGTCAGTTGTTCTTAGTTCTTTGTCTGCTCTAGAAGTGAGATCCATTCAGATGTTGACCATGTGCAGGAAAGAATCAGGCTTATTTTACATAATATTTTAAATCCTTTGCTATTTTTTCTGGATTCAAGATATGCCTCTATAGAAATGGAAATAAGGCCTAGCAACTGAGTGGTATTGTGAAGTGAGTTCCATCAGCTGCACAAGTAAGTAAATGAAAAGATGAAAGAATTTGAAATGAGCTTAAAAATATCCCTTGCTATTACTTTGTCCCTTCTAATTTTTGAAATCTGTCATATTTTATATTTAAAAATTGAATTGAAACACTACTCTTCCTTAGGATGGTATATTTTAGTGGATTCTTAAATTTGAAAGATTTAAAAGGCAGATGGTTTTCTTTTGTGAGCTTAAGATTACTCTTGAAAGCAATAACTCCTTCAAGGAATATAGTTAAATGGATAATATTCATCTGACCAGGAGCAATTTTAAATGTGCAGTTGGTTATATGCCTTACAATTGGAAAGGAGAATAATACAGAAATTTTGCAATCCACCAATATATCCTAATGCATTCAGTATGACCTAATTCATATAGCTAGAATTTCTTAGACTTAGAGTCCAGGAGTTTGATGAAAAATCAGAATTGTAGTTGTGTTTGGCTAAATCTCAGTGTTTGCTTTCTAACACTGAGTTGAATCTTGCAGGCTTTGTAATACAAACACAGCTCAGTTCAACAAATGACAGGGTCAGTCTTGATCTCTTCATTCTTACAAAAAACATATCTATTTTACAGCAAAGCAGTGAGTTTGGTGGTGCAACTGAGTCCTGTAGAATCGTGCTTTGTGCAGAGTGGAAGTCAAAATTGAAAAAGAGGACAGTAAGAGTTGCTGGGAATGGAAGAGAAAGAGACCAATTATTATGCTAAGCTATTAATGCGTGTTAGACTCAAATCTTGAATAAAATATGCAGGGCTGATTTTCCATCCCAAAAAGGTTTCCACGGGATGAGAAAAGGTACATGCAAATCTTTAATATGCTGAAATGTACAAGACACCTTTGCAGGGTGAAATTAAGACCAGCATACAAAAGAAGTGAAAAGCAGAGAAAGGATATTTTGAAAGCTGTGTAAAATCACTGATGACAGGAAAGAAGTGATCAAGAAGTTGTTCAGTTTCTTTTAACAAAGGAGTTGATGAGCAGCATATGAAATTCAGTTAAAAGTTTTGATATAAAGGAGATGCTGTTTTCATTAGACATAGCTAATCTATGCAATTCATTGTCGTGGGATATTATAATTGCCAAAGTATAAATAAATTCAAAAAAGCAATTAAGCAAGTGCGCAGAGGAAAGGTTTACCAAAGAGCATTAAAAATTAAATGGATACAGATGCTACTTTTATCTTGAAGTTCTTACATCACAGATTTTTAATGCCTGGGAGAATATACGTGAAGCATATTAACATCTACTTCTTTCCTATTTATAGCATTTAAACATTTGCTGCTGGACACTGTAGCACCGAATATTGTGTTCATCCAATGTGTCTATTCTTGTGTCCATAATGATTATTGTAGGCTACATAAAACATACCTTGTTCATTTATGCTAATTATGGGTGACAGCATAAACCGTGGTGGCTTCAGGGAGATGAAGTTTATAACTTCCTGTGTTGAACAGAAACAATTTCAGATGTGTCACTGGAGCTCTTACCTATAACCTGGCTGATTTGCTTTCCATTATAGTTGTGCTTTGTGGGGTACTTCCTTGTTGAGTACAGTGTATGACTTCAGCTTGGTATTGTGAGTTTTGGTACCGCTCTAGGAGAAGCAATCTTTGATATCTGCACATTAGGCTAAAGGAATGATTTATTTACAGTGTTTATCCCTTGAACTGGATGTGGCATCTTTAGTACACATAAAAGACAACAAAACAGTAGCTGACAGCAATATCAGCTACACCAAACTGTTTCTTGCTGCTGGTTCCTCACGTAACTTGCAGTGTCATTGTAGATTATATTTGTTAGTTAAATTACTTTTAAATTCCTTGATAAATTAATTTGTTAGTGTGACTATTTAGAAAGGTCAATTAAAATTACTTAGCCCAGAGAAATCAATTTACATCAGAAAAACTGTTTGAAGACACCATTAATTGCTTGATTCGCTGACAAAACTGGATATGCAGTTAGATTTGAACTCCAGATGCAGGAGCCTCCATCTACAATGAAATTGTGCTTTTAAGTTATGAATGCTGAAGCATATGAAAGATTTCATGAGTTAGGAGCTCCACGGCTGAATGTTTGCTCTTGTGCCATTTCACTTCAGTTCCTTCTTATTTATTGCTTTCAATTATTTTTTTTTGTTGTTGTAAAACAGCTAAAAAGAAAATTAGAAACATAACGTGTCGTAGTAAATCTTTACTATGTAGTCAGCATAGCTTGCAGTCTGCTGCTCTAAATAAACTGTTCAACTGATTATGTATCAGTAGCTTTGTGTTTTATCTTTGCTGCTAAAATAGCAGAAATGGGCAGAGCTAAAATTAATTTTAAAAGGACACTTTACAATACATACACCTCTTTCTCACCTCTTTTAGCCTTTGTTAATGATGAAGAGCAGTAAATTGACTTGAAATTGGGCCGAACTGACACCTACAATACTTATGCCGTGTTTATTGTGTGAGAAACTAACTGTAGCATCATTAATCAAGCTGTCAGGTACAATGTGAAAGTCCTATGTTCATTACATAAAGAGGAACTCCACGAAGAAATGGAACCCCTGTGATGAATAGACACTGGACACCAATTATTGTGGTGCTATTAATCATTAGAACCAAAGTTAACACAGACGGAGGACCACGAACTTAAACCTCTGTGGGGAAGAAATGCACATATGCTCACATTCATATATATGGTTTTGTGAGCTTTTTAATCTTACACGTTCATTTGATGAGATGACAACTAGAAGTGAATGTTGCCGAGTTAACTTAGAAACGCTTCTAAAGGCAAGTATGATGGATGAGGGATGTTCTTGCCACGCATGCTCTGGGAACACATGAATCACACTGACTGTCGCTGCCTCTCACCGTCTTCCTTGTGAGCTTGGAGGTTATTTCTCAGAGAGATTGCTCATATTTAACCTTAACATGATTGTCTTGTTTCTGGAATTGAAAAGTTTCTCGTTGTATGAGAATATGAGAAGGATACACTTGCAAAGGACAGGAGTAGAGTGTAATATGTAAAGAATGTCTTCCCACTGATAGGAGAAGTCTTTGCACACCTATGTAATGAACATCTAAGAAATTGTTTCCTTGAATGGCAGACATCATCCTGATCTACAGTTTTTCACGTAAGTTTCTGTAAGTAGTTCTGTGGAAGGTACTTTTTGGGGGTCTTATTCCTACTTCCTGTAATTCCTGAAGCTTTCTGTCTGAAATCAAAGTGGCTTAATGAACTTGGTGCAAGTGAAAAAAAACAAACCTCAACACTGTAGAGGCAGTGGATTTCAAAGTAATTTATTGCCGTGTGGTACCACTGCAAAGCAGCCTCTATTGTTTAAATGATGTGTAACATGGAAAGTGTACGCTCCACTTTAGGCTGCAAAAAAAATTCACAGTCAAATTGAAGATTTTTCAGAAAATGCTGTGAAATCATTAATTTTTTGTGGAAAATAGAGACTTTCCTATGGAGCAAAAACTGTACAAAATGGTTTTGATCCTATATGTATTTGAAAGCTCTTAATGAAATTATTGACTTTCCAAAATAGTATTTATTTTAGTCTTTTGTATTTTGCTCCAACGTTAACTTTTGAAAGCCATTCTTTTGTGTTGATTCCCATCTCTGGAATAATTTTCATTCATTTCAGATGTTTTGAACACTAAATAGATAAAGTTATTTGGGTGGTCGGTGGCATAAACAGTGAGATTTAAACTCTTCAGTTCATCTGCTTCATCCTTCTCTTGCATTTTCATAGGTAACTCTCTGAGCTGTGGCAGAAATCTGAAGTTCATTTTTACCCTGATGCATAAGAGAACTGTAGTCTGCTATTCTCTTTTTTTAACAGGATTTGAGTGGAAACCCTGTCTGCTGCTTTGCTTGGGTTTTTCAAATTATCACTTGAATCCTAAAGAGTTTTCAGGATTTCTTGTTCTTTTTCCAGGCTGCTGAGAGCAAATGTTGCCATCTCAATGTTTCACTGCAGAGAGGAAATGAATTGCACGAGGCCACTTTCTGTACAATCATCACAGAACATTCAATCAGAATTAATTGCTAAAATTATATAATTACAGCTGCACTGAATGAGACTAGACCACAGCATCTGTTCCAGTCCCAACTGCATTTACTCTTGCTTTTGGGGGAAAAGTGCAAACTAGGATATAGCCTTTTCTGTGCAGCTTTATGAATAGCTAAATAAAATAATGGTTTATTTAATGGGAGATTTTGATGTGAAATAGATATTTTAAAACCACCATATTGTAATAATGTTACCATAGGAAGAGAAGAATTACGACTTAAATTATTAATTAAATCCCAAAGGGCTTTTAGGTTTGATTTTCTTACCTTATGGTAAACTATCTAAAGAATTGTCATAAAAGAAAACAGTAACTTTAATGGAAGTTCTCTGCATTGTGAATCCAAATAAATTTATATTGTTTATGATTGTATGAGAAACAGTGAGTTCATCTCTGAATATCAAGCGATCTTTAGAAGGGAAAGATTTACTGCTTTTGCCAAAGCAGGAAGAGGAGTTGAAGCTTCACAATACACACTGAGAAAGGCAAAAGCTACATTTGAGTTCCGTGATTGTGTGACTGATCTTGGTGTCCCGTCCATTGCATTTACTTCTAGGCTATTGGTAAGCAGTAGGGAAATATTTCCTTTTTGCAAGTCCTAAGCCATCAAAAATTGTGGGACAGTCCCCTTAAAACAAGAGATGGGCTTGAACAGAGCGAGAACCAGTCCATTCCATCTACTTGCTCCACTAGTTTTTAATCTTGAAGTTGGCCAACTTTCAGAATTTACTCTAAAATCATGAAATTGGTATAGATACTTTTTCATCAGAACTCAATTTATATGTAATAACTTTTCCCCCAGAAAATAAGCCTTTAAAAAGGCATCAAACAGCTTGAGATTTGCAATTGTGAATAAGGAAACTTAGCAGACACTGTTCTGCTATGGAAAGTCTAGGAGTTCAGGGTTATAACAGAGCATTTATTAAAGCTAATTTACTGTCAAATGCTTCAGAACACTTAGATACATCAAACTGACAAAGAAAAGAAGAGTTCTATTCCAAACTAAAAAGTATCTGTGTGTGTATTTCGCAAACATTTAATTCATGAGTTTTGTTCCTTGGTAGCTCATCCTTTTTGAGAAATCCCTTAGCGCGTCACTGAATCCTTGTTGCTCCCCCTGTTATGTTGAAGTCGCTAGTTTTGAGCATGTTTTTTGCACATATTAGATTTGTTAATACAGTCTGATTTAAAAGCTGTCTTTCCTAAAACAACCAGGCAGCATGTGTGAGGCTGTCATTTAACACAAAATATCAACTAAAAACTGCTGCATCAGTCCTGTAAGTTCATTTACTGCTCTGTTATTGCTATGAAGGCAGGGTTGGGGTTTCTTTTATATTTTGCACGTATAATAAATGTTGACAATATTTGTCAAAAACTTTTTATTAAATGAGACAGAGATAAAATTGGATTTTATGATAAAAGAAGTGCTCAAACAATCTCATTTAGAATGTATAGCCTTTTTTGCAATGCCAGTCTGCAGAGCTGTTTGGTGATGAGTTCTGGTTATATAAACAAAATATTTTACTGACTGAATTGTTAATGTGCTTAATTTCCAGCAGCCTTTGCAGATGCATGGAAGCATATTGTGATAATTGCTAAAATGACATTTTAATGTATTTTCTTGTTTCAAAACTCATTTTATGTTGAAGTGTTAACTTCTCTCTCCACTCTGGGTAAGACCACATTTATTTATGACCAGCTGTTGTTATACAACAATGCAACTTAAACCGAAGTCAAAAGTAATATTAAGGTGATGAATAAACAAGAGGTTTAATACAGTAATAATATTTCTATGTATTTCCTTCCTAGTCCTAACAAGTATACCTGGATATGTGCGTGTAGTTTCCATGTAAAGAGTAAAGTCATGTGAAATTAGGTTTTGTCTGGACTGGACAAACTGACAGTAGGCATTTCTACTGGGAAAGTGATTCCTTTCTTGATCAGGAAGCTGGAGCTGGATATAGGCCTTTGGCTTTATAAAATGCCATGATGGAAAAATGCAATTTGTATTGTTTACATTCTAATAACTTGGATGTTTTCAGTTTTATTTGGTTTTGGTTTCAGTTTATTTGGTACATAGTAGCTTCAGATGAAATATACACATTACAGGAAGTGTTTTCTGCACTGTGGATATTTAGTAGTTGAACTTCAGGTGCAGCTTCTTAGTTGGCATTGACAGTTAAAGGGAAATTGAGTAAGGAAGTGTTAAGTAACTGCTTACAACTAACTGGGATTTTTGTGCTGGTTGAGATTCATGACCAAAAGCTGTTTTGATGAAAGCCTTGCTATGGCATTATGTGTGATTAAATTACACAGTGTCAGCCGAGCGGTATTGCCTTCAACAGTATGCCTATAAATTACCTTTATGCTCTTTGCTCTGAGAGTCTTTGGAGCATCTGTATTTATACGCTGCTGTCTGCTCTCAAGGGCCCTTCTTTCATAATGAGGGTGCAGCTCTCTTCACGTGGTATTTGATGCAGGCATGATTACAGACAAGATACAAAAGGTTCATATAATTTGCTTTATTTATTCTACTGCTGAAGATATGTATTTCCATTTTAAAGATATCCTTCTCTGGTTTCTTTATGGAGACTTAAAGACTTCAGTAAGAAAGTGTAATTAGAATTTCTTTCCAATTCAAACAGTGGTTTTCCTGTTGGTGGGCAGCTTTTTTCAACATGTGTGTCTGATGGTTATGACATGCCAGCATTCCCATGTTTATATTTAACAAGGTTGAATTCAGGTCTCCTTGACCTGGGGTCTTAACCCACTGGAGATGCTGGCTTTAGCCCTACCAAACTTTATTTGTTGATGTCAAAAGGAAAATTTACAGTGTTGAGTAGCAGGAAAAATAGGGAGAGGGAATGTCAGGATAATTAGCAGGCCATCTCTGTTCATGTTCATCCCTTTTGTAACTGGAACAGGTTGTGCAAGGAAGGTCTTCTCCATCCTGCTGAGCTGCCACTGAGGCTTTGCCTTCTGCTGAGTTGCTGATCTGTCGTTGGGGGGTTTGCTCAACAGCATTCTGGTGCCCTGTTCTTTGCAGTCTGAGTCATGTTAAAGTGACCTGTTTGCACCTAAGCTTTGAAGGAACGGAGAGAGAGTTGGAAACCACTGGTATTTCACTTTTTCATGGTCTCTCAATATACAGGTAAATAGAAAAGAAAAATTTATTCTGACAATTTGCACTGGCTTTTTTTTTAAAGCTAATTTAGGTGGTTGGTCTAGAGATGTAATGTGAAAGAAGCAGCAGTTCTTGAAACAGTTCTTGTGGGCTGGTTCATTTCATAGGAGATATATAAAGTGCTACTGTTTGGAACACGGGTCTTAACAAAAGGATCACACAAGAAGATATGCTGTAATTAAAGTGAAACATTCTAACTACTTTTTACAACTAAAAACCTTTCTTTTGAATGGTGAAAGGACGAAATAAGACTAGGAGGTGAGTGAACAAACATGTGGCTTTGGTATGTATTGGTGTTTATTATACTTGCATAGGGAATAAAGATAATCTAAACAAATTAACATAAATGTGCTTGAAAATGACAGAGAATCCTACTGAATGTACTCCATGGTGTGCTTAATGTAAGCCTCTTGGAGATCTCAAAGATAGCACTTGTTAAGATGTGTGAAATTAGATCACTTAATTTAGCTACCTAGTGTCTTCGATTTCTGTGAGAAAGTATGATCTTGATTTCACTTGAATCGTCAGTATAAAACTTTATATTTGAGTACATACATTCCAGAATGTGAGAATTGTGTTACAAAATCCCGGGCATGCAGAACACTAAAAATCACATGAAGAGGTAAAGTGCCCAGTGTTTTGAAAGATTTTGCTCATGTTATTTTGAGTATGTGTTAAACACATTGTAAAAAATTGAAAAAAAACCCTAAACAGACAGGGAAGTGAGCTGTAAAACAGCTGTAAAAACAGCTGTAAAAGAGTAATCCCTGTTTTATGCACAGGTTGTATACTGTGTTCTGTATTCATACTAACAGGTAAGGCGCAAACTACAGGTGTGGCTGGTCGGTTTGAGAGCAGTTGCATTAGAACGTTCCTTAATTCTGGGAAGATCTATTTGTGATGAATTCAAATTCTCTGTTATTAGAAAACATGCAAGTTTAAGAAGAGTTTAAGTAATTTCAGATTTAACAGGCAAAAATAGGAAATAATTGAAAGTTCAGAGGAAAACCATATTACGTGTCTTAGGCTGTGTTTATGCTGCCATTTATTGGGAACTGGGAGCTGCCAGAGTGGAAGGAAGGAGCTGGGACAGTGATGCTTTAAGTAAACAATTGAACAAAAGCACCCTGAGCCTGGACAGCACCAGAACTCACATTTCTGCTGTGCCAAGGTAACTGCAGTGGTTTCACTGTAATGGTGGATGATTTCTTGAAAATGTTAGAAAAGAGAAGGCTTTTGAGATGTTAATTTGCTCTTATGCAAATTAACCTGTCAATGGCACAGTGAGTGTGGAAGACCCAACTTCTTTTCCTAGAGTGGTTCCTATGGTTTCGGAGGTATGGTTGCTCAGTTGGGAAAATATGAATATTTATGGTATACAGAAAACCCTCATCTGTGTTGCAGTTTCTATAATTTTTATTTAATTTTACATTAAAAGATGTCATTTCTATCCATTGCATAGGTAAATGGCTTCATCAGCAATCATTTTATGCATGCAAGAGCTGCCCTGATTTACAGAATGCTAAACACAGATGGGTTTGTTCCTAATGCTCTCTTGTAGCTACTGTAGGAAAGAGTGCACAGTATATGCCTAATACATTATTTACTGAAGATAAATGCCAGACATGATTATGGTAAATTAGACCTTTTGAATTATTTATGAGACTCAGTGCTAAATGTTTTTCTCCTCCTTGTGTTACTATAAAAGCTGTTATATAATTGTTGGTAAACACTTTTTTTGTTAATTATTCAAGATACAGGAAATAAAATGTTTGGTTAAGTGAATCTGTTAGTCACTTAAAGCCATCTGTTGTGTATTTTTTTTTTCCAAATATCTTTCAACATTTATCTCTGCTTTCCGAGGTAAAAAATTAGTGCATTATCAGATAACATTCCTTGTAGTCCTGTTGTCACCTAGATGGAGAAATTGAAAAGCAGAGTGTTGTAAGGAAAACCTTTATTTATTATTATTACATGTTTTTAACCATCACACTTCACTTTCTAATATTTCTGTAATATGTGAGTGGGAATACATTCCGTGATGTGTGGCCATTCTTAGTTGAGTGGATTTGTGGCTAAAGTTGGGTGTTTTACCTTGTGCCCTGACTTGTACAATGATTGTCCTCTTTTCCATTGAAATATTTGAGTTTCTGAGGAAAGCAGGTCTGTGCACTACTGGCATAACATTTTGTGTGTTCCAATCTCTAACTGCTTCATTGGTTTCCAGTAAAACACCAAATAAAAAATTCTGAACCGGAATTAAGTATTCTATACAAGGAATTCCTCCTCCAGCCATTTTAATGTTTGTGGATTTCTTTTTTCTTTTTCTAATTATATTTTGAAATTGAAATTCTAAGATGCTGCCATTCCCAAAGGCCAAATGAACATAATCTATTTGACGGCAGACTGGCTTTTGGCAGCAAGCAACACGCTGACAATGTGGGCATATACATCTTTTGTCAGTTGTTATTTAGCATGCAAAATATATTTCCCATGCTGTGAGAGTACTTCTGCACCAGTTTTAAAGCTATGCTGGCAATTATGTGTTAAAGTCTCATTCTGCATTTTTCACAGAGACAATGGTCACTTATTTATTCCAAGTGGAGCATCTTGGGAGTGATTCATATTTATTTTGATACATTTTCTCTATTATCTTTTCACTCAGTTGGGATAGCAAAGCTCAGTATCATGTAATTTGGGCATCACATTAGAATCTGCTGTGAAACATAGCAGTTTGTAGACGTGGACATGTCATGTGGTTATGGCAGAATTAATTCCAGGAAGATTTTCTCCATGCTTAGCGTGTGCCTTATGAAATACCTTGTTGAGCTGAGAGGTGTGAATGGACAAATGCTGGAAACACATTCAAGACTGTTCTGTAATATGTGTCCAGTTCCCACCCACCCTGTTTCTGAGTCTGGAAGAGAAAACAGTGAATTAGTGGAAGGTGGAGAAAGTTTGGTTAGGAAATTTTAGGGATAATACACTTCTGCCATCATGCATTTCTTATCAGTCTTATCAAATTAAGAATCAGACAACTTTCTTATCAACTGGGATATTTTGGAAAGCTGTTACTGTTCCTTCCTTCTTCCAGTGGATTAACTTCCCCCCGCCCCATACTTCTCTCTTGGATTCAGCAAGAAAAATGAAATACATTTTACTGACAGGTATTTTTTGAATTGTTTTATTTTCCTCTATTGATAAAGCATTATGAGAACAGCTGTTTGTTTGTTTGTTTTTTTCTGGAAAGCTTATTCTTATGTAAAAGGAGAATGGACAATTCAGGCCCAGATCTAAGCTATACATTTGTTTCAGGAAAGCTTTTGTAAGTAAAGTTAATACACTTAATACATTTTATTCCATTAAAGGCGTAAAGTGCCAAATGCTTAGCACTTAAATATGTGAGGAAAAATGGAAATCAGCAGCTTTAATTTAAATTAATTCAACTTTAAGATAAATTTCTACATGGGTCCAAATTCTGTCTTTCCCCCTATAAACTGACAAGTTAAAGGAAGCAGCCCCAGTGTAGTTTGGCCTAATCCTGTGTGCACATTTCTTCAGAGTGGTGTTCCATGTGTGAGTCAAGAGGAGCTGCTTGAATACATGCTGAGCAATGATTTATGTTTCTCCTCTACCCATTTACCAAAGGAATAGGAGAAGAACAGATAACGATTTGGCCATGCATATTCACATCACTTGACCTATTCAAATTTTTTCATTCCCTGTGATCTTTTCATAAATGGAAGAACTTGAATTTCAGATGTGATTAAAAAGAATAGTCATAAACCCTGAGCTAATAGACAATAGGGAACAAAATACCTGCAAGGCTATAGAAAACATTTCATATCAGTCCTGAAAAGCAAATTCAGCCAGCCAGGGTTGAAAGCTGGTGCTAGTGAGGTAGTAGTGTTAGTAAAAGAACTGAATGCACTGTCATGGGCAGAGCACTGGATTTCAGTTTCAAGTGGTGTGATGGCTTATTTATTATCTCTAACACTGCTTGTTTAGGTATCAAAGTCTAAAGATTCTGAGCCAGCTTTTACATGAAATTTCCTAATTTCTATTTTCAAGGTAGGTGTAACTGTGCGGCTGGTGTGGGTACAAGTAGTGAAATAGGTGTCAGCTTTAGGAGTTTCTGGTGATGAACTTGGAAGGTGGCGTATTAAAAAGTTGCTACAGTATAAAAAATGTAGCCAAATGCTACTGCCCCAAGTTTCTCTGAATTTCATGCCAGATGTGCTTAATTTACTGGAAAAAAATAAGAAAGGGGGTTGGGGCTATTCACTTTCCTCAATTTGTGACCTTTCTTTCTCAAACAACAGTTTTGTGCTTCCTGACCCAGTAAAAATCACTGTCTTTATAATTTCAGTGCTGGTTTAATAGAAACTATGAATTCAAATGATTTCTAGACTTTCACTCTGCAGTTCGCTGCACGAAAAAACTGAAAAAAATCCTGTTATAAATTAAATATTCTGGGCATAAGTCAGTTCAGAATCCATACTGTATTTTAAGAGAATTAGTTACATGTCACTATTTGCTTATTAGAATTCGTATTTTGTCATAAAAATTATTTTGGAACATATCCCCATTCACTCTATTTAAATTTTGATCCTATGAAGAAAAGTTACACTTTTCATAATTTTTTTTTTCCCTTTTGGGTTCTATCAAGTTCAATCAAGGAATTAAATATGGCCCCTCTATTTTCTCCTAATTTATTGGCAGCCTGCAGTTTTCTGACAAACAATTAGTGTAATTATTTATCTAGAGGGAAAACTCAAATGTTTAGAAGGTACATTGTCTGGAAAATTATTTTAAAACTAAATGGTGAAGCAATGCACCCAGAGGGCATGACGATTCAAAACACCACCAAAGAATGCTTACAGTGAGGTTTGTAAACGAAACAGCCATCAATATTTACAGGTTCAGACAAATGGTGATTTATTGTATATGGTTAACTTGTGCTTCAGCAGGAGCCCAGTTGCCAAGACCAAAAGTAACTCCATGTGCCATTTGTTTGAAATAGGACAAATGAAATTTTTGTGGCCGAAAATAACAGAAATGTCTGCAAAAAGTTGGATCGCTTGTCTCTAGCTTGAAAAAAACAACCAAACAAACCCACCACATGCTAAAAAACACCCCCAAAATAAAACAAACTCAAACTAACCGATCGACCACCCCAAAGCACCAAAAGCCAGGAACTCTGTGTGTAGTGCGATACCAAGGATCACTCATGAGATGCTGATTGTTCTCAACTTTCTTATATTTGACAAGATGTTGCAGGCACCCAGCATGATGTGTGTTTGGAAACACAGCTATTAATGGCTAGCAATGAAATTACAAGTATTTTAAATGGAAAAATCATCATAGTGTAGTGGAATACTGTTTACTCGCTATTGGCACTCCTGTTTACTCCGAAGGGTTAACATCTTTACACCCCTCGCCCCTCCGAGGAGTACATCAATAACGCATTTAAAATTCATTACTGGTAATTTTATCATTGGTAGCCGTTTACTGTGCTTTAATGGGAGTGTTGATAAGAGCCTGCCTGCAGATGATAGCAGACTTTTCCCTTTCCCGTTCCCGTGGCCATAATCACGGCTGTGTTTGTTCACTCGCAGCTCGAGGAGTCTCAGCCGAATTAAGGAGCCGGCTGTGACCCGCTCCTGGAGCTGAGCAGCAGCTCGCACCCGCAGCCCCAATCCAGCTGTTATTCCACGAGCTGACTGCAGGAATTAAGTCTCAGTTCTCAGTGTTACCCAAATCCTAGGGAGAAAACATGGCTTTGGAAGCATCCTATTGTAGCAGTGTTAGCACAGGAATGATTTGGAGATGAATGGAGCTGGGTACTTTTGTAAGTTTGAAACTGGCATCAAGAAGGGTGGCTCCTGTGCAGAACCTGAGGCCCCAATAGAACTGAGGGCAGCCTGGCTGTGACTCTACTAACTCAGTGTTTCATGACTTTCATCTTTTAGCTGCTCCCAGTGTATTTTTGTAGGGTGGCAAAGCCTGCCTTTGGCTATTTTTAAGGGTTGATTTGTGTTTTGGCTATATTGTGGTATAAAGTATATGTCAATGAAATAACTGCATGTATCATATATTCTATGATCTCGATTATTTTAATTTAGTATGTCAAAGTTCCAGTGTAAACAAAGCTCTAGATGTATTTGGAATGCTTCCTCTCTTCAATGAGAGGAAAATTGAACTGCTGTGTATCAAATTCTGTTTCATAAGCAGTCATGGAAATGCAGTTTTCTGAATGTAAACAGTCTCACTGGCCCCAGCAGAAATGTTTAAAGTGACTAAACTGATTATGAGCTGACTGATGTAACTGGAAGGCTACACTCACTACAAAGCTCTGTGCTTGGTCCCAAAAAACCTAGTGGCAAGCATTATCAGCTCCATGAGAGCATCTGTGTTCTGGGAATCTGAACCCTGTACAGTATTAAACAAGTTGTGATTAACCTAAACTCCAAAAGTCTAAGATATCTGAAAAAAATATTTGTGCTATAGAAACAGGGCTCACTCTGGCAAGGCACATCAAGTGCCCTGTAGTTTAATACAGATGAGAATATATGTGGAAAACATGCACAGCCTATCATGAAGAACAGGAACATGAAAAAAGAAGAGACAAGACCTTTCCTAATATGTCTTGAATTGATTTCAATGAAATGAATCTATTATAGAATTGCCTTTGGGGTTTATTGATTGTGTGTTTTAATTTCTATGTAAATATGAAAATGCAAAGGAAAAAAAAAAATCCTGAATCTTTCTAGGAAGATCCATCTCAGGCTTCTCAGATTTCCTCAGTGTGCTCATCTCTTCACAACTGATCAGTGGGCCCTGAGTGAAATTGGCTGTACCTGCAGTACCAGTACAATGCCAGACAGAACTGGGTCCCTGTACCAGTGGGCACTGCTGGACTTTTAACATCAGACAGCTCTTTGAAGCGTTATTATGGAACAGGTTGAAACCTGCAGAAGGAAGCTGCTGGTGATAAAACACTACCTGCAAGGAGGCTTGTAGGGACAGTAGGATGAATGAAACATACTATAATGTCCATGTAAAATATGTTCAAATAGAAACACAACTGCCTTTTTTGTTAAACTTACATTTTCACTAAAATATTATCAGTGTGATGCAATGGTAGCATTTGAAGATCCTCTGAAATTATGCTTGATATTTTTAGCAATGTGCAACGTTTTCCTTAATCCATTTTAATAGGATTTACAAGCCTTGTTTTGATAAGAAGCTTCAAGCCTTTCTGAAGCTTCACTAAAGCAATAATTATAGTAAAGCCAGGAGGGCTGTCTGAATTTGGCTTGAGTCTCTTGATGCAATTTATATATGTTCCTACCAAGGGAAATATCCCTACACAATATTTGTAGTATGGATCACACCTGTTGTAAATAAGTGGTCTTTTGTAGTGGTTTATAGGTAACTCATTTTCTATATATTTGTCTTATTCCTTAGAGAGTTGATTTAAGAACATTTTGAGATTCATCAGTATGTAAAATTCACTTCCAGGGCTAAAACACCAAAACTGGATCCTGTTCAGACCACTTTGTTGTATCACACACAATGAAGCGTTAGCCAAATATTTTCTTTAACCATTACCTTCTTTCTAATCCGCTTAATCTGGTGTGAGCACACAGTCCCCTTTCAACCCAGGTGACTGGACCACATCCAGACTCCTCCCAGCAGTGAAAGCAGATGCAATTGGACCAATTTAGAAATAAGGCACAGAATCAACAGTCCTGATGATCAGATTTGCACAGCACATAAACTTGCAATTGTTATGGAGGTGTATTAGCACAAATATGCTCTCAATATGATGTAAAACTACCCTAACCACCTGGTTATATAACTTGATCTCAACACATTCCTTTTTACAGTTTGCTGCATGAAGAAAATAGGTTTTTCAAGGCAAGGATTAGTAGTAAGTGTTTAAATAAAGCATTTTGCACCTTTTTGCTCACAGAGAGGATTATATTTAAGATGTCTGACTTGACCTGATTTTCCCACATGGGAAAAGCAAGAATTCTTTTCCTGAAATGCTGTGAAAGTGTCTTTGGCCCTTCATCCACATAGGACAACCTTGGTCTAAATGATAAGTCCTGTAGAGTTTTGCACAGAGCCTGCTGGAATTATGTTTAGAATCTTGAATTATATTCTCTTTGTATGCTTATTTCTCCTTATCCCCTTACATAGTTTTACCCCTTTCTCTATCTGAGAAAAACATAAAGTGCAACACAACTGAGCTTTCCTTATTAGCTGGTTAAAATCTTAGGTTTTTGTGATTATGTCTGTCAAAGTTGATCATTGATAGCATCAGAACACCAAAGCAGAGAATTTATTATAACTATCTGGTTCCTCTGAAATGCACTAAGTAGCAGAGACAGAGGTTTTGGAACAGCAGTAGTGCAAGAAAAAGATATGGTAATTACAGTAGTGGTGTTTTATAAAACTACTTTCTGCTATTATTTTCTGCATATCCTTGGGCTTAAAAAGCACCGAGATGAATGTCATTAAAGACAGTGTATTCCCAGCTGTGCCAAGTACAGTGTTCAAGAAATTCCTCCTGCGCCTTTTGAAAAGTGTTTCAACTTATATAAAATCTATTTACAGGAAGGATGAACCAGAAGAGTGAGTGGAGAAAATACTTTGGGGGAAAAAAGATTGTAAACACAAATGGATACATATTTTTCAAAGAATTTTGCAGTATCTGCAAGGTAAATACAATAGTTCAGACACAAAATATTTTAGTGTCTACTCTGAAATAGGGCTCTAGTCTGTCCCCCTCACCCTATTTATTCATTTTAGGGGAAAAGTTAAATAGGTAGTCACTGGGAGAGGTTGTTATTAATCTGGAATCTCTAAAGTGCATTCTCATATTGCAGGTCACTGTAATAAATTAGAAACTCCCTGTACCCTTTGTTGTATTCACTGTTGAGCTCTAGTCATATGAATGTTGGGTACTTGAGATTTTTTTTTTTTTTTTTCAGTTTAAGCCATGTTTGAGTTCCATGATTGCCAGATGTCTGATACAAATGAATTTTATTGCATATTTAGGTAAACTCACTCACAGAATATTGTGAGGGTGCTTTAAAATATTTTTCATACTGACTGTAGAAGAGACAACGGATGTTTGGCCTCATTAAACATGTGTTGGTTGAGAATAGCCTGTGTGAACGACTAATCTGGGATTGTATTGTCTCAATAGAATTCCCTTTTCACAAAGGAAGGAGTTCTAGATTATCACTGCACTCAAATTTCTAATTTTCATAGTAACAATATTGTTT
This sequence comes from Oriolus oriolus, assembly GCA_013400235.1. NCBI lineage: Eukaryota > Metazoa > Chordata > Aves > Passeriformes > Corvidae > Oriolus > Oriolus oriolus. The sequence continues at coordinate 637,818 of VXBT01010380.1, forward strand.
ATCAATTACTTTTTAATGTCCTATTTATCCACTTTGTAGAATTCTATAGTCAAATGATTTAATTCACCATCCTGTATAAGAAATCAGAAATTGAATAATTGCAGAATATAAACCAGTGCTGAATAGCATAAGCTTGGTTTAAAAGGTCTATCTTTACTTCATACTGCCCATGATTATTTAAAAGTATTTTAGAAAAGGTAAATGCCAAGAAATTCCAAATTCTGAAACAATAGAATTGCAGTCAATGCAGTGTCCGTCCCCACCCCCACCCCAGAGCCAGAATAAACCTGAATAAATGGGATTGCAGGATTCTATTGGGAAGGCAATTAATCCCTCGAGAGAGAGAGGGAGATCTATTAATATGCAAATGAAGATCATGACACGGTCAGCATATTTTAAAGGGTTTTGTGTCACTGATAGGCGTTTCCATTGGAACAAAGCAATTTTCAAGAATTTACAGGAAAATGAAATTCTGAAAAAAGTTTATAGAGGATGGTACTTTCAGAAGCGCCCCTTTGTCGCTTGTTTCTGACTGAAGGTGCAGCAGCGCAGGCACCAAGCAGGGAGTGCTGGCAGCTAGGGAGATCTTCGCCCCTGGACACTTCAGCACCCGGGCGTTGGAGCGGAAATGTTTTCTCCATGCATCGTTTCTTTGTCCCTCACAAACAGAGACTGACAAGGCAGGGCACAGATCATGCACTGTTTCTAGGGCCAGTGCATTTTAGTCAGCTGTGGGAAGGAGAAGCCACGGATGCAGAGATGGTCAAGGCATTTGCAGTGCAGGCAGACAGGGCAGGCACCTGCCCAGGGCTCTGGCTGGCATTGGCATTGCCTTATTCCTCTGCTTTCTTCCATCCTCTCTGTGCTTTCCTCTGCCCTGGGCTTTAGCTTCTCCTCCTGGAAGATTCCTGCCTCTGACCCTCTTTAGCTGTCTTTGTAGAGTGCCCTTCCTCTGGATTGCACATCCTGCCCCTTATTTCATGCAGAAATTTGAGGCAAACATCCTTCTTCCCCTAAATATGTGAGCCAGAACAGGGGCATCAACTGCCTTTAAAGAGTGTTTGACCCCCAGCTCTAGAGAACGCCGGTGTTACTGAGTCAATCTTCCAAAATCACTGAAACGTTCTTAATCTAGATCGTTATCAAGGGGCTCAGATGTATTCTGACAGTTTAACCTTCTCTTTATAAATTTTACTAAAGGGAAGTGGTCCCTCTCAGTGTTACCTTTGGTTAGGCTGGGGACCATCAGCTCTTTGCTGTCACCATCTCTTGCCTCTGCTCACTATCTCCTGTGCAGTGAGGGCAGCAGAGCTGCTTTTAGCCCCTGGCTTTCCTAAGAGGAGCAATCTCCTTTCTCCAGGATCTGTCTCTCAGCTGTGAGGAGGCTCAGCTGTGTGGAGCAGAAACGATGCTGGAGTGCAGTGCTGGAGAGAGAGCACTGGTTGGAGAACCTGGAATTTAGAGGCAAATTTGGAACGTGCAATGGGAGTGCTGAACTGCAAATCTTTGAGAAAGCATTCAAAATTATTTTAAAATGCTAGATCTAGTGCTACAGACCAAGAGTCAGGCCAGATCCTTTGACAGATAAGCATTCTGTCAATCTGATTTCTTCTAAGGCTGGAAGAAAATTGAGTTGCTAATGGTCTCTTAAAAGGCTTTGACTTACTCAAAGTCTTTTTGAAAAGAAACACATAGTTGTGGGATGTTACAATTTGTTTCATTTGTAAATTTATTTTATGTATATGGCTTCAAGCCACTTTCTGAAAAGCAAGGGAAAAAATTCCTGTGCGCAGCTGAAGAGGTATGAAAGGCATTATTTTTGTACAGAAAATCCCAGAGTTTCCAGTAAGCGTGGTAAAGCAGGAAGTAGTAGCACATGAAGGATTTTAAATTGAGGGATTAAAGAAAGTAGCTATTCTGTGCTGTGATACACAAATAGTAATAGTTTTGCTCATAATAAAACACTTTTTGCTACAGTAGCACTGGAAGAAACTCAGTACATTTTAAATTCCTCAGAGAAAATGTCATGAGAGAGAAATGTCGAGGTTGTGCAAATTAGCATTGGAAAATAATTTGTCAAGCTGATTTTATGATTATAGTAATTTCAAAAATATTTTTGTGATAGCCTGCAGCCTATATCGGGACTAGGGTCTCAAGAGAAAAGACACCAGTATTAAAAACATCTCTTTAGTTTGTGAACAGCAGCAAAACTGGCTTTTTATCATGAAAATAAGGGAGGTGCTGAGAAACTATTGAGTGTCCAAAAGTGCTTGACCCAGTACATTGGTCTGTGAATTTGTGTAAAATGCATTGGGCCAATTATTTACTAGGGGTGTACAAAAATCTTGGGTGTAACATAATGTACTAAATGTATTTATTTCATGGATTAGACATAACATTTATTTTCAAATCCTCAAAAGTTGGAGAGTGTTTTTGAAATGCTTTTCATAAAAATTCAGATTTTAAGGGAAAAAATTCTTCCCTGTGAGGGAGGTGAGGCCCTGGCACAGGTTGCCCAGAGAAGCTGGGGCTGCCCCATCGCTGGGAGTGTCCAAGGCCAGGTTGGAGGGGGCTTGGAGCAACCTGGGATAGTGGAAGGGGTCCCTGCCCATGGCAGTGGGGCTGGAACCAGATTATCTTTAAGGTCCTTTCCAACCCAAACCATTGTGAGATTTTTAAAACAGTGTATGAAAAATACAAAAGATTTGATTTTACTTCCTCTTAACACTTGCCTTTTGATTTTTTTCTTTCCCTTGCTGTTTAAGCCATATTTTGATACGAAATGACAATTTTGTGACAGGACATAGTTCAATAATATTCAGCCATATCTAGTTGAGGAGTATTACTTATTTAATATGTTATTTGATGAACATTTGCCACTATTCCTATGTTTTATAAAAGGAGCAGAGGTACTTTAGTTTATCAAACAATGCAAATGTAAGAAGGAAGAAAAAGTCATTTGAATTATAATGAAGTGGTATAAAATTCACAGTACATTAGTTTTCATCTGTGGGATCTTATAATGAGTATTATTCTGCCAGGCTAAAAATTAATGTTGTGAGGAACTCCCCTCAAGTGCTTTGTGATGTTTCATATCTTTTCACTGTGTTAACCATCATAAGGTTTGACCCTGAGCTCCCAAATGTATCTCATTAACACAGAGATTTCTGCTTTATTTTAAATAATAAAATCACTGCAGCTGATTTTCTCTGTCAGTTTGTCAGTGGGATGGAAATCTCTAAACCTCTGCTTTCTGCAAAAGTACCTTGAGAGCACCAATACTTGCCAGAGAACCTTTGTTGACATTTCCTGTGGTATTGTACAACTATAACAGTTTGAAGTTGCATTTTCTGCAGTCCTGTCAGCACAAAGCTGTTTGACAGAACAGGGAGAAAGCGCCCAGAAAGCAAATCACTGTTGGGTTGCAAATTAAGTGTTGGTTTTGAAGAGCACAGAGCCCTTTTTTGGCCACTTTTACATTCTTGGATTAGTTGTGCATGTTATTTTTTGAAACTGAATATACAACCCATTTACCTTCACACAGGTTGTAGAAGGCTCTTTTTGTGAAAGTCACAATTAATTTTGGGAGATGATCTCAGTGAGCAGAATCAAAACACTAAGCATTTCTTTTTCAAACCAAAGATGCAAAGGCAAGTCTTTTTAGGGGTGTATTTTCTTAAGCAGTTTATAGGAATGCATAGGATGCAGCTTTTGCTTTTATTCACACTAAGCTGTTGGAATTAGTGTCTGATGTTCTGAGGTTCAGTTAATGATTCAGATCTACATCTGGAGTTATAAAATGTTGCTGCATCTATAGAAATGTTTCCTTGATGTAAAACATTAGAACTGAATAGAAATAAAATAGCAATTAAATATAATAATTTTGCATAAAAAACACCATCACAATTGCAAAATTGCACATTTGAAACCTTAATTTGTGAGACTGAGAGACCATCCTGTGCACTGGAAGTCACTGATCTCATGAAGAAAGTTAAGTTTACATCATAAAGTGTTTGTATATGCAAGCTAAAATGCTTTTGCTTTTGAAGCTCTAAATTGAGTTTCTCTTCATTTACAAGTGCTTGGGTTTGTCAGATAAATTGTTTTTCTTAGTATAACTTGTCCATTTGTTATTTCCCTGAGGGTTTTTGTTTGCTCGCTTTAAACGACAAAGCCTCAAACAGATTCTTGTGTTTCCAGTTGCAAACATCCTTGGGGATGGCTGGGTCTGAACCGTTGCTGCCGCTGTGAGCACTTCGGGGCTGATGGTGGTGGCCTGTGGCTTGAGAGAGTGATGAGACCAGAAAAACAGATAAATGGGACATTACCTGGGCATTAAAACTGCTGTGCTGCTTCTGCTGGGACACTCTGGTCTCTGTCTGCCCTTCTTCAGCTGCCCTGGTCCCTCCCACATGTTTCCACCTGCTTTGTGGCAGGGCTGATGCTGTTGGTAATGATCTCAGTAGCCACTACCCAAGAGCTCGGCAGTGTTCATCTTCCAGTGTGAACTTTGGTAAGGTAACAAAGCAAAATACTTCTGATAATCCAAGAAAGTGAAAGGAGAAGCTCTTCCCATATTACTAACATGAAGTACCTTAGTGAAAACAAGCACACTATACACTGTTTTCTTGTCCTTCAAGAATATCAACAGCTTTGGCAGCCAACAATAGTTCTAATAGAAAAGATCAAGCTAAACATAGGGGTTGCTCTCTTTTTCTCCTTCACAGACTTGGATTTTGTTTCCTCTTTGTACCCAGGAGATTACTATCATTATTATTATTGGAAGAGTGTCCTAAAAATGAGAAGTATTTAATTATTGAATTTTCAGAATTTTTTTTAAAGTCAAAATTTAAACTCTGAGCTGTCTCTGGACTCCACTTCTGTTTCCCAATTGACATCCGTATTTTCTTTTTAAAATGAAAGGACAAGAAGGGCATAACTCCTCTTGACCCAAGCTAAAGCAATTTATTTATCCACTGGACTGAGAAATCTACTGTTTTTATAACTTCTGTAATATAAATAACAATACTGGCAACAAATCTGAGGGAGAATGAAAAATCAAAATTTTCACAGTGTGTGTTTTATTGAGTAATTTTTACTTCATTTTAGAACATCTCAAAGTTCAATTGTGTATAGTTACATGTGAGCAATGAAAAGACAATTGCAGCCCCAGAAGTCTGCAGTCTAAATACAGCATGACAGAGAACAGCTGGACACTGCAGCAGCACAGGCACTCTAGGAACGAGTGAAATAATTGTGATTGCCATAATAAGGGGTGGTCACAGCACACCACCTGTCTCATCAAAATGAAGCAAAGTTTCAACTGGATCAGGTATTCATGACTTTAGCTTCTCTGGTTTACTGTCCTGAACCTTGCAAGTGAATTTCTTACCTGTCAGAGGGGTAAATTATTAGTGGCTGAAATAGCAAGAGAATGTGCCTTGGCAATGTGGTTGAGAAGTCTGAAGATAAGAGGATGACAACAAACAAAACTGTTCATATGTCTTTAGAAGAACTGTGACCTGCTTTGAACTGGATGCGTTAATCTGCATTTATGCTTCATGGTAACACACGGTAAAAACTGGAATTGGAGAGATTTATAGTAAAAGGGAACAGCTTATTTAACATAATGCTCTGGGTGTGGAAGGATTAAAAACACTTTGCAGACAAAGCTGTGTTGCCATTCGTGGTTCAGTTTGCAGTGCAGTGCTTACAGGTTCCTTGGTTGACCATGTCCTGTACAATGGATGCTGGAATAAAATATATTTGTCTATGTCAGATGAGGGCTAAATTTAGTACTGAATTAGTCTAATTCTCCCTCTCCCCTATCTGCTCTGCAAACATCCATATGTAATCAGAGTTAAATGCATTGCAGAGCCGTGTCTTTTGTGTCATGGTGAGCAATTATTAGTTTTCTCTTTCACAATTTTTGAGGCAGTTTTTGTATAGCAGATGCATAAGACTTGTACATCCAGAGTACAGCACCAGGTACACCTGCCAACTACTCCTGGTAGTGTTTACCTTTAAGCTTGTTGTTTATTTACTATTAGTTTAGTAGTTTAATGACTTTAATGAGTAAAATGCCTTAAATAGTATGATTGCATGTCTAATTAGGCATTTGGATGAAGAAGTCTTGTAGCCTTCTGAAAGCACAGACACTTCCATCTCTCATGTCTGCAAATAGTTTTGCACACACAGTCCTACAGAAGTATTAATTTCTTTCATTTCAAATAACTCTGATTCGACATACAAGAAAAAAATGTTTTGTGGCAAGTGCATATTAGAAGACAAATGGAATGTGGGGTGTTTTTATTTTATTTTTTTTTACAGCAGATTTAGGACAAGGTATTTCAGCCTCAAACCCTTGAATTTCTTCAGATAAGTCTCGTGCCTTAAAAATGAACATTTGAAAATTATTTTATAAATGTTAGTAGGTTGTTTCTTTATTCTAATATCATACAGGGAGAAGTGCAAGACGTTAGCATGTGTATTCACAAAATATATCCTGAATTACAATATTTGCTTCTCTCAAATTAAAAATTGTAAAGACTTCATGTGACTGTAGGGATAAAAAGCAGAGCATTAACTGCTACAAGCTATTTCTACTGAAGACTGTTATTTTCCTCTTGTAAGTCAAAGCAAGCAGGACTGCAGATCCCAGTGAAGTCTGCATTCCAGGGATCTGCAGCTTCCTAATGCACCTCTCCTTTCACCAAAAGGAGGCAAGTAGGAACATCATGGTAAAGGACAAGGTCTTGATGGACAGAGATCTCTCATGATGTGGCTGGCTTTGGAGAGTAACCTGTTTCATTCCAAGTACTTTTGACATGTTTCATAAGAAAGCCATTATTGTTAGTACAGAATATCAGGCTACGGCTGGTTGAGTATATGTTATTGCTATTCTGAATTCTAAAATTTTTGTACTGATTGTGGTAAGAAAATGAATGAAGATAAGGCTTTTACTGTAAACTTTCAGACATTTTCAATTTTAACTTTGCTGGGTTTGCTACTGTATTTTTCAATGACTTTCAAAATGCTGTGACATTTGAGAACAACTGGAGGAAAAAAGTATGTTTCATTACTAAACAGTAATTCTGCACTTTTACTTAGCTTTATATTTGCATTAAAAGAAATGTTAATGCTTGCATTAAAAGCTGGACCATTCTGAAACTGCAAATGCACTGTAAATAGGAGAGAAAGATTATATAACTTAGACAGAAAAGGTAGAAATGGCTTTGAAATTGCAGGTACACTAAAGAGGTGAAGCTTCCAAACTGAAATTGTATTGACATTTAGCAGTGGAACAATGGGCTTGCATCATGATTTGTCTTTATATAAGGAAACTTTGAAGTGATTTCTGGGAATCTTTCTGCTTAAGTTGCATTTTATGATCCCCGTATTCATAAACATAAAGTGCCTTAGTAAGTGGAAAGCAATTAGTAGAATGGGCAGATCTGCCCAAACCTTATACAAAACTTAAGCAGTTCCAGTGAAATTGTATGAATTGAGGCTATCAGGTTTATTAGGTGCTTGATTTATGAGGAGACAAACATCATCCTAGCAGGTAGTTTAAGAAGATAAAAATGTGTGTTTGATAGTAATTCTTGTAGTAAAAAACTAAAAGTAATTTTTGCCCCTCTCTATTGGTTTGGAAAAAAAGTGTTTCCCCCTAGTTTGGTGTGCTGTCCTTAAAAAGGTGGAGGTTTCTGTAAGGATCAAGAGAAATGGGAAACTGGAAGATGATGTTTAACATATTTCAGGGCAGAATAAAATATTGTAAAACTTCATCATTATTCTGCATAAAAACTTCTAATAGGTTTCAGTCTCTTGTAACTCTGACCAATATCTGACAGCAGTATTTACTGCACGTGCTTCTAATTCATTTTCATATGGGTAGGATATAAAATCTGCACATCTCCTTCATTCAGCAGGTTCTTCCAACAAGGCTTGCTCCATGCATATGAAGCAAGAAGACTTAAAAACATACAAAAACATAACTTTCTTTGCACTTGTTAGTATAAATTTACTTAAAAAAAAATATGAGTGTATTAAAATCCATGTTAAGTCTGCCAAAAGTGCATTAACCAGACTGGCAGGAACAGAGATGCTACAGAACTTAATGCTGGTTCCAATATTTTGTTAATCAGGTGTGCAGCCTCAGCTCTGGTAAATGGTTAAGAGAGTGATTTGTATTTCAAATGCAATTATAAGTAGGTTTCTGTGCATGCACTCTGTGTTACTTACACACAGAGTAGCTGCTCTGCCTTTGCTCTCCATGTTTCTGATGGAGAGAAAACTAGTTGCAATAATAAATGCTTGTGTAAAAACACACACTTGTTTGAATATAGTACATTTTGCTGACTTTAATAATGAGTCTACTGTAAAATGCTGGTGGCATTGCATTCTGGCATTTGTATGTGTTTAAATAATAAATTAATTTTTTAATATCCAGGCTTTGTATCTTACCTGGTTTCTTGGAATACTGAACATCCATTCTCTTGGCTCTTTGTCCCTTTCTGGTATACCTGGACACATGAAACAAGACCAGGGAAGATGATTTTACTCTGATGTAGCCGAGTCACATCTGCAGTGCCAAGTGTTTAACATTTTACCACAACTTCTCATATAAGTGGTGTTTTATGCCCACTTTACAAGAGATTAATTTTGCTCTGCTTGCTGTCAGAGAGCTGTTGGGTCTCACAGTGCTTGCAATCGTAGTGCCAGCAAATTTCTCAGTTTTGAAAGTTGCTTATGCCATGGCTGAGCAGAGATGTGTCACACATCCTGTCTTGCTCTAACACCATGATGTGTTTATTGCAACTCAGAGTTGTGTTTTGTGTCTTGAGCCTCAAGGAAGAAGTTTTTACCAACTCCATTCATGCAGTGATGTGGATTTTCTTCTGTATGTGATAGGCTGATGTTTAGTCAGCATGAAATCCAAATCAGCAGTCAGTGTAAGTGTGTGTGTCTCCACAGGAACTGTTTCATTAAACAAAGGTTAAATCAACAAAATGTTGTGGGAAGAGAAAATTGCAATTATTAAACATTGTCTATTTTGTCCAAAGCAATAACATGAAACTGAATCTATAACATGAAATCCCTAGAACTAAGACAATAATATTTCATCCAAAATGTCTAAGAATTCTTAAATAGTTTTCTGGCTATTTGTCACAAGTTCTGCATATCTGTGCTTAGACCATAGGTGGGAGTTTCTCAGAGCATATCCTTTGATGTGTCACAGGAGGCTTGAGGGAGCTCAGGAGCTTCTACTTCTTTGGATTGCTCCCTGTCGGTAAAATCTTCAGGTAGGAAAATGTAAATAGGTGGTTTGTAACCTGCTTACAAGCCTTGGTCTAAGCTGAACTGCAGTCCAGCAGGAGGTTTTAACACTAGCAAATTATCTCTGACCATTAACTACCTATAGAGATTTCTGCCCCTTTGAAATGAGCCCAAACTGGAAACATCATGGCAGAAAGAATTGCTTCAAATCTACAGAAACAAACTGAATTCCTTTGCCAGTTTTTAGTGAAGGTGGCTTATGATAATAGTAAAATGTTATGATAATTGCCATTTACTAAAACTCTCTCTTTGCTTAATAACGTTTTCTGTCTTTATCAATAATAAACACCACTGTCAATTTTCGTTCATTGTTAGCACATAGTTTTAAATGATAGTGATACAAACAATGCAGAGAAGAGAGATGTGTTTTTTTCCCCTACAGTTTATCAAGCAACTCTCTCACTGGCATTTTAAATTCTTTTTTAAAAACATGAGTTGTTGAAATAGAATGGACTAGTTCAGTGTTGATAGTGGCACACAGGCATCATCAGCTATTTCACTGTCAGCTATTTTCAGAGGGCAAGGGTTTTATGACACTTCATTCACCAGCTGTGCATAGCTTTTGCTCAAGGAAGGTTTTTAAAACAGATAATATTATGATGAATTAAAATTATAAATTATGAAGACATAAGGATATATACCCTGAGTGCAGAACGCTCATTTGGTTTAAAGGAGATCTGCCTCTGTGGGAGTTTTCCTTTAGGTTCTGAGTGACCCATAATTTATAGTTATCTCACAAATGCTCTCTACTCTAGTATTTTTAAAACGTACAATCATAAAAATTTACTTGTATTTTCAGAATACACAATTCTGTTTAGGCTGCTTTTATTCCTGTATCTGGAGCTTGGGCTTGCAGTTGTTGGTCCTGCTACACTCTGTACTCTTAGCACAGAATAAATATATTTGTATAGAGAGCATGGACGAAAACCACCTGTTCTCTAAAGAGGTGCAATCTGCTTTGTCTGATTTTGTTTTCTGGCTTTCTGATGGTAGTTTTTTATCTTGAGTTTTTAAATTTTAGGCATACTATTTGGAGAAGCTTTTCCCAAGCTTTTCTCTTTTGAAGGAAGCAAGATGTGCAGTAACAGTACAAAGTGCTGGTCATTCACCCTTGTGATGGTAGGGCTAAAATATGTTTGTGCACATTAAGAAATCAGTGTTTATCAGAAGTGTTTTGGTAGTATCTGGCTGTTGTAGTTTTTAATGATTAAACTTTACGCAACTGTGACAGCCCTAGTGTCAGGTGGCTCATGCACTAGATTTCTAGAGCTTTAAGATAACTGCATTTGAGAGACTTTGCCAGCTCTTAATCCAGGAAATGATTAAAGCAGTTTGGATGAGTGTAGATAAACTTTCTGATGATATCATTAGTGTGGAAATGTAATCCCCTTGAGGAAAAAAAAAACATGGCAGCATTAGTGACATGGAATTATGTAGTGCACAGCATAGAGGGTATAAATAGACAACACAGAGAAAAATGTTTAGCTGTCTAAAGACTTAAAATATTGATGTTCTCACTCTGTTGGTATTCATGGAGACCTCTGGATTACAAAGCTTGATCCTAAACATAACAGGGTAAAAAAGAAATTTTTTCTTGTTTCCAGTGGGGTGTGAAACAGGTTGTATATAAGCTTCTGGAGTTTCCTCATTGCTATCACTGACAGACTAAATATGGGCTGTTATTTAATATTATAATTGTTCCTTGTTGTTCTTACTCTGCAAAATTTAATTTCTTTTGCCCTAAGCATCCTTGCTTCAAAATGTTCCATATTATTAAGTCTGGTTCTGAGACCTTCAAGAATTTGTAAAATACACTCTTAGCAATTAAAACTAAATTGAAGCAATTTCACCCTGCAGTCAGAATTTAACCATGATGTTTTCAAGTTTTAGTTTACCTTTTCATCTGAGACATCCAAATATTTATACTAACCTTGTCAGGAAAATAATTTTAAAAATTTTTCCAGGTGACTGTTATTTCCTATGCTACTGCTTTCCCAGTGAGGATACTGTGGTATTGAACTCAGCCTCTGCGTTTAGCCAGAGCAAAAGTGAAATGTTTAAGGTCGACTGCTGTATCAGGTTCTGGGAAATCTATTATCAGGCAGAACATTTCACACTTCAGTAAACTCTAAATTAATTACATTGATGGTACATGAATACCAAAAGAAAGTGAGCGTAATTAATGCTACTTCAGCAAACATCAGAGGAAATATTAGTGATTTCCAACTGATGATAATGCTGATGTGTTATATAAAAGTATTTTATTGGAAATGGTATAATGCTGTCTCTTGCAGTGCCTGTGTAATGTGCCAGTTTATTAATTTAAACATGTTTTTATTGGTAATTTAATATTATATCAGCATGCAAATGTATTTTAGTGTAGTCTTAATTCCATGCAGTTCCCTTGCAGGAAAGTTTAGGTGTGAGGACAGACAAATCTGAAATGAAATAGGAACATGTATGAACATATTGAAAGACAGCAAATCTGCTACCTTAGACTTGTGGAGGGCAGACTTTGGCCTCTTTAGGAGACTGGTTGATATAGTCCCTTGGAAGCCATTCCTGAAGGGCAAGAAGTCCAGGAAGGTGGGACACTTTTCAAGAGGGAAATCTTAAAGGCACAGCAGCTGGCTGAGCCCATGTGCCAAAAGATGAGCAGGTTGGGAAGACCATCCTGGCTGAACGCTGAGCTTTGGCTGGAATGCAGGAAAATAAACAGAGGGTTTATGACCTTTGGAAAATGGGATAAGGAACTCGAGAGGACTGCGGGGATGTCATGAGGTTATGCAGGGAGAAAATTGATGGGTCAAATCCTAATCTGACTACTGCCATAAAAGATAATTAAAGAATGTTTCTATAAAGATGTTGACGACAAAAAGGTGGCCTAAGGAGAGTCTCCAACCTTTACTGGACTTGGGTAAAAACATGGTGACTAAGTATGAGGAAAAGGCTGAAGTACTGAATGCCTTCTTTGCCTGTCTTTCCCAGTAAGAGCAGTTGTTCTCCAGGTACCCAGACCCCTGAGCTGGAATGGAGGGTTGGGGTGAAGCCCCCATAATCCAAAGGGAAATGGCAGCAACCAGCAACCTCCCACACCACTGAAACAGACTATGGGTCCAGGTGGGAGCCACCCAAGGGTATTGGGGAGCTCGTGAAAGCACTCATTGGGCCACTCTCCATTATTTATCAGTGACTGGGGAGGTCACAGTTGACTTCAAGTTGGGAAATGTGATGCCCATCTACAAGATGGGTAGGAATGAGGATCCCCAGAAGGTCAGGCTTGTCAGTGTGACCTTGGAGCCAGGGAAGGTCATGCAGCAGATCATCTCAAGTGCCCACACGTGGCAGGTACAGCACAACCAGTGATCAGGCCCAGTCAACGTGGGTCAGTTCATGCAAGACAACCTGATCTCCTTCCGTGACAAGGTGACCCCTGAGTGGATGAGGTGGTGACTGTTGTCTGTCTGGACTTCAGGAAAGCTTTTGACACCATTTCCTGCAGAATTCTCCTGGAGAAGCTGGCTGCTCTTGTCTAGGGTGGGTGTACTCTTTGCTGGGTGGCTGGGCCCAGAGAGTGGTGGGGAATGGAGTTACACCCAGCTGGGGCTGGTCACCAGTGATGTTCCCCTGGGATCTGTAGTGGGGCCAGTTGTTTATGAGTGATCTAATGAGGGGGTTGAGGGTAGCTCAGTCAGTTGCAGATGACTCCAGGAAGGGTAGGAATGTTGTTTTTCTGGAGGGCAGGAAGGCTCTGCAGAGGGGTTTGGAGCACAAGTCTCTTAGGGGAGCTGGGGGTGTTTAACCTGAAGAAAAGGAAACTTAGGGGGAGCCTTATGGCTCTCTACAACTACCTGACAGGAGGGTGTATCCAGGTGGGGGTTGTTATTTATCTTCTCTAATGTAACTAGTGACAGGATGAGAGGAAATGGCTTCAAGTTGTGCCATGGGAGGTTTAGAAGGGATATCAGGAAAAACTTCTTCACTAAAAGGGATGCAAAGCTCCATGGGAGCAGGCTGCCCAGGGAAAAGGTGGAGCTGCAATCCCTGGAGGTGTTTATAAGATGTGTAGACGTGGCACTGAGGGATGTGGGTTAGTGGTGGATTGGACGCTGCTGGGTTAATGATTGGACTTGATGACATTAAAGGTATTTTCTAACCTAAACTATTCTGTGATTCTCTATCTTCTAGGGTTTATAGTGCAGCGTTAAGAGCTGATGCTATCTCAAAACACCATCTGTAATTCAGTGACATTTACACAAAAATATGCCATTAATGGTATTATGCCTTCTATTGTTTACAATCTGAGCCATAATGAATTCCACCCTGCCTATTGTAGAGTACTGTAAGAGCAGCCACTGTAAAACAAGCTGTCGGCATCCAAAATGCAGTTTCTCACCCAGAAACGATGTAATAAGAAAAATAATTAGATTCTGTGATTAGCAGAACACAGTGAAATTATATAAGGTGGTTTTGAATTTTTTTGCAGATGTTAGCACTTTATAAATTTGCATTGGAATCTTATTTCAGCCACTAAGACTGACTTTCAAGCAACAGTAAGCAGGGTATAGTTAACCACTGAAGCAGAAATTTAGAGTCAATGAGTAATTATTAAGAGCTTTCCAGAATATTAGCTGTTTCAGTTGCAGCAGTGATGGAATAGTCCATTAGATATTTCTGTTTCTGGCAACTCCTGAGAATTGATTCTGATACGAAAGAACGAGCCATTTTGATCAATACTGTAATTACTCTTATTGATGGATTGTTTTACAATGATAGTCATCATTGCAATGTGTCTGCTCAGGAGGCATCAGGACTGTCCGCTGCATGCAGTAATGCGCCACAAATATCGGATTCAAATCAACACACTATTGAGACTGGGCTGACAAGCGTGAAATTAATTGTTCCACTTCATGTAAGACCTGCATTCTTCTTTTGAGAGAGTAATTTGTTGCTGTGTGTAGCCCGGGAACAGTACAGCTTCGGTGCCATGTTAGGTGTGGCTTTCTTGGTCTTTGTCTTTTCCCTGCAAGATCAGTTCTATTACCCTTTTAAAGCATAATCAAAGGAATTTGTGACTCAAGGGCTCTGGCAAAGTTCATACTCTTTCAAGTTTTTGAGGACGGAATTGCATACCTCGGTAAGAGAAAGATAGGCTTTATCATCCCAGCTATTGAAAGGTTTCAAAATACAGGAGTAGCACTGAGGCAAGGAAATCCAAAATCCTTGTACATGAAAGTGTAGCAGAACAAGATAATGTTTGAAGACATTATCAAACTGGTTGGTTTTTTTGTGTTTAGTTTTTTTTTATCTGAAGTGTTGCATCATTACTACTGTGTTTTTTTAATGGATATTCATACTAAAAATGTTATCTTCAAATTGCCTTGGTGGAAAAAGAGACTCTATTCAGGGAGCGAAAATATTTAGAAACATAAATATAGACGTACTTTGCCACACCACTATGGTCTATTGATGGATGGTTGGACAAATGGCTTATTAATTAATGGAAATTAAGTAATTAATTTATTGTGATAATGAAGTGGCAGTTATTAGTACAGTTCCCAAAATTGTGTTGCCCTTACACTTGTGTGTTTCTACTTTGAGGATGTTAACTTTCAGCTTTAGGTTTCTTAAAAAAGTATTCTCAGTATTAAAATACTTGGACTTGAAGGTTTTTAACTTTATCCTATTTCGCTTTGTCATTTTCTTCTCTTTTGTATAAGCTTTTCTCTCTCAAAGGAAAAGCCAGGGTTGTTTATTGCCAACTGGCACGGTGAGTGTGCACCCATGCATGTTTAATTTTACTGCATCTGTGTAAATTCTAACAAAATAAATTCATAGCTGGCTGTGAGTATACTGGTTTGAATATGGAAAATATAGAAAGAGTTGTGGAAATCAGAGGACATTTCTCAATCTACCATTGTGTCCAATAGTCTCAGATTTAAATGTTTGAGGATGATGCTAATATTTCTGTTGTGAACAGCTGAGAATAACCTTCTTGCAGGAGTGCAGAGCCCAGGACAGAGTCCCTGATTTATTTTCATAAATATAAAGGCTCCTGTCAGTTATTGTGAAGGAATCCTGTCCTAAAGCTGCTGTTCTCTCATCAGCACAGCAGACTGTCAATCTTTTTAAATACTGCTTATCTAGTTGACCGTGGTGGGGTTTTTGTGATGGCAATTTCAGAGCTTTGGAGATACCTTGTGTAAAGTGATGGTGCCGAGAGGGTTTTGCTTCTGAAGGGACTTGTTCATTCTGTTTGTGTTACAACAGCTTTCTTATGCTCTTCCCAGGGAATCTTCCAGTGATGGAACACTGCCAGCAGGTTTTTAGCATACCCTAAGCAGATGCACAGATGATTTATTTTTCAAGAATATCACTTAACAGACAAACGTTTTCTTCTTGCCCAAACAAAGCTGTTGAAGGGCTCAAGTTGTACTCTGACAGCTTTTATCACACTGATACTGTGCCTCACCTATTTCCTGTGTTCCACATTTGTGTCATGTCTTAGAGAGTCACAGAATTGTTTGGTTGGAAGGAACCTTAAAAATCATTCAGTTCCAACCCCTTTGCCGTGGGCAGGGGCACCTCCCACCAGCCCAGGTTGTGCCAAGCACTGTCCAGCCTGGGCTGGCCTTCAGTGCTGAGCAGTAGCACGGTAACACACAGTGCTTGTCTCATCTACTGACCACCAACATTTGTAGGCACTGATAATCTCAGTGTTATCAGTCAGCAAACGTCTCACATCCCATGTCTTGCTGAGCCACTCTGGCCTCACCTTATACTGTTTAGGTGTTAGTAGTGTGTAACAGCAAGACCAAAGAACCAATTATTATTTAGAAGTGGAAAAAGTGGTTTGTTTAAATCTACTTTCCTATATGGAAAGAAATATTTTGAGTTGTATAAAATAACAGAAAAAAAATTTCAAATCTTTAATGAAACATTTGGCTCAAGATTTGTCCTGTGCTAATTGAGAGGGGTTTTTTTCAACTTGTTCTGTTTGGTTTTTTTCTGCCTGAACCACTTGACGTTTATGCTGTCATCTGAATTTCAAATTGCATTTCCAGGATGAAGGCATGAATCAAACACAAATGAAGGAAGCCCAGGGCCAGTTGTGCCTCAGCTCTAGCAAATACAAAAAACCTGTCAGGGAGATTTAGCCTTGTGCTCTCTTTTTCTCATGTATCTGTGCTGCAGCAATCAGCAGGGAGCTTATGCTTTCAAATATATCTTGAGACAAAACTTCTGAATTTCAATTGATTTTAAAATATTTTGTTATAAAATTCACACATATATCTATCAAAAATCATGCACAGAAATTCGCACACAAATTAATCAACTATGGTGGTTCTTCCATGACTTAAAAGGAATTAAGAAGACACCTTTCCCCTATACACCAAACTTTCTTTTTTTGAAACTCATTATTTTTTTGTTGAGCTTTGACTTGTTCTTTGAAATTGTTTTTTGCAATGAACTCACTGAAATCTAGCATTTATCTTTAATTCATCCCTAGGCTAAACATACAACAAAGCTCTTTGCTGAAGATAGATCATGCCAGAACAACAGAAATGTATCAGACAGCTCTCTAGGTCAGAAACTCAAAGAACTGCTACTTGCTGACTTTCCAAAATATAACAGATATTTTATTGATCCGTCTCATTCTTAATTACCATAATCCTGTCTGCTTCATTGCTATTATGGTGTGTGATCTGTGATCACTCAAGTTTTATTTTATCTAGGGCATCAAATATAATACACCCTCAGCCACTTACAGTTTTAAGATTGTTTCTACATGTATTGATTTTTGAGCTTGTTTTATTAAATTGCAAGGAGAAGAAATTCAAAAGCTTGCTTGCTGGATAGATGTTTACAAGTTTAGTTTCTTGTAGGATAGAAAGCAACACAAAGAAGAAAAAGACAATCAAAGGGCATGGTTTGCTTTCAGAGGTGACAGGAGGGAGTGTTGCGGGGCAGAATTTTGGGTAGGTAGGAGCAGGCATCCCGAGGTGTGCTGCTGTTTCCCCACAGATGCACATAACAGCTGCTTGTCTTCAGTCTGGACAGCTTCACCTGAGCCAGAAATTTTCTGGGCAGAGAACATAATCCCCCTGCTTGAATGTCAAGTAATGCTTTCCATTTCTGAATGGCAGAAATGAGTTTCCTCATTGAAATTCTCTGAGATGCTCACTTTTGGTGGGTCTTGTACTTGAACAGCGTTCCACAGCTGGTTTGCTACTTCAGGTTTCTCTTTTGTGTAAGGTTTTGTGCTGGTGTGTGTGTGTGGAGCAGTTGAAACACCTAGGGTTTTTCCAGTATTCTTTTAAAACTAAAGATTATATTAGTTTATGTCTAAACGTATTGATGTTTAGGCTTAAATATGTACAGTTGTAACAAAAGCTCTTTATTTCTTCTTCAAAAATTAAAATCAAACCAAATTTAGGTGAAGAAACCAGAACTTGCTATTTTCTGAGCCTTAGCAGGAAAATGCAATTACCTTCATGCTGATTTTTAAAAGAAAAAAAATATTTAAAAGTGTTAAAGCATTAAAACTTCCATTTATTTGATGCTGTTTGCAATGTAAAAGTTCTGTTATCATTTGTAGCTACTGTTAATGTAATGTCAGGAAAATATTTATGCAAACTTTCATGTGATAAATCTCCCAACATTTTGTAGGCTTAACTAGTCACTGATCCTTTTTATTCCCTAACTTTTCATATCTGTTCTATAGCGAAGACTATGTATTTTTCTGCTTAACATTATAAGAATGAAAATATTACATGAACCTTAAATTGTGAGAGGTTGTTTTATTTGTGTGCTGTCCAAATCTTATCCATAATTTGAAGAAAAAAAGAAGGAAGAAAGAATGAATCTCTGTCCAAGAGCTTTGCCCAAGTCCCCCTGCAGTGTTTTACTACAGCTGAAATCTATTTTGCACTGTGTTGCACAGTGGAAATTCACCCTTCTTGCACAAAAAAGTCTGCCTGCTAGGAGCAGGCTGCATTAAAAAAATTAAGGAAAGATGCAGCTATAAAGAAAAACACACAGCTGAATACTTCTGAGTGGGAAATACTTGGACAGAGGGAGGTTTGTGGCTATTGACACTCTGGATCTGGTGCAGTTATGAACCCGAGTGTGTTATTGAAACGGAACCAAATGCTGCCTTTAAAACCAGGAATTTGTCTCCATTCCCAACAGACACATTTGAAGTAGCAAGTGCTCAGTATATAAATGCTTTGATCGGATTAGCAGATTTGAGGATTAAGTTCCTCTGTTTCAGAGCTGGAAATCACTTTTTCTAAAAAATTCATGTGCCTACATATGTATGCTGGTTTTCAGAAATTCTCGTTTCTTTCCTTATTTATACTTTAATCCTGGATAATATAAATGTAGGCACATATAATGCATTGTATGATTAAAACTTGTGAGAAAAATGGATAAAAATTCTGCTTTCACTCTCTTGAGTCAGCGGTCCTAAATCTATCTCTCACAGGTACTGGTTATTCATCTGACATGGTCACAAAATACCCCTTTTTCAGCTGACAACTGTCTGCCTAAAACTTAGTCTATAAGTAGGAATCACTTTTCTGCCCACCCCTCCCCCCCCTTTCTCTGTGCATTTGGAGAATAAAGCTGAAGT
Source organism: Oriolus oriolus (assembly GCA_013400235.1). Classification (NCBI taxonomy): domain Eukaryota; kingdom Metazoa; phylum Chordata; class Aves; order Passeriformes; family Corvidae; genus Oriolus; species Oriolus oriolus. The sequence continues at coordinate 656,791 of VXBT01010380.1, forward strand.
GACTTAATTTTGAAAATCAGAAAATCTGGAGTGCTTGCTGAAAGCAATTGGGCATGTTAGGACTGTAAAATCAAATGGACACTGGAGTGTTCTGCTGGCATCCGATCTGTCCATGGTAGGAGTTAGTTTTTCTCCCTGTTTTATTCCAGGGCTTTGTCCTGGGGCTCTCCCTCAGCTGGCCTGTGGGCACTGGTGTGCTGCAGGTCCCAGCTGGGAGTGCTGTTATCCTGTGGGCACCGTGCCGAGACCGAGGCCCTCGAAGGCATCGCCGCAGGTGCTGCGTGCCCAAAGCACTCGGGACACACCCTCAGCTTTATGCTAGAAAATTCCTGGTTGGGTTTGCTGAGCCTGAGCGAATAGATTGTATAAGCTGTCGGGAGCAAAGGAACGGAGAGAGAGGGTGGAGCACAACTGCGAGAGGGAGCTGCTGGGCAGACGGGCCAGGTGTGAGCAGCCGGGCTGTGCTGTGCTCTGCTCGCCACAGACTGACCCAGGGGTGAGGGCTCCTTGCCTTGCTCTGACCCACCAGGACAGCAGGGACAAAGCTGTCTTAGTTATCTTGCTGCCATGAGAGCTCCCCAGCAGACCCACCCGGAGTGCTGTCAGGGCTTCCTTTGGATGTGGGATGAACCCGTGCAGGTGGAGCAGCCACAGGTGCAGTTATGGTGAAGTGGAGCCCGTCCAGCAGCTGTGAGAGCCTGGATAGAATGATATCTAGTGGCTCTGTGCCACAGAAGTATATTGAGATTTTATACGTCTTTATTTTTATCTTCCTGATTCAATTTACCATTGAACATTCCTGAATCGGATTGATTTATGTGTGGATAGCTGAAGGTAATGCATATAATCTAGTGTTACACTCTATATAAGTTGAAAATCTTTAATTCTTTCATGGACTTAGTGTCAGACCTGAAAATAATAATGCAACAGGTTCTAGAGTGTGTGTATAAATATATATACTGCATTGTATATCTGTAGTTCTAAAAATAGTTCAAAACTGAGACTTTACCATTTCTCCTTTTTTTGTGGGAGAGCATAAAGATTTAGTGCGTGAAACGGACAATTTACACTGGAAGTTTGAGGAACTATATTAAAAACTTTACATGGAAATGAACCTGATTGTTGTGGTTTGAAAAGCAGCCATCGTGCCTGTGTGTGAATTTGTTTCCAACAAAAAAGTTTCAGTGGCAGATTTATGGAGCAGGCATGGTCACCAAATTGTCATGGTAAGGTATAGTCACTCTGGATTTGGATCAATACTCTGTAGAGTAAATACAGATGAATTTCTGTATACAGATGACTGAAATTTCAAGCTAGAATTTAAAGATTCTGTATTTTCAGTTGTTTTTCAAGGAGAAGATGGGTTTGGTGCACTTTCAAATTTGTAGCCCTCAAACAAAATTGCAAGTGAGAGGACTGGAGCCACTGTAGCAATTGGAAGTACAGTATCAGCTCCTAAAAAGGAAGACGTTTTTCAAAAGGGATTTGTAATTGTTAGATGAATTCTTAAAATAGTAATAAAACTGATTTTTATGTTTTGATTAAATAGAACACAAATCTGAAATACATAGTTCAATTAAGGATTCTCACAGTATTGTATTTTTAGATTAATAGAAATTGATTACAGCAATTGATTACTGTCCTCTGGTTATAGGATTTTATAGGAAAACCATGTTTTGAAGCCTTTCACCTTTTTCATAAACTGCAGCAAGTGAAAACTTCAGATGGGGTCAATTAAATTCTAAAGGTTTGGCAAATAAAAGTAATATTAACTACTCCTGTTATCCCTCAGTGAAGTGCTATGAACTGTTTGCTGCAGTACCTCTGCAGGTTTGGGGCTTCATGTAGAGCACTCACAGCATTTGGTTGCAGTAGCATTTTTCTATTTGCACCATATTGCATTTGATTTGTATATAAGTCTGATTCTTGCTGCTGCTTGAATTACAGATTGTTATATTTCATACCACTTTTGCAGTGTTGTGGACCATTCCTTTCATGCTGTCTCCATCGGCCTTAAAGCATAAGATCTTTCTCTGGCAGCTGCTCCTCCTGTGATCAGTGTTTGCACAAGGAGGAGCTGCACTGATAGCAGTTTGTTCAAGCAGGTGAAGGAGGGTTTGCACGAATGTGTCATGGACTGTATGCAAATTTCTTTTAGTTTAAAATTATTTTGAACACTTGCATACAATGCATTAAGAAATTCTCCTCAGATTTACGGGGCAAAAAAGCCCAGAAAAAAGATTCATCCACTCCTACCTGAAGGTTTTTTTTGGATAATTAAATGCCTTTTTTCATGTCCTTTCCCCTCTCCCCCCACATGAGCATTATGAAACAGGTTAGTAAAGTCACGGTTTCTTTCAAGATATTTTAATAGCATTAATTTTACTTTGGTACTTCATTTTCACAGGGTTTTTTTGCTGTGGTTAATAAAACAGTTTGATCTGTTAATATTGTGGCTTGATTTGGTAGACAGTGTGAATATTTTGTCCCCTTGTGGTTTGTTTATTACGACTTCCAAGAAACTGAGTACAGATATTTTGTATTTCTGAATGGGAAATTGAAGGAGAAGCAAATAGTTTGTGCGGAACTCTCTGTATTATTTTTGGACTAGGGAAATCTGACATACAAGAAAACTGTTTATGCAGTTAGATTTTGTTGTTCCTCCATTGGGATGGATTACACGCTCAGCTTTAGAACAAAAGAAATGATGATTTATGCAGTACACAATGGTCCAGGGGCAATGAGTGTGTCAGTGCATGCTTTGTGAAAATGAAATTCAGGGAACCATAATGTATAGAATAAACAGTGACAACCGTGAATTAGAGACCCATAATTCTGCTGAGGAGTTCTGAGCATGACATAAACTTCAAATGTGGAGCTTGAGTCGTTTCTAGTGCTCCATCACTGGAGCTCAGAAGAAGAATTAATTCCCGTTCAAGGTCCTTAATTCCAAATTCATGTGATTTTCTTTTCTTGTTTAACACATGAACCTCACCGTCTTTACTGTTTGAAGCAGTGTGTCCCCACATCTTTCTGTCATGACATCTGTCACGCTCTCAGCCTGTTCCCTCTTTCTTGTGAGCTTACGGATAGGAGCAGTAACACCTTTCATTTTCAAACTACTGCAAACTGACATCTCAGCTGCACTTGGAATGGTTTTATTGTTGTCTTGTTTAAATGCCCAAAGTTGCTCATCAGTCAGACTCAAATTCTATGACCTTGTGTTTGATAAAAGCTCTTAGCTTGATATGTGCATGGTTTTATGGAATTTAGAGAGAAAATAAGTGTGTTGTGGTTCTAACTGGAGTTAATTTCTTGTGGAGTTGTGCAGCTTTTAAATAAATGGTTGGAAAATGTTTGTTTTTTTGCAATTCGCTTCTTGAGAATTCTTTGAGGAAAAGAAAAATGGGGGTTTAAATACAAAATTGGTTTTATTTTTAAGTGATGTAGAATACTTCTGATGCTTTATAATATATAATTTTCATAGGCTGAAAAGTGGATAACTGTTTTTACAAAATAAATAACAGATTCTGTGCATAAGCATTTCATGGAAGATAAAGATTTTGTTATCTTTGTTTCAGTGTATCAGTTCTTCAGAATCACAGGTGCTGTGTGCTCCTGCTCCATAAGGAGTGTGGCTTCCTAGGCTGTGTATGCATATGAATTATGAAAAGTACATTTTATTTCATCAGATTCAAGTTTTAATGAAAATTCTGTATTCTTTCAATTTTTTAAACACTTGCATACACACAGAGTGTATGTGCTGAAACTGTAGTAATATATTAAAAAAACCAAATACTTGTACTTTTATATTAGGCTTGAAGTCTGCTAGTGTTTTTTTAGCAATCAGTGTAGTAAGCCTTTGTCTTTTATGCAGATACAGTACAGATGACACAAATATTATTGCTGGAATGCTATTATTATTGATTCTTTTATTACTGCAGTTCCTAGGATTTTTGGTGTTTGGGATCCCACAATGCAAACTGATGCTGGTGCCAAGGCTTCAGAACAGAAACTTAGTCCTGAAACAAATTGTTCTTGGGGCTGAACTGTTGGCGCCTTTCGCAGATTTTTGTTTTCCTCCTGATTTGCAAATCTAAGCCGGAGAACAAGGTGAAGCTGACCATGGAAATATTATTATTATCTATGTTTAATACCTTGAGAAGAGAAGCATCGAGTGATTAAGTGACTAATTCAAGGTTATGCAAAACTCTGTGGCAAAGCTGGGACTTGAGCCCAGCTCCTTCAAGTCCAAGGTTAATATCTCAACCACCACACTGTTCTTCCTCTGAGAACGTAGCTTTCATTTTAACCCAAAATTTCACTCATGCTAATTTTACTGCAAAACCAAAATCTCTTTGACTTAAATTTTCCGTAGTTATTCTCAAGTGATGAGGGGACTTAAAAACTGCTTCTGCAGAGCCTGTTATTAAGTTGCATTTATTGGTAAAATGACTGATATTTGAAAACATGTTTAAGCTTAAATAGTAAGACTTTTTATGCTTTCTGTGAGTTTTTCTTTCCTTTGCCACCTAATATTATAGATAATTTTATTATTTACCATAACTGTTGCTGGAAACTAGACAGATTGTGTCTATCTCAGCAAGATTTGAACTACAAAGCATAGGTTTGTTATATTTCTTCTCTCTCTCAATATATATTTATAAAATGGAAGCTGAATTCTGAAGGAATTATTAGTAATGTGACAGTTCAATGTTCTAAAATTTAAAGCTGCTGTGGAGGGACAATTCACATCAGACTTGATCTATATTGTAGCCCTCACTTTAAAGAATTAAAAGTATAGTATTCAAGACAAAAAAATGAAGTATTGAGTGCATGCTGCCTGTCTAGAAGACGTTCTATCATAGAGCAAAATGATGATTTCTTCTAATGCAACTTGTGAAACTCCATCTGGAATAATATGGGAATTGTTTTACCGTTCAGCCCTGAAAAAAGGGTGACAAGCCAGGACCAGTAACTGGAACAACAAATAATTAGGAGTGTAATCATGAATGCTATAAATTATTGTGAAAGAAATGGAATATTAAAGAAGTCTGAAGTATATCTAATGTGTGTGCTGCTTTAGGAGAAAAGCAAGCCTTTTATTTGCCAAAACGTTTTCAAGGGAACTTAATTTTCAGATACAGCTTCAATGATCTGGTTTGTTAAGATACCAACTGGGGTAGAAATAAATGTAATGGTACTTTTGGATATTTGTTCATTCTTATTCAGTTTGCTCTGTGGTATATGCTAATACGTGGTTCTCTTAAAGTAATTCAGATCTTGTAAATATTTTAGTGAACGAACAAATAATATATTTTAAATGGTTATACATCTTATCTTAATGGGTATATTGAAGAATGATAACAATTTTGGCATCAAACTATTACTGAAACACAAATTTAATTTTTTTTTATGAATGAAGAAAAGAAGACACAGCAAAGTTAAAATAATTTCATCAGAAGGCTGCTGCAGTGCAGGGAAGACAGCTGCAGTGCTCAGGAGATTTGTGTTGTCTTCCCAAATGTCATTTAGCAAGTGCTTTGTTCTGGCTCAGTGTAGTGTGCAAAAAGAGTACCTATTTATCCTTTCTCCTGGTCCAGATATACAACCTTTAAACCCACCCCTATCTTCTTACACCAGAAGGGAGCCATTACATTTTTATGGAAAATATGCAAAACTCTAATAGTCATGGAATTATATGTATTTTCTAAATTTATTGATCTTTTCATATGCTGTTAACTGATATTATTTAGAAATTGGATTACTGAAGAATTCCAAGGAAAGCCAGAGATGACCAGATGATTATGACCTTTACTCATTTGTTGTTATAAAATCTGTAAAATGTTTCTGCTTGTTAGTGAAATGATTATCTAGGAACAAAGACTTTTTCTGGGCAGGATTATAGCCACTGCATGCTAATTAATGGAACAAAGGGATGAGGATTACAGAAGCAATAACAGCAACATATCCGGGAACAGTTGCCCTGGAACATTATCTTCCTGTCAGCTCTGCTGCTGTGTGCTTTGGCACTTCTCCTCCTGTCATCCCACAGTAACCAGAGGCTTTTACGAGGGCCTCACAGAAACACACCTGGTTCTGTCCATGTGGCTTTTCTTTTCCAGGAGAAATCCTGCCCACTGGGTCAGCAGAACCAGATGGGGAGAAGAAAATAATCTAGTGCTGGTATGTCAACGGCTCACCAACAGGGATAGAGGACGGGTGATTTCTTTAACCACTAATTGTGAGAGAAACCGTTCAGGGTGAAGTGATTCACTCTCCAAAAATACGTGGTGGCAATTTGAGTATCCTCAGTCTGTCCTGGCAGGAGATCCTAATGTATAGAGGAGATATTTTCTCAGCTATCAGGGCCATCAAAGAGTTCTAAATCTGGTAACTGATAGTTACTTTTTACTGGAGAGCGTGGCAGTATGACAAAAGGTTAGTTTGCTGAAGAATGTTTTCATTTCTGGTACTAAATACCAGAGATCAGATGTTCTTGGCATATTCTCTAGATGTTCTGCACTTTCTTCAATTTCTACTCCACTGTTTTATTTAGTAATATTGTCTCGTCAGGGCTTCTAGTGGCTCTTTTTTAGTTTATCCTATCTCACACCTCGAGACACCTAAACCCTGATTTTTAGATAGTTACTTAAGCAAATGGGTTCATGTGATTCTGCTATTTGTTGTTTTTGGAATAAGTTTCTGCCACCCACAAATCTCTTCTAAAGTGATCACCAAACACTCTTCATTTGAACCAAGGATATGGCTGGGGTGTGATTGGAATAGTCACGCGCTTATTTCTTGACTTCTTTTTCAAATGCAGTATTGACAGAGAATATGTAAAACTGACAGGAATCAAAATAACATTCTTTAAGGTAACTGTTGCAAAATTTTCTAATTTAATGTAAAAAATGTTCCCTTTCACTGTTTCCTATAAATGTGTATTTTTATTTTTTTGACTTGCAAAGAGCTATTGATGAAGTGATTTGCAGTATTCTTGTGGTTTGGCTTTTAATCACCAGTTGGAACAGGAAAACTTTGAAGAGTGAGCCAATAGCAAATTATGAACAGTGCAGTTTTTAGTTTGTTTTAAAGACTGGAAAACATTCCCTTATCAGCTAAGGCATCATTCAGCATCTATCTGATCAGGGTGTTCTAGAGACATCTAGAGATGCAGGATGGCACCATTAAAGCACAAATAATGCTCAGGGATCCACACAAGCTCTGTAGACGTGAGTGAAGTGCTGCAGGCAGGGCTGGGCCGTTCCTGGCTGACAGCCTGATCAAACTGGCTCTCTTGTCCTCCCACCATGGCTGCCTGTGAGAGGAGGAGCCTCCTGAAACAGCAGCATGGCTTAAATCTGAGGGCATTCTAGCCAGCTCAGAGTTTCAGATATCCTGTCGGTGCAGCTGATCATCTGTAAAGTTTTGAACCTTATTCCTGAAATAAAAATTCATAATGTATCATGGTTTTGAAAGCTGGGTTGTGTTATTAAATCAGATGGTTAAAAGGGAACTTTATTTTGAATTAATTAAAAGCAAACTTTTAAAATTAATTCTTTAAAGGCACTGAAGACCAATCCTTATTTTGTCACTGAAACAAAACAGTTGATTTTCTTGATGATGGGCACAAAAAGAGTGGTTGAATATAAAGATGATTTTATCACACCATGGGATTTTATTATCAGAACCCTTCCCAACTGTGATAGGAATACAAGCTTTTTCAGAGTCAGGGATTTCTATGCAGACATTGAAAGTAAATATAAAATAAATGAATAGCTCTATATAACAGGTTATGTGATGACAGTACAAGTTAGAATTCTAGACCAAGAAAAAATGCCTGTAGTGCAACTCATGATTAAAATGGTCCTTGTGAATTGTTTTCAGCCTGTGTTTAAAAAAAAATGTAGGTGGTGTTCTATTAAAGTCTTTAAAGATATCTTGCATCTTTTGCCAGTGGCTATTATGCATTCAGGCACCTCAGGAACAAAGAAATGACAGAGAAATGGATGGCCTGGGTTTAACTAAGTAGGTGATGGTACAGATGAGGCCTGATAAGCTTAACACTCCATCTCTGTGCTGCCACTGCGGTTTGCAAGGAGATTAGAACTGTCTGACTGTGAGGAGGGCAAGCTCCACAAATTCACTCATACATGGCAGTTCTGTAATGAGGTGATACTTCATTCCTTAAACTACTGAACTAGAACTGCACAAACAGATGTGTGCCTCTGGCAGTGCCGTGCGTGCGGCACAGGCTCCGCCGTGCCGCCAAATGCAAACACAACCACGTCCACTTGCCACTATTATATTTTATTGCTCTGTACTCTTCTTTGTGTGCTTGTAATAATAAGGGACAAATTATGTTGTTGTGAAAAATGGAATGTAAATTTAAGGGAGTTTATAATGCAGGATAGAGCTTGCAGAGGATCTAAATAGTTATTATGATTTTCAATAGGTTAACATGACAAAATTTGGTGTTGGAAATGGAGAGTATCCTTCCCTTTGTTATTTGCATTATGTTGTTTCACAACAAAACTTTCAGCAAGCTCACAAGATGGAGATGTGGCCCCACTCTGAGTGTTTTACATGGTGAAAAGCCCAAGGTTAGCTCAGACTCAGAACTCAGCTTTTCTGTCTTTGGGGGGCAGAAATTTCGCACAGCTACGGAAGGATGTGGAATGACCACTGAGACCCTAATTCACGCAGTTATCTTTATATGCTGAGTTGCTGTGCCTGCCTCCATGGCACCACTTGTGATTTTAACTTCAGTATACGTTAATTACTCTGCTGCTTAGAGGCCTGAATGCAGTTCACCAAGGTCACTGCTTTGTGGTGCGCATTGAGAGATTTATCAATAGGTTGCCTCACACTGACCTGTGATTGTGGTGCCTTTGTTTGATGCTCTGAGGTTTAGTGAAATTGTGTATTTTTATTAAGCAATGAAATAGTAGCAATCTGCTGATGGCATTTTGCTGAACATTGTTACGAAGAATATATTTTAAAAATGGAAACTTTAATTTCCATGCCTGTGAAAATGCACTGTTAATTATAGCAGCCTAAGGTTTATTTTGTACCAAAATAGTACATAGAAGAACTTTAACATAATGAATAACAAAATTCTCTTCTTTAGAAAGCAACAGCACTCTCTTTAAAACCAGAGAACCAGTAACTTTATCTCCTAAGAAGTTGCTGGTCCAGAGACAGTCCATCAGATTAACAGGACCTCCAAATATTTTTTATTTCCTAAGAAGGGGATGCCTCTATTAGATGCCAATCACTTAAACCTTGTCTTTTTTTAATTGCAAAGAAAGGGCACTATTAAATTAACTACTGGAGCTGAATCAAACAAACTAATCTGCAGCATAAGCAAAAGTAGGTTTCAGTGATAAGGCTTTCCATTATGGGATATTGAACCACACAAGGCTTAGAACATTTCTACAGGTACATTCACTAGGAGAGTATTTGTGCTGCAGAAATGTAATTTTAGGCATTGGTCATTTACATTAACGAACAACCCAACCAGAATAAGATCTTTTGTTTACGAAGCAAACTTTCAAATTGCAGTACTTGAAAATATCAGCCGGTACGTGCATATGCTCCCAAAAACACAAGCTGTTTTCTCTGAATATGTGCAAATAAAGTAATATTTTTTTTAAGTGCTCTAAACATATGAGCAGAAAAGATACAGTAAGGAGATAACAATATGTGTTAATTTTCTAATTAACAATTTCTATGTGATTACTGTGTTCTTGTACTTGCTTCCTCCCATGTGTGAAGTGAGCAAAAGTAAATTAATTACCATTAGCCTGAAGGAGAGCACACTGTATTCTTTACAACTTCATAGTATTGATTTGGCTGTTAATCATGGCTTCTATTCTCTCCTATGCAGATTGATGCATCTTTAATTCATAGATACATTATCATTAATAGTGGTTTATTGACCAAGCAAAACAAAGCTGTTGTTGGGTCCTTTCTAGTGCCAAAGCTCTGGACTTTTTCTGACAAATGTATTCGTTTGTGCAGTCTCTTACAGACTCTGCAGTTAGATGCTTTATTTCTACACACTATGGTGATGATCTGTGGTGGTGCTGTAGGTAATATGCTTTTTTTTTGTGAGATGGACTCTGTTGGTAACATAATGAATTCCTAAATTACAAAAAAACCCTTTCTGGTCCTTTCGAGAATCAGAAAAAAGCTGCATAAGCACCTCTGTGTTTGTGAACATATTTTACAGCTAACTGAACATGGAAAACTCTCTAAGAGAAAAAGAATGTGCCCTGCATTTTAACTTGAAATAGATTTAGTTCAGATTTAATTTGCGCAAATTTCTTTTAAGTTTTCTAAAACAGCACTATGGTTGTTGAAATGCTTCCAATCTGATCAGATACTGACATGTGGGTACACAAAAATCTACTCTACCTTGGTAGCCAACTTATTTTGTTGTTTAGTTTTGTGGGATTTTGGAGAGAGGAGAAAAAGGCTGGTTTGTAATACAGGCATGAGATTATACAAATTTCTGAGTGGAGGGTCTGAATCGGATTTGTTTTTGATGATAGGTTTTGATGAAGGTGATATCATTAGGCAGCTATGAACACTTAATAAAAATGTCTTGTGTTTTCAGCTTCGGGGGAAACAAGGACACAGATCAACGGTGCTGTACTTCAGTCCTCTTTGCGACATTTTAAATTGTTCAGGGTTTATTTACTTTTTGCAATGATGTTTGGGAATACGTGTGGGTACAATACGGTACAAAGGCTACAATTCTCTAGTTTATTCATCCAATTTTCATAAAAAACCCAAAACAATCAACTGAATCAAAACAACCCCCCCCCAAATAAACAAAAAAATCCCCCCGNCCTCTGGTTTCTTACAGTTGCAGGTGGTGGCCTCGTAGCCAGAGAGAGGTTTGACATCCACATAGACATCTGGAGAAGGAAAAAAAAAAAGAGAAAACAAACCCAAGCAAGAGCTACAAACAGAACTCCAGCTGGGATTTTGATGCACAGGGCTTTTCCTTAATGAGATTTCAAGCATCATTTTCAAAAGTGAGAGTGAGAAAAAACTCTGTTGGGGGAAAAACATATTGAGAGCCAGCATGGCAGATGCCAGTGTAAGACTATGTGCATCATAGGTAAACAGTCCAAAGAGAAAAGGATCTGTGCAAGTTCTGCTGTACAGGGCATTAGTTTATATCATATTACAGCCTTTCAAAGGCAGTTATTAAATACTGGATTAGGGGTGGTTTGGCAGCTGAACTTTAACCCTTCATTTTTCCTTGTCTGTTCACCAGTTTGTTTTATGAAGCTTTGAAGGAAATCACGGTGAATCTACTGCTCTCCACAAGTGTACAGAAAGGCCCTCCTGTACTCTTTCTTCTGCAGTTTTATAAGTGACTGGGAATCACATATGGAAGTGAAAAGCATTAGCTTGTGTGGCAAAACCACAAATATGTTTTCACACTTCCAGGCAGTGCCAAATGCTATAGTTTGGTTTCCAAATCTCCTTTTTTTTTTTTTTTTAATGGGTAACTTGCTGAATTCTTCTCAAGACATCTGCACTCAGACCACATGCAGCTGGTCTGATTTTCAGAGATGCTGAGAATAGACTGATGTTGCTGGCTTTGATGTGACTGAAGGGAGTTTAGATTTTTGAAAACATAATAATTTTTAATATTCAGTGGTGAGATGAAGAAATGGGAGGCTAAATTTAGGTGCCCAAGTTCAGATATGCAGATATTATGTTTTTTCTTGTTATTACAAGTCCCTTTTGATCAGGGTGTTCTGACACCTGTCTGGAACCCCGAATCAATATAAATACTTTTATCAGGTGTGTACAGAAAAGTGCAATGATGAGACAGAGCAGCAGGGATCAATGCCATGTCCTTCAGAGTGACAAACAATGAAATATAAAGCACATTTAAGAGTTAATGTTGATGGTACCACACAATGCAAAAGGTAACGGTTCAGAGGGAGTATCCAAGCAGACAAATGTTTGTGATAGAGAACACTGCAAAACATAATTTGTGTCCTGAGGAGATTGTGGGTTTTTTTCTGAGGAAAAAACCCCATTAGCTATTCTTAAAAAGCAGTGCTTTTGGACCTTCTCAAAAGGCATGGATATGGCTAAGCAAAGGTTTGTCTTGGAACACACTTTTTTTTCTGCATACATTCCACTTTGTTTCAAGTTTTCTTGACTGGTCATTTTATTTTACTGCTCATTTAGGGGCAACCATGAAGGGTGGAAAGACAGTTGTGTAATTGTTCTTAGATGGAAAATAAGTGTTACCTAATAAAAATCTATAGAAATAGCAAAACCCAGAACAAGGGCTGGGTGTAAGGCAGGCACAGGTCGAGGGGGAACAATAAGGAGGGAAAGAGACATGCAATGATAAGAGGAGTGTAAAGAAAAACAAAAACACCATTACCAGAATGTCTAATTGAAAAAATTAGTTTGTGGTAGTGTCCTGTGACCTTACAGCAGAAAGCAAGCTGTCTCTTTTGGTTGCTTTTGTTTCCAGGAACCATAGAGGCTTTTGGAGAAGACTAGTGCAGTTTTGTGTACGAAAGAAAATGTTTTAGTATCTTGTCCCTGCTGAGAATTGGTGATGGTAGTGAGCTGTCAGGTTCCCTAATTCTGAATGTTCAGTGGTTTATTCTAAGTGTCCAGGGCTAAAGAATTGCATTCTCAGATTGCCTCAGTGTTTTGTGAGGAGCAGATTAGTTGTACATGCTTTTAATATACTTACTTTCACCTGAAAATATAGTGATGGCTTTGCCTTGGATGAACATGCCCTCTGGGTCATGTTTAATTCTGCAGATTTATACCAATGTTTTGTTCCTCATGTAAAGCAGTTCATGTGAAATACTGTAGTGAGTTTTCAGAGTATCAAGAACAACCTTATGGAAAAAGAAGTCTCCAGGGCTGTTCCAGAATGTTCTTTTTCAGTTTAAATGTGGGCTTTATGTTCCTTTCTAAAACAGAAGAAAAGCTATGTGTAATTGTATAGACAGTTTCTGTGAAATATATTTCCAAAGCAGCTTTTAATAGCTTTTGTTAACTGGCTCTTAAAACATCCTTGCTGGCCTGTGAAGATGTTTCAGATGTTTAAGAGAATTTGAAAGACCATAGTTTGCTTTTTCAGCTATTTTCAATTATGATTAAGTTCATATTCAGGAAAGCTGGTGAGGTGACCCTCTTGTAAAAGGAGCCCCAAGTGCCCTTGGCCTCTGGAGGCAGCAGCCAGGCAACCCTTCCCAAACATTTGTTGCCCTGGTTAGCCCTGACCAGAGCAACTCTGGTAAAGATGAGAATGTATTCCCAGCTTCTGTTTGCTTGGAATTAGATTGCCTAACTAGTTATTTGGACCACCCATTTGTGATTATTTTTTCTTAAAATTAGCTACTTGGAGTAAAAATTACAATACTGAATTAATCTCAGAGAGCAAACATTTGAATGTCCTGGAGCATGTTTCCTTATCTTTTTATTTATTAGATGTTATAGTTTATGCATCACCAATGTGACTGGTTTTTAAAAATTTTATTTATGGTGAGAAGTACTCTGTGGTAGAGTAGCTTTTATCTTCCCCCACTAGCTCAGCTGTTTTAACCATGCTTGTGTTGAAGCCTCTTCCCAATAATGCTGTTTGCATGGTATCTCTGGTTATATAGATGTTATATATGTGTAAATATAGATATATACATATCCAGTTGTGAAAAGTTCAAGGAGACACCTTGTGTGGCATTTCACAGACAGGGCAGAGGAATATTGCTAAATCAGGAGTTGGGTTGTTTGGTTTTGGTTATCATTCAGTTTAATGCTTTAATGGATTTGGTTTTGTAGCATTTACATACAGCCATGAGGTAAAAATAGGCCAGAAGTAAATATCTTTGCAAAGATTAAATATGCTGGGGGTATAGTGCCCTTGCAGTGATTTCAATGTGTAAATTATTTTGCAAGGAAAGCAGTAACTATCCTTGTCAAGTCTGCTGATGGTAACAAATTTCACAGGATAGCTGATCTTTGGCTATAATATACCAGGTACAGCACTGAGTAGCTAATCACAGTAAAGCAACATGCAAAAAATATTCCAATATTTTTTACTTTAAAGCGTATTTTGTGAAGTAACCAAACTGGACTTTGAAGTAATAGAAGTTCCTCAGACACCAGTGTGTGCAAGAGCCACATGTGACAGGCTAATCCAGAGCTCCTTGGAGTCGGTTGATGAAGTGGGTGAGAATTTCTCTGCAGCAAATGAGTGTGCCATCACACTGGGCATTGCTGATGGATTTCATCAACACAAAGAGGTTCAGGAAAGGTTAATAGGAGTGTGTAATGTGGTGTAACACAAACTCTCAATTACTAAGGAGCTCTCTAATGTCAAGGTGAGGAGAGGTGTGCTGTTGTGACTCATCTTGCCATGCAGATCAAGAGGAAGTTAACAAAGTTGACTGTGGTTTATGGAGCAGGGCATTGGAAGGATAACCAAGAGAGATTGTTCTCTTTGTAGTTCTGAATTGTTGTGTGACATTGGGCACATCACTGAATTTAGGTATAGCCCGATATCCTCTTCTACGTGGAGATTTTGATATATATGTGTTTTATAAAATCTTTGAAGCTTTGTGGATGAAAGATTTTATACCAGCTCTGGACTAAAATAATTTTGTTCAACGACAACAACAACAAAATAATCATAGTTGTTTATTGTGTTAAGGCCTTTAAAGTAGCTCCACTAAATGAATGCATTTTAGAGCAAGGAGGACCAGATAACAGCATAACAGTGTCACTCTAATAAAACCACCCCACCACAGGGTCAGCGTGATAATGGGAAAATGCAAAATCTTTTACAAAAAAGAGATTCACAGATGAGTCTATCGGAGGAGTGCACCATCTGTATTTGATATCTCTGCTGCGGTAGTGCCATCTGAGTACCCTTCTGCTCAGTGGAAAAGCTCAGACTCCCACTCACACGCACATGTGATGCTGAAGAAGGCTTTTTATTTGACTTCCAGTCGGGTTTATTCCAGCAGTGCATACATGGTCAGTGACCCCTCAGGTCTAATGAAGCATTCAGAGGCTGTGCTGTATAATTTTAAATCTTCTACTGGGAATTGCTCTGCCATCTCCCACATGCAGACAGGATGTGTGCTGGCACAGTACAGCACTGCAAGAGCTCGTGCCACGTAAGGTTTGAACTGTCACCGGTTTTGTCCCATCAATTTGAACACAGATATTTTCTTATAAAATGCTGTGATAGATTTTCCAGATCAAGACTAATTCATATTATTTTTTTTGATTCAAAAACCCAAAGCCATGTTTTGCTACAGTCCTTGCTCTGTGCATAGGTGTTTTAATTTCAACAAAACTGTTAAAGGGGTAAGGCAGCAACTAATGAGACATTTTCAGTTTGCTCCATGTATATTGCAGGTTTGGGGTTCTATAATTTAAAAAGCACGTAAAACCTAAACCGGTATAAAGTGCAAAGAGGAAGAGGTGTTTTAAAAATACCCTGAATAAATGCCATTTAAAAAAATTTTGTGCAGTTGTGCTAAAAAAAATACATGTAAAAAATCATTACACATTAAGAGGAGCAAAGAAAAATGAAGGGCCTTAATGTTACATTGCAATGAAGAATAGATTACTGAAAGAAAAAAGAATTTCTTTATGCATAGAAAAGTAGTTTATTATCGACCTTCTGGTCCCTACAATTTAAAAGATCTTGACATAAAAACTCAAGGCTACTTCAGTTAAAAAAAGTCAACTTGAGTGATAAATTCAAGCGTTTAGGAGTAAAGAATTAAGTCAGAACTGTGGCATAACTTTTGACTCTGTAACTAAAGAAACTGCTTTAAGAGCTGCAAATTGTATCAGCTGCGAGTCTTTGCAGCCTTGCAGTCTCATTCATTGCTTACATGTGATTGTTGGGGCATCACAAATATGGAATCAAAATAATTCTAATAAGTTTATTAACTCCTTTGGCCCTTCAGTCCAGCGCTTCCTCTCTAAAGGGAGTCTCTGTTCGGACTTGCACGGCAGAGGGAGTGAAGCAAGGCTAAACAGTTCAACCACTGCACAGCACAGCCTTTCTACTGGGCCAGAGTTATTAATTGAAATCAAAAGTTGGTGGTTTAATCAAAAGTGTATGTTTCTGCAATCTCATTTTACATTTGCAATGTTGAGGCTTGAACATCTGAAAGTGGTTTTTTGAAAATGGCATGGAGTAAACATACTTTTTTTTTCATGGAAACAATGGATTGATTGGATATTTGATCTGTCATTTGCATGCTGGTTCTACTTTTTTATTATAAAACATAAAATGTATATATGCACATATAGTTTTAACATGACCAAACCTCTCGAGCAGCTTTTGTGAAGTGTGTGCAATACAGCTATGAAAGCACCTCAGAGGCAAGTAACAGTTCCAAATATGCAACACGGAGAGATCACTTTTAAAGTATTATTACAAGATTCCTGTTGAATTCCTTTCTTTAATCAGGATGGTAGTGGTATTTACTGGCTCTGAAAATCCCAGGGAGTGGGAAGAATTTTCATCATAAATGGGTGTAGTGTTCTGCAGATGTACAAAGCAAGCAGAGCCCTGTTGAGAGACTGAGACTAAGGACTGTGTGCACACTTGTAAGTAACTTGAAATATTTTTGTATTCAGCATAGAGGTGGATATCTTGATTTTGATAAGACTTGATAGAAGTAGATACAAATAGGAACACAAAGACCAGGTTTCTCTTTAGTTTAAAAATAAGGAGAAAAAAATTCAAGCTGTAGCTGACAGTCTTGTTTCAAGAGCAGACTTTTCCTGCCTTGGTCGCTCAAACTCTGTGGGTTTTGGTGTAGTTTAGCTTTGTTTTGGTTTTGTTTGTTTGGGGGGTTCTTTGGTACTTTTTTGCTAGCACTTTTTGGTTTGTGTGTGTCTGTGTTGCTCTTTCAGTGCCAGATATTTGGATTGCATTAAACACTTCTGACCTGAGTTTTGTACAGATTGCTTTTTGGTTTGTTATTTCTAGATGATCATTTACTAAGAAAAAAACCCACACACCTAAACCAGTGAAAAGCATTAAGAGTTCTGACAGTGAAATACTGTCTGTCTTTCCCTGGTGCTTATGTGAAATGATCTGGCAAAACAGATACTGAAGAAATAATGTATTTTTTGTGGGCTTTCTCAAATGATAAATGTTCTTGTCTCTTTAGAGAATTTCTTACCAAATGCTGATTTTTGCAAGCAGACAGAATCAGCACTTCAAGTGCTTTTTTTATAATGCAGCAAATCAGAAGTTGTATCTGCTTCATCTTCTGGACAATCGGAAATTCAATTATCAAAAGAAATTTCCAACTATGACTCTAATATTTCATACTCTTTTTTGTGCAAGTCAATTGTTTATAGCAAAGTTAGAGCTGTTTTCTCGACTTTTAGTAACAATACACATGTATTATTTCCTGTGTTACAAATGACGAGAATAATCAGTATCTCTTAATGAAGTAAAACTATGGAATATTGAAAAAACCTGAGGGTTGAATTTTTTTTTAATAAAACAAATAAAAAATTGATCATCAGCTTCATCATTTTACAGGAAAGGGAAATATCAGTTTAAGGCATTGCTTGTATGAGCACCTTCATAGTAGCAGTGCAACAAAGGTAGTTTGCAAGTTTAGAGTATAGGGGTGAGCCTGGCCCAAAAGCTTGGTTTTTTCACCATTCTCTGATACCATTTTGCTTAACTGGAACAATGGTGACATGCTGCTTTCTCAAGATGACATCAAAATAAAATAATTTCATTAAAAAAAGATTTCAAATTTATTTCAAAGGGACTATGTCTTTGCTGTTTAATTTGTTTAAACTAACCCCAAATTTAATATGTAAAAATTTAGTGGTGGGGAAATGATGAGGGAATGATGAGGGCCTGGAGGTGAGACAGCCTCTGCAGTGGAAGGAAGAGAATGCAGTATTAATGATGGTCTTTGTTGTGGTTTTATCGTGGTTTTGTGTTTTTTTACTATCTTGTGTGATTCAGGTTTCTTGCATTGATAGTTGTTATAAAATCAGCTGCTTTCTAGATGGAATCTAAATCTCGAGCATCCTTCAGAGTGAGCACTGAGAGCCCGGGCACAGACACACCCAGGTTAGGCTGGCCCCTCTCCCCTCCAGGCACAAGGAGACCAAAACCAGATGGAAGTTTCTTCCAGCCACATAATTTTCCTGGTTTGGAACCTTCCAATGATTTTTGAAAAAATGATAGAAGTGCTTTTTTATGGTAATGAAATTCTGAATATAAAATACATATTTCATGAGCCTCTTGGTTGTCAGGGTCTTGCAGACCAACTAAGCTCTCCTAGTTCTGTTGCAAATGTTCTTGAAGGTTTCCAGCAAGTGAGTAGACATGCACCATGCAAGATGTGGGGTCTTTTCAGATAGATCTTAAATAATAGCTTCTGTTTCTTCCAATTTATTCTTTTGTGTTAGAACTTTGGCATTTGAATTATGAAAAAATGAGTTTATTTACTGTGAACTGGCGTAATTATAAATAATAAATTATGAGTTAAGGAATTATTCACATCTATTTTGAGTGCAAGTTATTTTTAATTTTCAAAAGCACCAGTTACTCAAAATTGAGAAGTGTGGCTTTTTAATATGCTTTCACAAGAGCCTAATAGACCATGTGGTAGGATTCTGTGTGCCTAGAAAATGTTGTGGATGTCAACAGTACCATTCAGTTTTCAGGAAAATACAGTGAATAATTGCCTGGTTTTCTTCACTTGATGGTAAAGCTTAAATCAATAAATCTGATGACCTGAAAGCTGTCTCTTCAAGTGATGCATTTTAGAATACTTTCTAAGAACACAAAGGTCAAGTCTAAGGGAAACATTTTTATCAGAGGGTGATACGTTGAACATGATCCGTGCAGCTGGAAATAAGTGATTCAAATTTGTACTTGATTTGTTTTAAATTCTCCAAACCTTCAAATCCTTTGGGATGTGGACAGACTTTGACATCATTAATTAACTGGCAGTGTTTTCAATTTACTGATCATTTACTGCATTTAATCACAGTATTTGTTACAATCGCATTTACCTCTCTTTTCTACTGTGTTCTTATACATCTCTTGTTCTTACATTCACTGTTCTACAGTGAATAAAAAATAAAAATGTATTTTTCTCTTTTAGAAAAATCACTTTAATCTCTAGCAATGACATAAATGGACTTGAAGAGTCGAAATCAGAACTCTGTTGATGGTATCTAAGTGCAGATCAAAGAGGCGAAAAAACTCAAATCTCCCCTCCCGCCTTGAGGGAGCGAAATGAAGGGGTCTGTTTGAGGTTTCTTAGGTTGCTGGATTGCTATTAAGGTCTCAGACTACAGACTCATAACAGGAAATAGTGTGAAAATATGAAATTAATTCTGTAATTACATAACATATAAAAATTGCCCATAATATTTACTGACAACTTTGTATTTGTAAATTTGTTTTGAAATTGTCTACAAATTATGTTTTATTAAATATTGTTTCATTATCAAAACATTCACACAAGTTTTTACAGACAAGTGTAAAGTTTAAGGGGTCATTCTACCTTGAGAATTAGTTTTGCTGGGGGAAATGGATGCAACGTGTGCAAGCATTCTCTTAGCAGAAGAGTCCTTTCTTGCATCACCAGCCAGGACATGACTTGTCCCAACTATATTCATTCTTTCAAACATTTTAACGTTCATCCGGGTACTTTGAACCACTTTTCGATCACCTTATTCTTCATCCTCTCTCTGGAGTTACATAAGAATCATCATTCTGCAGGCAAATTTCCATGATAAATCTTTTTAATAATACCATTTCATTGTGTCGACTCAAATACTGTGGGTGGTCCCGAGAGTCGGCTGTAGAGGTTTGGAAGATATTTTTGGCACACAGGGCTAAAACTGGCAGGAGGCAGGGGTGTGCCTCTCTCCTCCCTCACCGTGTCATGGGGGCGCAGGTTTGTGATCGAGTGAAGGGTTTGGTGATGGGCAGTGTTGAGTTCAACACAACTGTGCGTGTTTCACAGAGAGAGGAGCAAACAATCACTGCAGTGGAGACCAACAGTTCTTAGAGTACGGTCTGCAGTGGGATAACGTGGGAAAGGAGAATGTTCTCAGCATTAAATTCTTTTTAATGATTAATTCTTACAAAGCTTCCTTGTAAACATTGATAAGGAAAAAAAAAGTATTGATATGCAGAAAATAGAGGATAAAAAATTGCTTTGAATATATTTTTAGTGCTTAGGCATTCTGGCATTCACATTTTTAGTGCTTCGGCATTCACATTGTGAAACGAGGTAATGCTCGCACATATTGGATAAAAGATGCTTTTATGTTTGTGTTTGGATGAAGGCTCATGTTCATGTAGTTTGTTTAGGCTTTTCTTTGCATGAAAAGTTCAGCATATCTAGATAAGCTTGCAGTGTAAGTATTCACAATGTAAGCATTGTATAAAGCTTGTGAAATAGGCATCTACAGGAAGTTCAGCTGAGGAGGAGGAGGTTTCCAGGATGCTAAGGCACAGGGATTGCCAACCATATCGCTGTTTTTACGTGATTTTTGGAGGAGATGCAAGGGTTTTTTGCTACTTTTTTTTGGCTCCTGTTAGTTGTCGGGAGTAATTTAAACATGGTGAAGGGGAGTTATCATTTCCCTACAGTGCATGAGATAAATATTTTTATTATTTTTTACATGGAGTTCTGGTTCTAATCCAGTTGTTCTCTGTCCATGACAGCATCTTGGCACAAAGCAGCCTGCTGTCACACAAATAAACATCAAATAAATGAAGAACATCAGCAAAGGTGTAATATAAAACGAACAATTAGTTGTCAAAATTTCAGCTGGTTCCCTGTGAGTAACTTTTCCCTATTTTTCTTTTCTTCTTCCAGAAATACAAAGAATATGAGAAAGATGTTGCAATAGAAGAAATTGATGGCCTTCAACTTGTGAAAAAGTTAGCAAAGAATATGGAAGAAATGTTTCATAAGAAGTCTGAAGCCGTTCGGGTAAGCAGCAGATCAATCTGCTATTCCCTCCTCTGGTGTAAAACTAAATATATAATTTAGGCTCTGCTCTGAAGGCTGTACAAGCAATTGAAGGTGCTGAAGTGGAAATGCTAAAGGAAGTATTTTAGGATCACTGTTCAAGAGAATAGGTTTAAATTATTTATACCATCAATAGATAAATGTAAGAGTGTGCAATGAGATTTGAGCTACCAATTTCCAATATGAGTTTGCAAAGTATCACTTGTGTGCAGTAAAACCTAACTGCAGATGGTTAAAATGTTGGATTTAAAATATCCAGCCAAGGCAGACTTAATTTCAGTGCTCACTATTATAAAAATAGTATTGCAGGGTCTGAGTTCGTTAACTGTCCTTTAGTTCAGAAAAAGATGCAAACACTTCAAATGGGACTAAATCCAA
This sequence comes from Oriolus oriolus, assembly GCA_013400235.1. Lineage (NCBI taxonomy): Eukaryota > Metazoa > Chordata > Aves > Passeriformes > Corvidae > Oriolus > Oriolus oriolus. The sequence goes on from VXBT01010380.1 coordinate 678,231, forward strand.
AATTCCTTTAGTTGTGGTAAGTCCTACATCACTCTTCAGGCAGGCAGCTTATAAACGATCATTAAGTAACTAGACTGCTCTCTGCACATCTGTAAGGTTTTGTGCTTTTTATTTTTGTTTTTTTCAATCTCCATTCTGATCCTCTTTTTATAGTAGCCTTGGTGTCTATTAGACATACCATAAAACCAAGAAAAAGTTCAGACTTTTATGTTTTATTGTATCAAATAGGAGTTTGCTGCAACACGTGCGTTCTGAAGAATAACAAATCTTCCTGTTGTAGTTTTCCTTTTGCATTATTCTTTTCTAGAAAGTGAGGTGACTGCCTGAAACAATATTTCCTGTTGCATCCCCTCTGTCAACAAACTCACAGGACATTATGGTGATGCTATTTATCATCAGCTGCTCTATTTCAGCCAGACTTCTCTGCTGAGTTGAGTTGAAGATCTTCGTGTCTCCACTGTAGAGCTGGAGGTATCACCCGAGGACAGGGATTCCTTTTGTGTAACTGAGGACACAATTCCGCCTTCAGCCTTGTATTATTTGTTATGGTGCAAAAGGGAGGAAAGAATTTGGCTATGTTTTAGAGGCTGAATTTTCAGGGCTGGCAGTGAAGTAAAACATATTTCAGCTTGTAAAACACGCTTGGCAGGGAAGCAGAGAAAGACAATAAACATGGAACCCTGCAGTGCTATTTTTACAGTGTGTTTATCAGAGGAAAAACTACACTTTAATATGTGTGCAACAGCTTCCAGAAGCCTGAAGAATATTGACTTGGGGAAGTGGGAGGACTCTTCCTTGTTTCTTAGCAGAGAAAACTGCTCCCCTGAGATCATAATGTGAACAAAGCATTCTTGGAGCAAGATTTGTTTAGAGCAAGAAGTGACCAGTGAGCTGCAGTCTTGGCTGGTGAGGGAATAGAATTCCATCAGTGCGCAGTGCTGGTGGGGAAGGGCAGTTTGTGTGTCAATTAGAGCTTCATAACAAATGTTTAGAACAGGTTTGGTCTCTTCATACAGATGGTGTTTTTATGGAAGGGGGAAAAAATACAGGATCAATATAGACCACCATGCTCTGAGTAAAAACGAGCCCAAATTCTGTGAAGTTTAACCATGCGTGTAATCTTGAGTGAATGGATTTTAGTGCTGGAAAAAGTGACTGAAAACCAGAGCCTTCTTTGGAAGGTTTCCACCTTGGGAAAGGAAGCTAAAAGCATGGTTTGGACAGGGTCACTTCTCTTAAAAAATTATCTCTTTAGTGTATTTTCCAATGAAGTAATTAATTTTTGCATAATTATATAAATTTGTCCTTTTTGATGCTAGACATGTAATGAGTGACCTGTTCTGCTCTGATAGTAAGCAGTGCTTAGTAATTTGCATCCTGAGAAGTACAAAATCCTTTGGTACAATGCAGGTTTTTCATAAGTTTCATCCTTGGTACATCACAACTTATTTTCCCCTCATATCTGGGGAGGTGAGATGGGAATTAGAAAGCTCCCGTGGACTTAGGACCTTTGTTCCATCCTGATACCGGATCACCTTGTCTCTAAAATAATAGAATTTTGACATGAGCTTTTGATGGAAACTTGTGCAAGATCACTGAAACGTAGAATTCTGAGTAATATGTCAGATATATTGGTGGTAATGTTGGAGGAAGTACTAACTGAAGAATGCCTTACAAAATATCTCTCAGCCTTAGATATAATGGGGACACGATTGTGATGGCTCAAATCCAAGGACTCAGAAAATGTGTTCCAACGTTAGCCCAAATTGTTACTCTATCCCAGTCATTGAATTAGCTTTGAGTAGACATCAAAATCCATGGTTGATTAAAATGTTTTATCCGAAAGCATTTTGGGTTAAACATGCTTCTTACGGTTCTAGCAGATGTAGCACTCTGTGACGAATGTTCAGGAGTTCGTAACACAGAAAATGTTAGATTTGTAGAAAAGGCCAAGAAGAAAGAGCTGGCAATATAAAAATAGGATGGCTTGGAAAGACCTCGGGTTTTGTCTTTTTTCTTGTTGTTGTGGTTTTGCTCGATGCTTTCAAACATATGAACTTGTTTGAAGCTACTAATCACATTTGAACTCTCTTTTCCCTCCTCCCCCTTAATATTCTGGATGAATTTTTATCTTTGTCTCTCATCACTTTTCAGAGTGATTAGTTGGTTCAGTGTGATTTTTATCATATTCATCCCCTGTTTGAATTACCATTCAGTATGCAATTATCCTATCGCAGAATGTCCTATTTTTGTTCTGTCAGATACATAAGATAAATGGAAAACTGAAAGTACTAAACCAATTATATAACCTTTTGTCATCTACTTACTGATGGAAACCCTTTCCAGCAACATTTTTTCCCCCCCTCCTTCTCCCCAGTGTTCACTATTTACCTTGGGTTTATATCAGTTCAGGATATTCCTGTTAACCATTCCCTTCCTAATGCTGCCCGACTTGATCGAGTTTCAGGCAGGCAACTTCATATTTTATTTTGAAGTATTTGTGACATGAATTAAGTTAAAATCACTGAGCAGTGGTTTTGATTCAATGCCACTGATGTTTTGTTTCTGTCTGTGAAAAAGGTAAATGTATCCAATTACTTTAAAGATTATGATGCTTGAGATGGGAAAAATCTTATTGCCCATAAGGTGACAGACATGGAAATGCTTCCTGCACTGTTCAGTAGTTGTTTTAATTTCTACAACCAAACACAAACAATCCCTCTGAGACCCTTGGGCAGTCTGCTGTCACTCATGGTATTACTGCAGTGGCTTTTCCTGGGCTTTTAATGATTTAAGCCATAGGAAGTTTGCTTGATTAGTCTTAATGATTTTTTTTAATACAATTTTTAGAAGGTTTTATGATATTTTAGTGACTCTACTGATTTGAAACTGAACAGGAATGAAGCACTGTGACATAATGGTCAGTAACAAATGACTGTGGCAACAAACTTGATACTGAAAAAGAGCTGGAGTTAAAATTGTTCATTTAGTGCTTTTACTTTTCCTAGTTATTGGCATAATGGGAAAAAAAATCAAAGAAATCTTGGAGGGAGTTAAAAAGAAAGCAAAATGAAAGATAAGCAAGTTATTAGGGAATATTCAAAAAGCTATTATTATAACTTTAGCTGTGCACTAAAATTTTGATTTTCATTAATATTTCTTTGCAAGTAAAGAGATCCTATAAAAATGATTGTTGATTCACTGGTAAGGTGGTAAATCAAGTGTTAAGGATGGTTTTTCTTTAAAGCGACTACCCTTGCTGCAGTGGAAAATGCAAATAAGAGGCTTCTCTTTATTAACTTTTCCTACTATATCTACCTGGTGTTCATTGTGAAGCTGATTCTCATTATAACTGTACTGTGAAAAGTAATTGCTGTTGTACAGTAATTCAATTTCAGTGCGTTCATGCATCAGTAAACCAGTGGGGTTTATCCAGAGAAACCTGGGACTCTAAAGCTTTTTATCATGAAATTCCACATGCAGACAAATGTTCTTCCAAGGAGTAGAATATCAGCATTTACATTTAACAAACATTTGCAGTGAAGAGAAATGGATTTTTTTCCAGTGATGATTTTTACACCAGTCTTTAGGCTTTTTTCGGATACCATTAGGATGATACTGTTTATGCACAGTTAAAGTAATGTATGTGTTTAAAATGTTTGTGCTTAGTCATATGCATATGTGGTGGCACATTTGAGTATGCACATGTATATTTGTGTGGGTACAGATCTTTAGGTGTGTATTTTGGGGTTTATATATGCAATATCAACAGATGCAATTTACTTTTGTTTTTCTGCATGTGTACGTACATGTACACGTAGGCAAAGTATTCAACAATGTGTACTGCATTCAGATGTTTCCAAGCAAATACTGGTAAATGGTGTTCTGGTCAATAAATTTCTATTTAAAGTGATGTCTTAGTGAGTGCAAAATGAACTTGGTTTGATGAATGCAAAGATCATGGCAAGTAATTCAAAGCTGAGAGTGAAAGTTCCTAAAGAGAGGAATATTCTTTATTTAGAAGCATTACAGAATATTTCCATGGAGTGTATGAAGGCTCAATAAAAAAATCATCCTGAATATTGTAGTCAATAATTGTAGCTTTAATTTACAAACCACTTCCAAGTACTTTACTCTTTCCTTGAGTGTACTTGGACTCAAACTCATTTTTAGTGTGTAACTTAGTCCATCCCCATTCAAGGCAACAGTGAGGAATATTCCAGGTGAATCTTGAACTGATTCTTTTTTTTTTTGAGACTGTTTTAAATGTGCACTGGCTTGAATGCCCACTGTGTATTTTATTGCACTGTATTTTCATTCAGATTTTCTATGACTTTGATCAAGGCTAGATTGGGAATGGCATTCTTGAGAAGAGAAGCAAACAATCATTCATGTTTTACATTCATATAATCTAATAGAAATAGATCTTAAATGTCAAAACTTCTTACTTTTCTAGGCTCACCATTTCAAAGAATAAACTAAGTTCCTTCATTGAGCTATTTGCATCTGCAGAATTAGAAGGGAAATGAATATCAATGTGCACTATTTACAACTGCAGCTCAGTGGGGGCTGTACTGACCCCTGATTTTTTTTTAAAAATAAATATAGTAAGAAAGGGGTTTTTTTAATCAGCAGATGGAAATGCAAAAAAAAGAACCTCAACATTAAGTTTATAAAATTACTGAGGGAAGAAATTATAAATGGTTGTGGGTGGAAGGAAATTACGGTGAATCAACCCAGTATCACTATAAATAGTTTTAACTGACAGAATAAAGACATAATGCATAAAGGAGAGATGGCTACAGTTGTGTTAATTACTGCTAACAAATTAAAGGTTTTCAGCAATATTTTTGTATTCACATTTAGTATTTTAACTCTAATTGTTACTAGTTAATTTTGGTGTCACTTAAGCTTGCTCATAGTTTTACTTGTCTCCTTCTTGTGTCAGTAATAAATTTGTGTTCTTGAAAGAATTAAGAGCTATATTTTTACTTTATTGCAAATTAGAATACATTGGAAAATGAAAAGATGATTAGCAATCCACTGGCAGGAGAGTATTTAATAGCAAAATACATGACCTTGATAGTCATAATTTGGAGAATTTTTAAGGGCACACTAAATATTTTTCTTCTTTGTTGCTATTGGGCTTGAGGATTGCTTTTGGTAAACATGTAGAATTTAGGATATTCAACAAATGAAGGATTGGCAAACCTATTCTAGTGAGGATCAACTAAATACCACGTTGCTGCTTTGCTTTTTAGTTCTTTGAGTTTGCCAAGAAATTTGTGTATTTATAAACAGATACTGCTATGAATTCTGAAAGAGGGGAAAGAAGTCTATTTTTATTGGAATCTGGGTGAGCTTTTTTTCTCCTTAACCTTTGTTCCCATCCCATGGCTGTGGTGTGAGAGCTCAGACTGTCCTCATGTGCATTTGCTGGTAAACAAGAGGAATGAATGAAAAAAGTACAATCAGTTTATCTCATACCTGCCCTATGTGTGCAATGGAATAAATATGGAATAGACAGGTTTAATGGAAGTTAGTTTTTCTATCTGTAAACCTCTCTGAATCACAGCAGGGAGCCCAAGTGCATTGATTAAATATTTAACTCTCATATATCCTGAAATCCGGGTTAGCTGGGTTGTCAGGGGGCTGTTCTTTAAAGAGGTACTGGTAGGGGGTAAGAGGTGAAACATGAAAAAACTCAGTGGGAGAGAATGAAAAGAAAACCAGTGAAAACTTCAGGGGGATGTTTCAGGGGATATGTGTTTGTCAAGATTTCCAGGGAGTCGTGTACGGGCTGTGCAGTATCCAGGAGCTCCTGCTCCCCGATGCATCCCTGCTGTAGCACGCTCTGCTGTGGCCCTGCAAACGTGGAGCTTTCATTGTCTCGGTACAGCTTGAAATAGATATTTACAAAAAAATAAAGCAACTTGAACTGTCTTTGGATTTATTCTGTCTTTAAAACTCTGGCATGTTTGTATGCTAAAAGGAAAAAAAAAAGAGTCCATGGTCTAGTCAGTCTTAGGAAATTTAGTGAATTTCTTTAAGTTCAAATTTAGAAAAAAGAAAAAGTACCCATAGGATAAAAGGAGGAAAATTAGGACTTGTAGAGAAAGCTTCAAAGCACTTGCTGCTGGAGACAATTATGATGGTCTCATCTCCAGCACCAAGAAAAGAAGTAAAAAGTATTTAAAGATAGTGCATTCAGCTACAGAACATTTATCTGAAAATACAGCAAGGAAATCCAGCCACTTCGCAGATTAGTTCTTGCATTAGGCTTCACTGCAAAAGTACATAACATTCAGTCTTTGCAATCAACATAAAATAGTTTTTCAGACATCAGGAAGAAAACAGTAAAGTAGTTTTAGAAGAATGAAGTGGGATAAATTAGCCTCATTTATCCTTTCTTATCAGTGTTTTAGGGTATTAACATATTTTAGTACTTTACATTAACATTAATTATTTTAACAAAATTAGTCAGATTGTCGAACTTTCTGTCCAATGTTGGATTTAAACTAGTCACTTCAAATAGTAATGTTTTAATTAAAACTTAATTTCACTTGCACAACTGGCATCCTCTCAATTTTCAATTATAATTCTGATCTCATCCTGTAAATATGCGTCATTGAATCTATTTTTTGGAATTATAAAAAAATAGTGGAACTTTTACTTTACAGAAATGATAGGTGTTCAGTGTCATATCAGTTTTAGAGGGTTTACTGATATCTATTTTTAGTTGATTATAAATATTCTCTTGAGAAGATGCACTATAACTTGCTGTTCATGTAACATTAGCCTGTTTTCTGAAACCTTGTCTTCATTTGATTTAATATTTAGATAATAAAAAATATCTCTTCCTTTAGAGAATGATCAGCATGCATCTGTGCAGAGCAGGTTTCCGAGCTGCTGCCTCCTTTTTCCATTCCATGAATGATGCCAACCTCCTCTCTGTCTGCGGAGCGTGAGGGAGCACCAGGAGCAGCAGTGAGGAGGAGCCTGTTAATAGCTTTCTTGGAGGGATTTAATGAATGGTCATTTATCAATATTTTGAGGAGGAGAGAGACAATCATCTCTGTGTGGTTCTTCATTTTGAAGTGCTCAGAAGCATTTCAGTGAGTAGAGGTGTAAAGAGAATTCATGAATGTTTTTTACGAGCATTAACTCTTCCCTCTGCTCAGTGGTGGAGTTTCCAGTGGGGCTGTGCTGGGTCAGGTGTGCTGGCTCAGCCTGACCTGCCCCTGGAGCACATTTGCAAGAGAAAAGCCTCCTACACCAATAGCTGAGGGCAAATACCCCATTTATCCTCTTCACTCCCACTTTTCTTGAGTTTGACTTTAGTGTAATTAGATAGGAAGAGGCCTGCTTGATCTAAAACACTTCCAGTTTGGTTAATTTTTTGTGTCTCTAACAGCTGATTGTGTATTCCAAACATTCTCAGCACTGGTCAGCACGTTTCCTTTCTCTCTCACCTTTTTGACTTTCAACACCTACTGGTTCCAAAGTTATTCTGTCTCATCTTATTTTCTCTGGAAACTACAGTTTCTTTTCTCTTCTAATTTGAAGAGGTTTATACTTTATATGTTTATACAATAAACTCACCATGCTCCTTCTCCCAGCTGAACAGTTTCTTTAAGACTGGAGAACTGCACAGACTCTGGCACTGTGCTTTTTTCCTTCACAGGGCACTCAGATCAGGGAGCTGCTGACCAGGGTGGGGGTAAAGAAACTCTTCCCAGCAGCACTGAATTTCAGGTGGTCACAATTTCTTCTGGAGTTAAATCAGAACATCAGGATTATCGCTACTGGTGGTATATGAAATAGTTTTGGGAGACAAAAGCAGACCAAGAGTGAGATGAGATGCTTCCTTTTTTATTACCTGGGAAGGCAGGGGCTTATTTTGAGGGTAAGTTAACCAAACATTTAGTTAATGTTCTTGCTTTGAACTGTATTTAACAGCTGTCTGAAATACAACTGCAATAAAACATCAGATTTGATGTTGTAACTAGAATTTCAAATGTTTAAAACTAATGTTCCTTTTGATGAACACCAAGAAAAAAGGTGAAGTTTTGTTTGCTAACAATAAACTTCTGGATTGTCCTAGCCTGTACTTTTATGTGCTTGCAAGTTGGCAATGGCTCTTGAAGAAGTCTCTCTTCTGGCTTCCACAGGTGCTTGCTCACCTCTGCTTTCTCCTTTACTTTTGCTCCACTGAGCTGTGGCAAAGCTGTTCAGAATGATCTGAGAATTTTAAGACCAAAGAATTACCCAGTGCAGAAACCCCAAAACAAAAAGCTAAGAGAGGCTTTCTTTCCCATAGATTAATTAAGATCTTGCTCATTGCATGAAATGAAAAATACTTGTAACAGTAGGGCCCAGGAAGGAGATGGGAGACAGGAAGGAGTTAGATGATATGATGGGCACTGCTGTTTTCTATTTCCTCATGGGAGTGGAGGTGGTGACTTAGAACTGTAATGAACTATCTTTGCATTTGGATGATTTTTAAACTCTGGTAATGCTGCAGCTGTTTAGGGAAACTGTCTAATTACTTATAGGTCACTTCAGGTCTGATATTTTGTGTGGGCTAAATGTGCTCTGCTGTTGTGTGCTGTGCTGGAGGGTGAGAGTCTCCTGCCCTGTTTGTTGGCCATCAGTTCCTTGTGTGTGGTGGCTGCAGAAAGCTGAGCTCCGAGCTCAAACCATTGGTGTCTGAGCAAAAATGTTTCACACTAATAACCTGAATCTCTAGAGCTTTGGTGAAATATAAACAAGACTCATTTTCCTAGGGAGTAAGGCAAGGTAGCTCACACACGGCACATACTGATTGATAGATTTGAGGCTTTTGCTGGGCAAAAGGGCATCGTCCCAGGAACAACACAAACCCACTGCAACCCGAGTCTCATAGTGCTCAAATTCTGTAGTACTTCAGTCGGTGACACTGGAGATCAAGCAGCTTTAGGGCTGGTAGGAGGGGTGGAAAGACTCTTACTAAAACAACAGTCTTTGATCGATTTAACTGATTGATCAAATTATGTTTAAAATTAAAATGTTAATGGATTTCAAATTACTTCCAAAGATGGACTCTGAATGTGACGTGTCACAAAAATGTCTAGGCAATGCTTTCCATGCACACAGCCAAAAGCATCTTAATACATTTATGTTGTAGATTTAGGATTTGTGGCAGGAACAGCTGAGGCCCCCAACTCTGGCAAACACTGCAGCACACTTGGGTGAGAGCAGGTGCAGAGCCTGACATATAGGCTGGACTTTGCTTTTTGGTTTTGGGGAGACACAATGTCAAAAATCGCTGGGTGGCGGAAGCAGAAGTGTGAACTTTGATTTTGTGGTATTTTATGCTTGGAAGGAAGATTATTGTGTAGCTCACATTGTCCTAATCACTGTGTCATTTGGTGCTAGGGCCAAGGTAGGAAAAAGTGTAGTCATTTATTTCAGGAGCATCTTGATTTCAGTGCCATGTAATTATGCCACATTACCTTTGGTATATGCTTTAAAATTAGTTGCAGTGAAGGGAACAAACAATAAATTATAGAGAACACTTTTTAATTTCTTTTACCTCCATATAAATAGATACACAGCCATGTATTCTTGGCCCAAATGCATTTCTCTGTCATTTAAGCTAGCACAGCATATCTTGGATGATTGCTTCTAGCCGTGCTGTGCAAGTACTCCAGGAGGACAAACTGTTTGAGTAAATCATAACAAAAAAGGTGTTTCATGTAAGAAATAACCAGTTCCAAACTAATATTATAAATTGAAATTTTATTGATTAGTCTGTATTTTTTTTTTTTATTATAAAGTTTAAATTACAGCAATCATTGTGGCACAAAGCACTACAGAAATGCTACATTATAGAAAAATCTCATGCCCTGTATTTTCAATGGGTCATTTAACAGCAATGGAAATAGTATATGCAAGCAAAAAGGGAAGAACTGCTCTGTACCCTTGAGTCTTTGTTTTGAAAAGAAGCTGGAAGTGAAGAAGCAAGGTGTGCTGCGGCGAAAGGCACAAGCTGTGTGCAGAGAAGGAGTTAGGGAGCATCTCAAGATTTCACGTGGTTTCACATCACCCTTGCCAGGTGTCTCATAACAGGGGCTGTACGCTACAGCCTCCCCGAAAGGACTACAGGGCAACTTCCTACACATCAGGAAAAGATCTGGGGACATCTCAGGGCAACTCTTTAATTTGTAAGCATGAGGATAAAACATTGTTTAAAACCACTGTAACTGGTAAACCTTCAGCACAGGCAGGGAGCACATTAAGGGAGAGCCCTGGTAAAGGTCTTTATTTGCTAGTTAATACCTCAGTTTCTTTCATCAGTGGAGTTTCTGGTTTTGATACCCCTTGGGGCTAGCGCAATGCAGGGATTTGCTCCTTTTAACACACTGAGCAGGCTAGAATAACATCTGTAATTAAAAAAGATTGGCTTATATTATAATTTTCCATTACATTGAAAAAAAACCTGAGTTTTGTCAGGAAAATCATACTTTTATCACTCGTTTCCCATAACTTGTAGTGAGATGGTAATTTAGCACTTTGTAAATGTGCCAGTAAATGAGTAATTCTTGAGTCGTTAATTTTGCATTTATCTTAATTGTGTTACGTTTATGGATATTTATGGAGTTCTACTTTTTTACACTTGAAAAATATTACTACGGTGTTATTTTTGAGATGAGTTTAAGAAAACTAAATTATTTTAATGCAAATATTTTTGACATATAAAAATGGATTTTTTGCCTTGATTTGTGAATTAAACAATTTTCATTTAAATGTCGTTATGAATCGTTTTAGAAATGGGAATAGTTATTTTCCTTTCGCGTTTAGATAACTCCATGCTCATGATCTAGAAATTAAATGCCTAACCTCTTGATCTTTATTTTTGATTGAAGTTCAATAAAGAATTGGATAAATTCATAAAAGATGAGTCCATGGGTGGCTAATTAATATACTAATGGACAACATTTAAATCAGGAAGTCCATAGAACACTGATTGCCAGAAGCTGAAATCGTTTACTGAGAAAACAGCCAAAGGCTTTTGTCCTATTTCTCAAGTTCTTTTCTCCAGCGATCACTGCTGCAGAGAGGTTGGGAGCTCTCTTTTGTCTCTCTGCTGGCACTCATTGCTGAGATTCTGTGAACAACTCGAAGAGCTGAACTAAAAAAGTTGTCAGATCAATGCCAAGTGTTTGAAAGACCAGGTAGTTTGAGCTTATGACACAGTTCTTTGGGTGTTGCTATATTCTTATTTTAAAAAATGATACTTATTTTAAAAAAATGCTGTGTGCTTATGGCTGTTTCTTCTCCTCATCTATCACCTTGTTTTCTGAGCTCGAAGAGTGAACCATGCAGGTGGCAGTGGCCAGGCTGCTTTGTGCAAACCCAAAGCAATGCTCGGGAGAAACTCAGACCTTTGCATGAGAAAAAGTGAAACAAAAGTCCCTCAGAACTAGATCAACACAACCCCAAAATATAAAAAAATTAACAAAACCCCAGAGAGATGCCTTGGGTTTAAAATAGTCTGAGGTTTTCAGAGTTTTATTTTCGGTCTTCTCTTTGGATGTTGAAACAGTTTTGTTACATGTGCATTTTGACGGATGTGAGCAGATGGAAAAGAGGAATATTTTACTGTAGTAATAATCAAATACTGTTCACCTCTTTCATCTCTACATCTCTGTGGGAACAGAAGTGGTATCCTCCATTCTCTTCCTGGCTGCACGTGGCAGTTTTGAACTTGTCCCCAATACCTCGTCCTCCACTGGAGGACACAATTAATTGGGAGAAATACATTTTATTACCTCATTTCTCTCCTGATGACTATAGTGCAATATATCAAATAAACACTCCAACGAATGGCTTGCGGTTTTTCATGGCTAAGGAGAAGATCTGTGTGGTTGGGAAGCTGCAGCAATGGAGATTAGTTAATTATTTTAGGCAATTCCAAGTGACAGTGTGCACCAAAGGGATTATCAGTGCCTTGATAGACTTTTTGAAGCCAGAAGCTATTGTAACTCTTGCTTTTAGAGTTTCATTGAAATTATTTAATTACCTTGGTTCTTTCTTATTTCTTTTTTTTTTAAAGCATATGTTCTCATTAAAAAAATCTTATAACATTCCTGATCACTGTTTTGTATCTTTCATACTGAAATCTGAGGCAATTAATTTGCTTGTTCCATGCTATATCAATACTGTCTGACACTTTCTTCTCATATCCTGTGTGGTCTGGCTGTCTCCTTGCCAACATTTGCTACTCTTAAAAGAATTTCTCCTGCTTTTCTGATATTTTATTGAATGTTTTTATTTTGCTTCTTGATTTTCTTCCCTCTTTGTGTTCAGTCCTTTGTAAATTATGTTTCCTCAGTCATGGTTAAGTCTACTTTGCACTGCATCGTGTGGTGTTTCATCTTGCATTCTGCTCTGTTTACCTACTGCCTTGCCCCTGAGATATTTTTAGACTATGATGGTGTTTTTTTTTTTCCTTTCACCCATAATTAAACAAATTATTTGCCTTTGCCATTGTAAAAATAATGAAATCAACATTGACCTGATTTCACCTTTCAACTGTACATTTATCAATGTAACATATCTTATTAGACTTACACGTTCATTGCAAGCATATAAGGAAAACACAAAGGGGTTATTTTGTGATGGACCTGAGGTGAAATTCCAGGAAAATTTTTCATTTCTCTTGTCTGAGTGTGCAGTTTGCTAAAGAACTGATGGCTGTAAGCCTTTATGGTGCTCATTGCTTTCAGTGCCTGAGTTTGCAGGACAGGCACCTTTCCTTGGAAGAAACAAAGAAAAGGGGAATTTTACAGCTGTCAATAACAATGAAAGAGATAAAAGGTCACAAGATACATTGTGGGTATAAATGAGGTATTTATTTTGAAGGTAAGGGTTTGAAAACAAGGCTTCTACTCTTTCAGAACACTAGAAATGATGATTGAAATGAAACCAGTTAAATTAATTGATTGTAGCTAAAGCTGCTTGGATTTTCTTCTCCAAAATACTTAAGACAAAGGCATAGTAGTTTGGTTTAGTCTAATTTGGTAGAATTAGATTTTAGAATTTAGTTTAATTTGGTAGAATTAGCTTTTATGTATTTCTATCCCCTAAGAAAGCCACCAAGAAATTTGCTATGATTCCAGCCTCTCCCTATGTCTAGAACCAGGTTACTTTAATTTCTTTTTGCACTCTATCAATACACATTTTAAACATTAATAACTTGAGAGCTGTGCTACCACATCTGAAAAGCTTTGGTGCAACAAGTCACTTATTATGAAGAGATATTAAAAATTATTTTGTTGTAGGAACTGAAGGAAGAACAGAGGAGCTTTTAAGAATATCTTAAAAAGATTAATTTGCTAATGACTGGATTTCAAGTCAGTTTTTGGCATGCAGTTATAACCCAGATTGGGTTTTACAAGAGTTTTTTATGTATATATATGCAATAAGAGTGGGACAAGTGAGAGAATGTAGATGTGTCATCATAATCTCTGATGATAGAGGCAGGTGACGGCACAGAAAAGGATGTGGTTTTATTACAATACCAGCAGAGAAATACAGCATACTTTAAAAATGATTAAAAATTAAAGTACAAAACAATGGCTTTTATTATGCATGTTCTTAAAACATTTCTATGGCACATATTATTGTGGCAATCTGTAGGCATACATGTTTTTACTGTTAGTAGCTCATTAGAGTGTGGCAGGTAAAGGAGAAACATTATCTTCTGTAGCTGCAAAATTGTGAAAATCCAGCTGCCCCTGCTGAGGATTCCCCGAGTTAAAGGGATATAGGATGTAGTCAACACAAACTCTAGGTTTTGTAAATGACATAACTAAAATGTTTCATCTAAAATGGCAGAGCTAAGGCAAACCTAGAAGCCTTTCATATATTATGCATGAATGAACAAAGTCTTAAATAGCTTCATTCCACAGTAGAGAAGATGAGAATCATGGTGTAACGTGGTCCTTCCTGTCACAGACACAAATTGATCTTGCATTATTCTAATTATGCTGCAGAGCAGGACTCAGGAGGATGCTCAACATTTCAGGTGTAAATATATTGTTCCAGAATTCAAAGACTTGCCATTTATAACTAGACACAAACATTGTGCATTTCTTCCAGGAGAAAGCCTGGCCAGTCCTGGGGCAGATGCTCCATCAGCATATCCTACATTTACTGTGCTCCCATACAAGATAAATCCATGCTGTTCATGCAAATCGCACAAGACTGGGACCCTTGTGGGTGCTGATGTGGATGATATACTTGATTTCTGGTTAATTTTAGTTTGTTGAAGTAAAAGTCTTCTAAAGCAGTTACAGGGCAAGACAAACTTGCAGAGGTTCACTCATTGCAACCCTGCAAAATTTCAAAGCTCTGAGGCAGAAAAACTTGTGATGCCGTATATAAATTTTATTCAGATTGAAAAAAGAAAAAGAAATTAACCGTTTTTATATCAAGTAAAATGCTTTTTTTGCAATATCATTGCTGGTGGTATAAAGGAAAAAATCTTGGACAGTAAATTTGGCTGCTTCTCCTTCCAATCTATGTGTGTGGTGACAAAAATAATTTAGTGTCAAAACCTGCTTAATTACCTGCATTGTCTGTCAGAGTTAACATATTGACTGAGCCATCCTGATTGCAGTATGGACCTTTGTCCAGACAGAAATTATTAGCACCAGCAGCTGATTTCACAGAGGGCTTGGACCAGCCTGCAACAGCACATTTGAGTTATTGCTAATGGGACTGAATTTAAGAAAGTGTTTTGCAGGAGAAATGTCTTCATTATCTGTTATAAATGTCTGTTACTTGTTTCCCCTTATTTGTGTCACAAAGCACTAATGCTTTAAAAAGTGAAATCAGTAAGTGCTGCGGTGATTTGTATTCCAGAAATTAATTGCACTGCAATCCGCAGTGGCTGAACATTTAATTTCAGACCAAAGCAAAAGAACACAAAATTACATGCTGGATGAAATTTTATTCAGTCTGATTTCAGAATTAGTTTCTTATAGTGCTTGTTGGGGTACAGACAAGTGTGACCTGCTGGCATGAAGGGAGCCTATAAAATTCAACAAAAACACAACGTGGTTAATATACTTTTTTGTTGGTGTAAGATTTCATTTTGTTCTTGTATTTATTTTATTTCAATTTTTCTTTCAAAAAGGGCATTTTAAACTCAATATTTCCTCCTGTGCAATTCTGCTTCTTTTGAAAATACAGCCTTCCTTTTCTACTAGTTAATTTTCTTATGCTGTTTATTCATGAAGAGTTGAGAATAGAAAAATGAAGCATCACTTTTAGTCCTTTTTCTAAGTGCTGTAGTGTTAGTCAGCTGGTTTAGCCTTCAATATATATGAATTAGATGATGAAAATAATTTTAACACTGGGATTTTTTTGTGCAGTAATCATAATAAAATTAGAATAACTAGGAAAATGAATAATTGTTTGAACTAGAATAAAAAAGAGAAATGTAAGTAAACACTTTTAATTTGCAATGTTGTATTTCACTTGCCTGCTCTCACTTTTACATAGCTCCCAATATCTTTCCAAATGTTTTACATATTATCACATTTATGGTTAAAAGCTGTGAAATTGTTCCCCTTTCCCTTTCTCTCATTGGGGAATTCGAGTACTCTGAGCCAAAATTAGCGTTCGGGTCATTACAAAGACACTGCTGATATTGTATTTCATACTTAATGAATCTTTATTGGCATCCGGGTCTAACCTTGACTCTGCTCAGTGAATCATAACTTGGCAGTCTCTGAGTAGGTGCTCCACTGCCCTATCAAATTCCAGCAGAGATAATTTGGTCTTTCCCAGCAATCTCATGATAACATGCAGTATTGTGATTTTTTAAAAAAATAATAACAATTTAAAAAATAATAAACACAAAAGAAAACTTCAAAGTAAAAGTTATATTAGGTTTAAACTTTGTAAACTTAATATGATCGTATTAGTAAAGGTGGTGTTCTCATCTCTTGTAATGTTCTGCTAAAACCAAGCTTCTCCCTCTCATCATCCCTAAAGATCTCAAGGCTTGGTATGAACCTCAGAGTTTTCATCCTATGCAATTATTTTTTAGAAGAAAATAGAGCAATTCAAATGTTCCCTATTTGCAACAACTGAAAAGGAGCTCGTTTCCATGTCTTAACCTTTGGTATCTTAATGCACGTCTGGAGAGCTCCCCATCCCCTATATGGGGTGTGGGAAGCCCTTTCAGTGCTTCAGGTGTCTTAACTCCTATAGTTGCTCTCTCCTCCTTGCCCAGTAATGCTAGATGGCACTTTGAGTGTTTCTGTTCTAATTCCTTTTCATCTTAAAATACATAGCACAGAAGAGAAAAAAAAATTTTTGAAAAATGCTGGGGTTCAGAATGAATAGATAATGGAGAGTTAGATGTTTTAAACGGTAAAAAACACTGAGAAAAATCCCATTTTTATGTGAGTAGAAACTCAGAGAAGACATTTGCAACCGTAGAACACAGATTACTACTTTTTTTCAGAAAACATGCATGTTTCTAGCAGCTGAGCTCAAACGATATTGTGTTGTGTGGTGACTGGGATCAGGAAATGTCATAAGCTTTCACTTGGTGGTGACCCAGGTCTCGTGGTGCAGCAGGAGCAGCCACCTGCCTCAGGTGTTCACCCTTCAGGCTCCATCACATCCCATTTGAGACCCCAAAGCCTCGCCCACGGTTTGGTAGCTGCGTTCAGGTTTGTGCTGAGGCTTTTCACCTCGTGCTTTTGGGTGTGATAAAGGCCCCTGTGAACTCTCTGTGTGAGCTGTTTGCCAATACCATAATTCACACCACAGCTGCAACTTCAGCAGTGCGGGGTTCAGGTCTTAGGAAAGCAATAAGGGACTTTAAAACCTCAGAGGAGAGAAGCAAAGGCAATTGCACGTTTGAATGTCTTTGTTGCAGGAGGATTCCATACATGTGACTTCCTCATTTTGAGAAAAAGAGAGCTGAGGGTGAGAGTTAGAAACACCACAAATGGTGGGGAGGATTGGAGAGCAAGCAGCTGCTCTGTTTTCCAGTGCTGTGCCTAAGGGAGGCTGCTCAGTTCTTGTGAAGCCCCAGAACTGCAGGCTGGAAGCTTGGCAGGGTACCCTTGGAGCATTATCATATATACAGGATGGTGACTTCGTACTTTACTCCCTTGGATTTCTTCTTTTGGCCACTTCTGAGACTGAATTCTGGTCTAGATGGGCTCTGTGATCTGACTGCACACACTGGCTCTCAGGTGTAGGAAGGGAATTCCAGCCCAGCTCTGGAGTGGTTAGAGCCTGAAAAGGACAGGCACAGCAGCTCCCTAGCAAGGAGAGACAGATTTCTGTGTAGAAAGCTAATTAAACTAAACCGAAGTAAGAAAAATTCAGTGCTCAACAATTTCTGTTGCAGGGAGGGTGTTTTTTAAGGTCGGCTCAAATCTAGAATTCATCTATCCAGAGTTTGTGATCTTTGGCTACCCAGATCTTTGGCTTCCATGTGTTCAAGGTCTGTCTCACTTGTACCAGACATGGCTGCCTCTCCTTGCACACACACACAAAAGCCTGACAAGTTTTTAATCTCGCTAATTTTTGAAAAATGGGTTTGTGCTCTCTGTTTCTATTTGAAATCAAGCTCTATTTCTAAACCTGAGGGCTATTTAATTTTCTTTAGTTTTGATGTATGTGCAGCTCTTGTACTGGTAGTTTTGAGGGTTCATAAAGGACCATTTTTCCTTCCTCAGAAACTTGCCTTTGGCAAGAGATACTGTTACAAAGTGGTCCCCAAGCAGTGTTTTGGATCTCTTTCTCATTTTAGCAATTAATCTGAATTTTGCCATAGGGCATACCTAGTATTTCTGCTCTGTGGATGTTCCTCACAATTCAGAACATGTCGTGATAGGTGCTGTGTGATATAGAAGGAAAAGGTTGAGAGCAAGGGATTTTGTGGGATGTAGGTGAAGTGTGGAACACTGCAGTCGAGAGAGAATATTTAAATGTCTCACTTAAACTGTCAGGCAAAGTAGATATGCAGTGAATGCATATGTTCTGAGAATATCAAATCTGCCCATGTGCTACCTTCAAAGAGATACTTTGAAATAGGAATTGCAGCTGAAATTAATTCTGTATGGCACTTTCCCCATCTTC
Organism: Oriolus oriolus; assembly: GCA_013400235.1. Taxonomy (NCBI): domain Eukaryota; kingdom Metazoa; phylum Chordata; class Aves; order Passeriformes; family Corvidae; genus Oriolus; species Oriolus oriolus. Next base: position 696,387 of record VXBT01010380.1, read on the forward strand.
TGGAATTGGCATTAAATTTGCCTCAGAACAAGACAAAAACTAGGCAGGCATATAGAGAGCTTCTGGAAATGGTAAAATTCTCACTGGAATTGTGGAACAGCAAAACTAGTAATAAGATTTGGTGTATCCTTTAATTTTAATACTTCTGTCTACTCTATCTGGAAGCCACTTAATTAAAAAAGAAGGAAAGGAACACCACCAAGGCATTTATTAATTTTGGGGTAAGCTGTGTGAAATCTGTCAATCTGAGTTTACCATATCCCTGAGATTCATTTTCTTTGGATTTGAAAATAAACCTTAAACCTCAAGGATGAAGTGCCACTATGGCTCATTTCATTACTTCCAGCAGACAATAAACCAGCCCAGAATTAGCCTTCCCCCCCCAGCCTGCCCCTTTCCCCCGTAGCCTTCTGTGGAGGGGGACTTGTTAGCAGAGGTCTCTCTCATTTCTGCAGCTCTCTGGCTGGTTTAGCCCTCTTATGCCCAGGAAGGATCTACAGATCTCTGCACTCCCTCTCTGGCTGCTCCCTGATAATTCCATGAATGCAAATACAGAGGTGTACCTGGGATATTATTCTTCCTGCATTTTAATAAGCTTGGCATGATATTCCTAAACCTCCCTCCTCCCCAGTGCGCTTTCTCTGCCACCTGAAGGAGCAGCTTGTTTGATGTTGTTTTTCTCTCTCTGCGGTCAGGCTGTAGACCCACTAAACTTTGTGGTATTTCTCTTGAACTGAAGGACAGAATTAATTGGCTTTGAAGTTTCGAAATCTGAGTTTCTGAAGAAGAGATTTGCAATGAGTGACTGTGAAAGAGAGCCTCTGTGGAAGCCAAATCGCTCTGGAACCAGAGCAGTGCTGGCTGGGTCAGACACCTGCTCTAAAATCCTCTGTTAGCACTTGATGTGAAATTGAAATTGGAATGATTTCTGTGTCTCTGATGGAACTGGCTTCTCTCACTGCTGTTCAAGCATCTGTGCAGATGATGATTTTGTCCTGGTATCTCTTACAAAGTGCTCTGAAATCTAACAGTATTTATTTGCTTATTACCTTCTTAGGGACCCAAAATTTATGAAGCAACCCCAACACCACTGAATTCTCCAGAAAGACTTACCAGCAGTGTCTGTGCTCAGACAGTGTGTCCTGATCCCCTTGTGCCAGGAGCTGCCCAGCCCTGGTCATACAGAACTCTCTGCTACACATTAGGAAAATTCTTTCCCTGTAACCCTACATCAGTTGAGAACCTGTAAAAACCAAAAATTCTCAATAATTTTTGAGAAAGTTGTATTAAGTTTGGCTTTGTTGAGTGAAGTTTTAGTCAGCAGGCAATATGAATAATGAGAAGGGACTAATTCTCTTGATCCCAGAGCAAGGGGGTTCTTGGTGGTGTTTTGTCTGGTAGCCCTAAACTTCTAAATCCTGCTTTGCCAAAGGATGAATTTGAACTTCTTGAATGAACCTGTGGTATTGTTGACCACTTTCTGCTTGCCCACTAAACTCTTGGAATGGCAAAATCTGGATTCTATTGGATACCATTCCCCAGATCCCTGACTGAATTCCATACTTGGGGACCCTGGGAAAAATAGCTTTCAAATTGCTGACGTGCAATTGGAGACTTGCAGATGGATGTGAGTGAATAAGTGATTCTGTTGTGAACATCATCATTGATGGCCTTATTTCTGTGGGGCAGTGCAACGCTCCCAAAAAAAGCCTGTGGGAGGTAGGGTTACCTTTCACAGGAGTAGGATGAATTCCAGCAGGAAAGCACAGCCAATAACCTCAAAAATTGTTCCTTTTGGCCACTCCAAATGCGAAGCATGTTCCTTCTTTCTTGCTCTCCCCCCTGTATGCAATGCTAATATATAGGATAAAAAATGACTGAGAATGAATGACTGAGAAGTAACAGTTAAGAATCAACACCTTCTCAGGTAACATTACTAAAATTAAAAAGAGACAGTGCCTATTTCTTATCTTTTCGGACAAGGAAAAGGGTTTATTTGTGACAAGTTGGGGACTGGAGCACTGCTGGCACTCCTGTGTGGTGTCAGGTGTGGTAAAATACCGAGTCCGGTTTGAGATGTTCAATTCAAGCTTATCCATACTGGAAAGCAAGCTAGCTTGCTACTAATTAACACCTCTTGTAGTTTTGGGTTTTTTTAAGACTAATTAGTCAGTAGATGTAAAATTCTCATTCTTGCAGTTGTTCAAAAATCTATGCTGTAATAATATTGATACATGGCTTGAAAATGCAAGGTTCCTCTGCATTTGAATTTTTAGAGTAAAGCTTTTGAAAACAATTGCCTTACAATCATGTGCAAAGATGAAGTAGACTGAATAAAGTAGACTTTCTGACTGCAAAATGGGAAGTGATGTGCAGAGTCTGTGGTGTTTCATAATGTAAATGTGATAATTGCTAGATGCAGGTTAGTTGGAAATGTTTCTAATATTTCATTTGTTTTTAACATGAAAGAATTTCAAAATTTATAATGTTTTAGACAATATTATTTGAAGTGGAAGAAATCTGTGTAAAATCTGTTAAATGAGCTGAGAACTAAATGGCTCCAAGCTACCTTGGGGATGTAAATAGTTAGACATTTCAACAGAGCAAACTACATATTTTTTCAAGGTTTGATCTTTATATATAAACAATATTTGAATATAGCAGTTGCCACACAGAACTTAAGAATTTAATACTGCAATGTGAGGTGGTTGAATGGCTCATTTTTTCAGTAATACCAGAATACCTGCAGCAAACAATCAGCTGTCTTACAGGGCTAAGATCTCTTTTTTATCCTTTTAACTGTTGAACCTGAAACAAACCACTATCCAGTTCAAAGAAGTGATACTTCCAAATAAATTTTAGCTCTAGATGTATTAAACCCAAAAGAGAAAAACAAAAAAAACCCCAAACCTGAGGTTTTTTTTCTTAATTTCTAGGGTAAAGTAATGTGATGCAAAAAGAGTGGCTTTGCCCTGTGTTTCAGGGAAGGTGACTATTCTACCAAGGTTATTAGAGAATTATGCATTTCACCTTTCAAGTGTTATCTGGCACTGCCACTGTAGCTTATCATTAGCATATCCTTTCATACTTCCATGGCATCAGGAAAAACATAAACATAAACCAAAATAGAGAAGGGACTCGTAAACAAAACAATATTGTTACTATGTTGGCTCACTTAGGGCGGTAAATTTTTCTTTACCTTTTCTGAAGTCTTTTAAAATGGAGATAAAACTGTTTTAAGAACAGTCCAAACTTGTATCACAATGTAAATGATTTGGGAAACGAGCCCAAGCCAGTGTAGTCTGCATAAATGAGTGTGTTATCAGTGAAAATGCTTATAAGGGTGGGACAGAAAATGGTCAGGAAAATAATATTGGGACTTTCTATTAGCTCCTAACCTAGCTGTCTTCTTCAAAATCATTATTTAAGGTGGGTTTGTTCCATTGATTCAGAAGTAGATTTAAAGACAAAGTAGCTACCTGTTGAAATCCTATGGGACAATAACTTTCTTCCTTTGGAGGCCACCCTCTGTATGGGGCTGGAGTAACCAGGGTAGGGTTGGAGCTGCAGTTTTCCCTGTCTGTTTCTTTGCAGGTGTTAAAAGTTAATATATATAACAAACGTATAAAAAAGTAAAATTAAGACAATGTGTTATTCTTCCATTTACCTTGCCTCAGCACACAGTTAAGAGTGATGGTGGTCAGTGCAACTTTTGTACCAAAATAGGATCTGAATTAATCAATACCCATATTTATCCATGGGAGTGTTCCATTCTGGTACATACAGCTACTGTATTATTTTACTGCTCTACAAGGGCTTATCCTTTGCTGCTTTGCTGTTTCTGTTAATGAGGAACTGAAATATTTTCCTAGATATATCAGTGGAGATCCCTGGGGTTCAATGCCTGCTTTTGGAAATCCCTACTGAATGTCTGAAGAAGAAAGCAATATCCCAACTTTCAAAAAGTGAGGGTTTAATTGCCATTTGCACGGTCTGTTACACATTTTTGTAATAAAATTGACCTTGCAAGTTTTATTAGTATATGACTTAGCCATCATTCATACTTCTTAAAGATTCATGGGAAACATCTTACACATTTTTATTTTAATATCATTTGGCAAAGAGTTCAAACACCTACTGGAAAAAGACTTGAGCAGAGTAAGCAGCATATGCAAAACAACTCCTCAAAATCCCAAAACAACAGTAATTTCCCCCTCCCTCCACCCTGAAAAATGTCTCCCAAAATTCAACACCAAAAGGAATTCAGAGTTGAGGCTGCCAAGATGATCCTGTTTTACACCCCTCAGCCCAGCCTTTATACCTAAGAGTTCCAAGAAAATGTTTTTCTTAACTTCCTCAGTCAGTTGAAAACTATCAAGGCCGAGGGCATTGCAGACATTAACCCTGACCACCAGGATATGATTTTGAAAGGACTGGAAATGGCACATTCTTCAGCAAGCCGTGTAATACGTGCAGCGGGAACATGGCAGTCCCCATATGGAAGTCCTGCTGACAGCAGCAAAATAGTTTTTAAGCAGCATGTACTGTTATCCTGCTCCAAAGAGCTGTGAATTGTGCGGTGTGGAAGCCTGGAAGCCTGTACCATATCCCTCTTCCATCTGTGCAGCATGGCTGTGGTGCCAGACAGGTAGTAGACTCTGCTGTGCTCTGCTACCCTTCATCTGCTTTCATGACTCCCACTGGTAAAAGCAGAATTATACCGCTGAAATTCAGTTAAATCAATGAAATTCCATATGGCACGGGGTTAGTCACTTGTTTTCAATGAACTCTTTAAAGGGGGTGAGCTTTGAATTTTGATGATATTTAGGTTCTTTAAATCAGGAGTAGAGTGCAGTTCAAGTTCTGGTTTTAATAGATTATTACAATTTTTGTATTTAATACAATTAAAAACCTACCAGCAACACAAAAAACAGCAAAAACCCCCCTCCAACATTTGTAGAAGAAAGACATGTTTTCAACATGCTGGAAATGTAACTGATTTTGAAAACAGCATTTCAAGCAAAAGTTTCAAAACTCTTTTTTCCGATGCAAGACTAGTTTTCTGTGAAATGAGATTATTTTTTGTTAATTTTTTAATACAGCATATATGTTTTTTTAATGTTTGAAAATTTTCCCCAAACCCAAACCAACCAAATGCCCCTATAAAGTGTTTGACTTCCTTCCCCCTCTTGTTCTTGGTAATTCAGTGCCAAGATTACTCACACCTGGTGCTTTTGTTTCTCCTCAGTATTCTGATTGCCTCTTGAAGCTCTTCGCAATTTCATTCTTCTACAAATGACTCAGCTGTCTGGAAAAAGGCCGATTGCTTTTGTGAATTTCAGCATTGAGAAGCTTAGTAAAATACTCTTTTGATCTTTCTATAATTGTTTTAACAAAAATATATCTGCATTTCTGTGTTCATTCTTTAACTTTGATTTCTTCACGTATTGAAGTTGCAAATTAATCTTGCTCTATCAGTGCTATCTTCGTTCATCTTCTCAGCTGTTCTGCCCGAGTTCTTGCTTTTACATTATCTGGTGAAAATAAAAGCTTGGATAATTTTTTTCCCCGTGCTGCTGATTTACAAGGTTTTCTCAGGCCCTCTGTTGTCCTGTTTTGGCCCTTCCTTTGTCCTCTGTATTACTGATTGCTTTTGGACCTCTCAGCATATTTCATACTCGCTGCATGTTTCATTTACCATTAGTATTTTCTGGAACCTCTAAGGACTCTTCTAAAGCCTCAAACCGTTCTTGAATTATTCCCCAAGAGTTTCTGTCCATGTTTTAAGAGAATTCTACCTGGAGGCTTTTGCATTTCTCAGATGGAACCCGAACATTCCACACATTCTGTTAATTTATTTATTTCAGTAATTCTTTTGCCTTGCTCTATCAGGATGGTAGCTGTGACACACTGCTGGTTGGTGATTCCACCATCCCTCATGTTTTTTTGCATCAGCTACACAGCCCAATATAAAAGTCTTCCTGCTGAATCCCTGAGAGTGTACCCCTTGTGCTGTATGACGGAATCTGGTTTTACTCCTTTCTATGTCAGCTACTAAAGAAGCCCCAACACTCAAAACACAACGAAAAAATCCTTGTTTCCAAGGTCAAGCATTGAAAAAGTAGAATACTGGTTAAGGCTGGCAGTAGATTATTTATATTCTGATATAGTTTTAAATTATTTAATAAATTTTCTTTAGACCTTCTGACCTAATGAATAGAGCAGACTTACTCAAAGGTTAAATCAGTGCTGCATGGGAAAAAAAAATGCACATAAACCCCCCAATATTTTAATATTCGAACAAACAAGTTTTCCTATGTAATATTCAACCGTGTGTGTCTGGGCTATCTGCTCACAGTGTTCTCCAGAAAAAAAACCCCGGGTCTGATTTCTCTGATTCTATGCTCAGAAAACTTGAAAGCAACAGTCCTAAAAGTTGGAATTGTTTCAGGTTGGCTTCAGTTAAACCCACTGTTTTGTACTTCACTTTGCTGGATATAAGATGCTAAAATAATATAATAAAGATGTTCGCTAGAATAGAATAATTTACGTAAAACTGGTTTTTGTTTTGTTACAGGCTATTGCCAAAAGGTGGCAGTCTTTGTCCCCAAAATCCTGTGCTCTCTAGGAAATATTATGTATGGCAAACATAATTTATTCCTAGCTACACCAGATAATAAAAATTACTTTTTAAGTGGACATAGAGGGTAAAACCTCCTGTATTTGAAAGCTTAAGGGTGACATAGCTATAGTTATATTTTATTTTGACAGTGGAATGTTAAATAACAATGCTTGGAAGGGAGCGGTGATGGGGAAAGAGCACTTCACAAGTAGACTGCTGATGAGCAAGAACTGCTTGGGTCTCAGATTTGGTTGGTGCCTGAAGTACTTCAGCTTTTGGAGATGCTGTTAGGATCTGATGCTTTAGATCAGTAGGTTGCTGTGCTCATCCATCACCCTGATGAAATGAATAGAAACAATCCACTTCCATTAAAATTCATGCTCAAGTTGCTGATTTTTCTTTACAAGTGATTCAGTTAGATCCAAGCAAAGCACAGATTGGTTTCTTACAAATCAGCCTAAAAAAGGCAATGGATGATTAATGATAGCCTTGCTAAATATGTGCAAAAATTTGTCTATACATTTTGTGTTTTAAATTGTAGTTCTTTTGGTTTTGTTGTTCTGGTTTTGGTCTTTTTTTTGATTTTTTGTGAGAGCTGCTCAGGCTGTGGGAGGGAGGGTGGGCTTTTTGGTAGGGCTCTGTTAGACCTGTAGTAAAGCAAGGGCTTCCTCTACTCAGCTGAGGAAATACCTGAGTAGTCCAGAAAGCGTTCGAAAATTAGTAACATGCCAACATCTATTATATTATTGAGTTAAAAGTGAGGAAAATTAAGTCATTTTAGGAGAACTTACCAGTGTTATACTTTGAATTCAAAAGTGTGGCAGGCAAATTTCTTGTCACCAATTGAAGAGCGTGGAAGGAGTGTAAACTGAGCTGCACCTTGTGTTTATTTTATATGCAATATCTCTGTATACTCTCTGTCTAATTTTGTGAATCTTTCTCCCAAGATTTTTCAGTCAATGGTTATCTCAGATTTTCTGCCAACAGTTAGAGTAGACCACTGAGACATTTTCAGATGAAAGAAGTCATTGCTCTGTCTTTTTAAAGTTTTTATGACTATTTATTGGTACTTACATTATGAAGATGTTATATAATTTATATGGATTGTGTGAGATATTAGAAATGGAAAAGATCCAGTTGGTGAGAACTCATTCTGAACCATTTAAGTGTTACACAGAAATGTTCTCCATTTCAATTTGCTCTTTATTTCTTCAAGGGCCTATGATGAAAGCCTAATTACTGAGCATGTTGGACACATCTTTGTGTCCTGGTGTAGTGAAAATATTAATTATAATGGTTTGGTCGTAAAAAATACATTTCATTTCATCTTCTTTTTAGTAGAAACATAGAATGGTTTGGGTTGGAAGGGACACTGAAAGATCGTCTCTACACCCTTCCATGGGCAGGGACACCTTCCCCTATCCCAGGTTGCTCCAAGCCCCATCCAGCCTGGCCTTGGACACTCCCAGGGATGGGGCAGCCCCAGCTTCTCTGGGCAACCTGTGCCAGGGCCTCACCACCCTCACAGGGAAGAATTTCTTCTTGATATCTAATCTAAACTTGCTGCCTTGCAGTTTGAGGCCATTACCCCTTGTCCCACCACTACATGCCCTTGCACAAGATCCTTTTCCAGCTCTCCTGTAGCCCCTCTAGGTACTTTAGCATTACATGTTTTTCATGACAGATATTGCAAATCACTTTATTCAGTTTATTACTTTGGAATGGGTTGTAACTGTTAAAAGGGCACGAAAGACTCTTTCAATAAGCTAAATCTAATATATAAGTCTGAGAGGTCGCCCAACAGATTTAATAACCAATAGATGATGGATTTTACAATCTAACATGGCACATACACACCAGGTCTATCATAACCCCAACTTTCAGTGGTACCAGTGGGTTTTCATGATGGTGTTGTCCAAGGCTGGCCCTGAGTGTTTGCTTAAGGTGTGTCCTGCTATCACCCCACAAACCCCAGGCTGGAGGAACAATCACCCATTCTCATTCCTGCCTTTGGCTGTGCTGTTGCCATGCCAAGGACAGATTTATTGGAGGGTACAAAGCCAAGGTGTTCACACAGGCTCCAGCCTGCAAAGTGTAGGCAGTTTCATGGAATGAGGTTGTAATTAAAGGGAAGCCTACCTGTGTATGGAACCACAGAGTTAGCTTAGATCTTTCCATTCTCCTGTTACTTCTGTGATTCTCCATTAGCGTATGAGTTTTAGATTGAACAACCACAGAATGCAAGAAGCACCAGCAGCTATAGATCTTTATGGCCTCATGGGTTCTTGGTGGAAAAGAAGTGTTTTGCACATGGTTCTCAGGGTCTGAGTTGACTGAGACTTAAAACTGCTTGTAGCAACAGTAATGACCTCAGCGGTTTTTTTTCCCCCTTGTTAGGACTTTGCAGGTTGGAGCACATTTGCTGGTTGTAGATAAATGGATGGTGGGAGAACCTGTGGTGGGGGGTGAGGGATTTCAGCCAGTAGAGGAAGCCAGCAGTGTGGGGTGGTTCATTATTCTCCTATAATCCAAGATAAATGGAAAGCTATTGTTATAATTTACTCACTGCCTCTGCAAACTTAAGTTGATAGCTTTTTTTAGCTGGGCTGTAGTCTTGGTTGTTACTTTTTGAACCTGCAGGTGTTGGTTAGCTCTGTGAAGACTCTTATTGTTCCCCAGGTGCAATTTAGAAGCACTTTGAGAGTCAAGAGAAAATATTAATAAGGAAAATGGGAGTTTTCTACAAAATGAGTTCCCTAGGCAATACCAAAATCTAGAGGTGTGTCAAACTTAATGGAAATTATGTGCTGCATTGCATATTTTACTTAGTTTTCCAAATAAATCTGCATACAATAATTAAATGGTGAATGTTTCAGTTGATAAAAACTAATTAAGAGGTGAAAGTGTAGCAATCTTTTAGTCACTAGGAGAATACAAGTTACAAGACCCTTCTTAATAAGGAACAAAACACCCCCTGGATTTGAACTGATTACCTTTACAAAGCAAAGCAGATAAGGTTTTGACTATGCAATGCAGCCTTTCCTTTGGGTTTTGGAATTTGCAATTTTCCATTAATTACAAAGACAGTTTAATATTGTTCTTAAGATAGATTGAAAAATACTATTACAAAAAAGTTATTTACAAAAATAATAAATGAATAGATGGGATGGAGACTTGCCAGTCTGCATTTAAGCAAGACTTTGGCAAAGTGATACCCTTGCACCCTCTGGGACTTCAGCATTAATCCATAGATTACCAGCAAAACCTTTTAGGTACATGGAACTGATGTCCAGTTACTAAGACTGGACAGATGTCCGCACCAGAGAGTTTTTCCAAAATGTCCAAAACCAGAGAGTTTCAACATAGCCTGTTTTTTCTTTTTTGTACCAGACCAGCCAGAATATACAGAACTATGACAAGACTAGATTATCACTTAGTCTGAAAGTTGATTTTATAATTATTTCCAATATTCTCAGCAACCAAGTCTCCAGAACTATAAAGTATGGTTCAGGAGACCAAAGAATCTTGGAATTTTATCTTTGAACTTCATCTTTTTACAAGAGAGAAACCAGGAGAAATGCATTGGTTTACTCTTTTAAACATAACACTGATGTTCTTTTCATTAAGACTCTGTAGCACTTCTATGCTTGGGAACCAGCTCTTGAAATTGGCAGGGCTGGGGCCCTGACACGAGGTTTTCTTTGAAATTCTGTTCCAGCTGGATCAAGTTTTTAGCATTTGGAAACTCCACACATGGAGGCATATGGCCATTAGAAATGTATCACAGCAAGGCTGTCTGCAAGTGAGATCCTTGAAAGTTCTTTGCACTGTGAATTTTCAGTACAGGGTTGAACAAGACTTTGCCCCAACTGGATCATTACTTTCTTATTGCTTGAGCCAGCAGCAGGCAGGGGAAACAGTGCCTTTCTCTCCTGAGGCACTGTCAGTGTGTCCATGTGCCTTCTGGACCCAGGAGAGAGTTTTCATCTCTCTGTGCTCACGTTAGGGCACTGCAAAATGGGAGGGTCAGCAGCCAAGGGGGTCTGATGGAAGGTACTGCCACAAAGAGAGCAGAGACTGGAGAATAATGAGATGGTCTGAAGAGACAAAGGTAACAGAACTGGACTCTGCTGGTGCAAGACATTCTAGATGTGCTGAATGAGAGTGCAAAGGGAATAGGGAGAATTGGAAATGGAAGTTGGCAGAGAGAGGAATTGGTGGGGGCCTAGAAAAGACTGGTCATGAATGTGCTTGACAGTGTGAACACCAAAGCTGTTATGAAGAAAGAATAATAGGTAGGTGCTACAGAAGAAGTGGAGAATAGTATGAAATCTTTAAAGTGGAGTTTGGGACACCTAATGTGACATTAAGGAGCTCAGGATATGGAGACAGGAGTAGGAAAGAAATAGGAGTAGGTCTAGGGCTGTGCTCAGTAAGGAGAGGAACGGGACTAAGCCATGGCTATGTTTGAAGGCAGAATTTGGTACATTCTGTCATGGTATTGAATCCATGCCTGTTTAACCTGAAAGGTAACACTGGATTTCTAAGTCTTGGGTGAATGCTTGCAAAATCCACTACTGACGCATTTAGAAATGGATGTCAGCTGCTTGCTTCACATCTTCACAATAATGCTCTATTTGCCTCAAAAGCTATCTTACAGAATTCTACTTGCAAGAGGAAGTTGGGGAGGTTTTAGTGGAAAACTCGGAGTTTCATTTTCCTTTCAGTTTTTAAAAATTTTCCCTTTCAGTTAATCTCTTGGCAACTGACATCCTGACCCTGTGAGAATTAAAAACCAGTCCAATGGACATTGCATTTCTCGGTTTGAAAGCGAAGACAGGGCTCTGTGCCTTGTGATCGAGTGCTGGGCTAGACAATGGAAGTAAGTCCCTGCAAACTCTGGAACTGACCTTTGTTTTGAGTAATAAATCTTGAAGGTTTTTTTCTGTTGTTGTGTGACAGTAATCTAGTTGGAGACTGAAAGGAGGACAGTATATCATGGCTGGTTTGGTTGAACAAGACCACAAATTGCAAGCTGAATTTGAATTAACTTGGGGGATTGAGCCTTAGTGCAGAGGTGAGGGAACAAAGCAAAGGCAATTGATTTCACTTGGTGCGTCTAAATGTAAACAGAACGGAAACACCTTGACTTGTCCCAGGACTGCTGTCAGGACAGAACAAGGCTTCAAGTGTCCTTTCCCCTTCTGAGTGAACATGGGAATATTTCCATTTCTCTTTAGCTCATTTCTGTTACACATATGGTGTGGGATTCGTGTCCCTTAGCTTCAATCACACAAACATCTAGTGAAGAAAGGAGTGAAGGAAAAGTTCCAAAGGTCTTTCTGTATCTTATGAGCTATTTTAGAATGGGACATGTGGCACATTTGGAGTTTTCTCTCTCTACATATGAAGGGTGTTTAGGTAACCTCAGTGGAGACATGATTAACTTTGAAATAGATGAGGTTAGGTGAGATAAATCCTACCAACGGAGAATTTTGCATTAAAAGAATTTGCATGAAAACAGTTATCCCAAATCTTTCTCAAGCAAGACCTGCCAAGCATCCAGTAGTGGTGCTGAGAGCTGTCAGAGCTGAGGAAAAGCTATTTTTGCTCAGCCATGTACATCCTCACTGTCCTCAAATGCAGAAGAGACAGTCTGGCATTATCCAAGCAGGAGAGCGATTGTGACAGTCAGGTATAGAGTATGACCTGTGGCACCCTAAATGTGTGAAAAAGATTAATAAATCAGATGTTTTAATCTAGTGGTTTCGGTATAGGGGAGGGGGAAGGGATCATAATGACACTTACAGGTTAGTGTTGACAATATATTTAGAGGTGTGTGTAAACAGGTGGGTGTTTGCAGGCCTGCATACACAGGCCTGCTTCCCTTGCTTTCAGAAGGTGTTTTACAAAGTAACATTTTGATTAGATTTTAAAATTTATGTGGAAGAGAACAATGCACTGGTTGTGAATTATTCATTGAAAGTAAAAGTTTACAAATTGCATTGCCGTGTTGCGAGCGAAATTAAGAGGATGCATAAAGGTATTGCCAGAGAATTGCACAACCTTAGGTGGATGTGTGGTTGGTGCAAAATGCTGAAGAATCTTCCTCTTGGCCCTGAGGCAGGAGAGGTGGCTGAAGGAGCTGGTTGTTGCTGTACCCCAGCCAGCCAAATCACATTTTAAATATCCCTGGAACAGCTCTAAGTTGTGTCTGCAGCTGAACTGACTCCTTGATGTCTGGGACATACAGAATTAAAAGTATGGAATAAAACCCTATTTAGCACCTCATTCTGCTCTGTGCTAGACATAATAACATGGTAGGAGCAGATTTGATAATCTGCATATTTTATATTGGATATATTGGCTTCTTGCAGCCTTTTGAGCACTGAAGAACTTGGTACAAGACAAATGTGTTATCTTTTTCATATTGAGTCTTCCTTCCGTGCCCTGGCAGTCTCCAGATGCCATAATTAAATATAGTATTGGCCTAGTTAAGTAGAAATGCATCTAATTACTCCAGGATTGTCTTAGCGGCTCTTATGCAACGTGTGAATTTCACGTACTTTAATCCATTTACAGTTTCATTTCTGTTTGTCCAGCACTGTGCCAAGCTGAACTCTTGTTGCTTCAAAAAAGCCAGCTAGCACTCTAACAACAATCAACCTGAATATCTGCCAGTTTTGAATGAATATAAGTGGATAATTGAAGTTATTTGCGATAATTGCATGTGCTAAGCTTTTAATTTATTTTTATCCTTTATTTATAATTTCTGCTTTGATTGTGCTTTGCTGCACTTGGCGCGGTTGAGCATTGTCTGGCTGGGTTGCAGTGGAATTTGATAGTAGTCATAGAGCAGTCAGTTTTTGTATGGCATTAGTTGCAAGATTGATGTCTATCTTAAGCCACTAGCACTTGAATATCAAGATAACAGGCATTAAATAATTTTCGGTGCATGTTAGTCGCAGCAACAGCAATTTTAGTGATAAAATTTCCTAGAAAATATCTCACAGCTGAGGAGAACAACCCAAGGTACAAAATATGCTGCCAGGCTTTGTGAAAAGAAGGAACCTTCCGTGTGTTTGTGTGTCCCCATGCCCAAGGATTAAAGCAGCCAAACTGCCAGTCTGGTGTCATCGCCCTGTCGAAAGCCTCGTGCGTTTCTGACAGGAGCAAATATTCCTCCAAGGTCAGCATCTGTGTCTGATGCTTCTCCAGGAGTTATGGCAGACATTTATGGAAAGCTTTTTGAGATAAAACACTGAGATTTGGGAGCCTGTTTGCACATAGGGCATTCATTGCTATCTGATGGTTTGGGCGTGGGAAATAATAGTGAGACTGAGGAGCAACATCAAATACTCTCCCTTGGCTTCTTTACCTTCTCCACTAAATGAGATGTGAAAGGAGCAAACCCCAGGACTCTGAGGGAAGTAAAGAGGACCTGCAGCAGCATTAGCACCATGCCAGACTATTACCTAAGCTCACTTAATGCTAATAAATCTTGTTCTTTCTCAAAACAGCCTGACCTTTTCAGAAGTTTTCAAAGCACCTGCAGCCTTACAGATTTTCTGGAGAGGAAAACTCCTTTTTCACGTCTCAAATGAACCCCAAAATGGGGAAGTCATAGGAAGGTACCTGGGTAATGTTTTTAAAGTTTAGTGATCTGTTGCTGAGTGCTCCCACATGCATGGCGTAGGCTTCTCACGGAGAAGCCAGTGAAGAAAATTGCTCTGATGATGGAAACACAATCTCGTTTCTCTCCCAGGAATACTTTCAACTGCTGAACTATGTTTAAATAGTTATCTGGCAGCACTTTAGGAAATATTTTTGGCATATTCACAGCTCAATTACTGTAATTTTTGATTGGAAATTAGACATGCAAATCAATAGTAAGGTTATTAAAATTGCACTGAGTATTTCACCTGAAGAAGGGTAACTATTGGTAGTTGTAAGTATTTTCTGTATACAGAAAACTGATGTTTCAGTGTACAGAATGCTGCTAGTTTTTGATTGGTAACATATCAGAAATCTTGCTACAAAATATGAAAGCAATAAGGTTTTGAAAAAAAGCATAGGTTTTCCTTTCTGGTTATCTGCTGTTTTTCTTGACAAAATTCATTATATTTGATTAAGACAGAAATCTTGATTACAGTTCCATATGTGGGAGTCAGAGAGACAAGCCTGTTAAAGTGACACAAATTATCATTATTTTTTTTCTTCCAAAACACATCTCAGATCAACCCCAAAGTCATATTCAAGTTTTTTAGGAACCTCAAACAGCTCTGATGCCATGGGAAATAATGAGCGAGTTCGTTAGGGTTCAGGGTTATCTTTTGCAGTTGGTTGAATGCATTTGATGCTGGAATATAAGAGCAGCCTACAGGTTTATCTGCACGTTAATGGCTGCGATATCCCAGTGCATTTTCTGAAATGAAATGTTATTGTATTGATATTATGGAACATACACTGTTTATGTTATGGACTGAGATGGTACCAGTACCTAGCTGACACTAGCTATAATTAAATTAGAGCCGTCTTCTATCCTTTTTTGTGATTTGTAGCAGTTTGGTTTGCAGAAGAGCAATTTCAAGAAGCATTTCTGGTTTTATGTGTTGCAGTTGGTTCATATTAGAAAAATAGAAAGGAAACAATGAAATATAAGTTCTCAAGATTTCATATCTGAAAAGAGAGAAGGGCAGAACTTCAGCCAGCATTTATGGATAAAGATTAGTTACCCTCCACAGTTCAGGAGTTCAGAAACTGTTTCAAATTTCGTTATGCTTATGAATTTATTTAATTTAACTTCAAAATGGGATTCTAATGAAAGAGAATCATTATAAGTAATCTACAACCCTTAAAAAGTACATGAAAAGATCTCAGAAGCTAAAATAACTACCCTATCCTCTGGATGCTGGTGTGATGTTTTTTACTTGAAATTGTTATTTGCATCTTTTACTTTCACCTTTCTTTCCATTTCTGGTCCTTTTCCCCCTTGCTTTTTGTTGGATTCTTTTTCCCCCTCACCTATTCTGTTTCACCTTTCCTTTACTCTATCTATGAAAACCTAACTTGAAAGGGAATTTATCTGGGAGTATCAGTTCACCGAAATCATAATATCATTCGTCAAGGAAATTACCCTGTTCAGAGAAGCTCAGTGATTAAAAAAAAAAAAAATGCTGTGAGCTAACAAACATTTATATTTCATCTCTCAGCTTTTCCTATGTTATTTGTGATATCAGTACCATTGAATATACCAAACATTGACCTTATGGTTTGGTGAATATTTGAGGTTTTTTGTGATTTTGTTATTTGTTCATCTTCTGCTTCATGCCCTGTTTTTATCCAGGTTCCATTGTGATATTCTGGGCCAGGCAGTTCATCTTTCTCATGTTTATGCATATTGGGAAAGTTCTAAGGATTAGTTCCTTAATGGGGGCACCTCGCTGGAGCTGTGCCTTAGAACATTATAATTGTTTTATCTCAAGGTTATGTGCTGCCCTTGACCTGCCTGTTCACGTGCACACAGACACTTTCCCACATTTAGGGCTAAATCTTCTAGAAACAATCCTGAATGGTGTAGCTGGACCAGTTCTCACTCAGTGTTCATAACTGATTCCATGTAAGTGCACGCAGATAACTCACAATTCCCTTCAGGATAACCACAGCTTGGGAAGCATTTACTTGCAGCAGCAAGGATTTGAGAGTATGGTTACTCAAATGAAAATATATTGGCATTTGTATTAAGAGTGTCATTATAAGCTATTAAGCTAAAATTGCTAATCATGCTAATGTTGAGAATCATTGCTAGATAACTGCTCAGTCATTAAAATATTTTAAAAGAGGTTTTTTGCCTCCATATAAAAATGCTGCAGTATTACATGTGGTTTTTATATTTTTGCCTGCAGAGTGCTAAGGAATTTTTTCCATCATGCTTCATCCCTTTGGGGACTTCTTTAAAAAAAACCCAACCAACCCCCCCCCCCCCCAAAACACAACAAAAGCCCATGAAACATTTGCATTCAATTTCTTCATTCTGATATAATAGTTTGTGTATATCGACTAATATGTCATTTTGTGGATTTGGGCTTATTACTGGCTTCCCTTTTCTGTAACTCTCCCAGATTTCTCATGGTCTCCTTCGTAATGGTGTTGAGATACTTAAAGCAAATTGTGGTTAAGGACTGATGCATAGAAAATGCAGCATATGCTTCTATTTTTTTCATTTCATGTACCAAAGGTTCAATTTTTTATTTAGCTTTGTGAGGGCAAAGTACAAAGTGTGCTTACACATTTGCTTCTACAGCTTCAAGGAAAAATTCCTATCAGTAGACACTTCACTTCTTTGTCATTGAGTTTCTTGTAGAAAATGTTGCTGAAATGTACATTAAAAAAAGTAACAACTGAAATTTTAATGAATAATTCAATAAAATACCAAGCAATACTCTTCATTTCTGAGCTGCCCTTGTTACCAGATGTTTCTACTATTACCCATCTTATGCTTCTCTAGTTATTTCTTATATGCGGGGATAAATCTTAGTTTAAATTTATTTCACTGAGGCAAAAATGTAATTGAAACACATTGGGATCAATACAAACTGTATAAGAAGCCATGAATTATTTTTCTAGCCCGCTAGGTACTAATATCTAATATCACTGCTATCTCATGAAATACAATAATAATTTTTCTTTTGATGAGTAAGTAAATATTTCATCACAGAAAGAAAAACATGGTTTTCTTTTCCTTGTATTCTTTTCTGTATGAAGAATTATTTTGATCCTTCTTTCACTTTTTTTCTCTCAAACTCATCAGTCATGAACTTTTTTTTCAGGAGAGCACAGAGTAGTAATACACCTATGGCTTTATTTTAAAGGGAAAATACATCTGCAGTAAGGCACTGAATTGGAGTAGTTATTTTACATAAAAGGCCTTTTCCATACTTGAAAAATGAGGGCTAAATTTGTAAAGTCCTTCCAGCAGGTCTCTAGCATGCTGAATAAAGATGGGCTTCTTAGAATGTTCAAACATGTATGGATTTGTTTCAGTTGCTGTAAGGCTTCCCCTCAGAGGAGAAAATTTGTGTTACTTCCCCTTCTAGATTCTAAAGACAAAATTTTTGTGGCTCAAATGAATGTTCATTAATGTTTCCCATTGCAAGGTCTGTTCTTAGTACTGTTCAAATAGTACAGGAGCAGTGGGAGCAACTGCATGGAAGTTCACTGTTTCATTTGAAATGTTTTTCCATGGATCCCACTCCTGCAGCGGACTGGGATCTGTTGTTACTGCTGGGTTCTTTTAGCCCTGTGTGTGGGAAGGTGAGCTCGGACATTCTGCCAGTTCAGTTCTGCTTTGATTTGCCCAGCGTTGGAACCATCTCAGTTCAGTTCCAGTTTGGGTCAAAAGGGTTTGCTGTGACCAGCTGGGTTTTCATGGGACAAGATGTTTGAAGCTGGAACTGATGCCGTGAAGATTTTTTGCCTTTTCTCTTATACCCCTTTTATATACCTTTTTATATGGCTTTTATGTTTTCTTAGTGCTTTTAGCCTACATACTTATAATTTTTTAAGTTTGATAACCTAGCTTAGACCAAATGTCTTGGAAGCCTTGTAGTTAGGGGTCAGAAAGCCCCCGACGCCACGGTCCTCTCCAGAACACATTCTCTAAACAAAGATAGGCCCATCCAGGGGGAAGGTTTCTTGGGACAAGGGGTCCTCTTGAGCCTCTTATCAGGGAATCTTTGATAGATATGCTAATTTGCAAGGCCTATAATTGTATACACGATCTATTGTGTGTGTGTGTGCATTTTCGGGGTGCATTTTCAGGGTGCATTTCGACACACCTAAGGATCCTTAAATAACTACTGAGGCAAAAACCCTTTTTTTCCACTTAATTGTGTTTGGCTCTGATTTTAAGACCAGGGAGAGGCAACAGAACCAGTCAAATGTCAGGGATGTACTCCCGGCATAGGGCTCCTGGAAGGTGGCCCTTTGCTTCTCTGTACCAAGAGTATTTCCAGTTTTTAATCTCGTGTTTGAGATTGTAATTCTGCACCAAAGAAAAGGTCTGGAGAGCCTCCCCATGGGGTGTGCAGCAAGGGGGCAGAAGCCCGGCAGAGGCCCCGGGGTTTTGGGGTTCGTTCTTGCTGTGGGTGAGCCAGAGATGGGATGGAGCAGTGAAGGAAGGCTGGGAATTGCTGCTGCTGCACCTCAGACCCCGCTGAGCACAAACCCTCCCTGCAGCCACTGCGGCTCTGCTCAAACTGTCAGCGCTCTGCTCAACCATTTGTTCTGCATTGGCAACCAGAAATATTTTTCTTGGTTCAGTTTCCATTATAGCTCAAACTGTATAGCAATCAATATGAATTCCGATTTCATTTTGATTTATATCCAAAGACTTGATAAATGTGCAAACTGTTATGAAAAGGGAGAAAAAAAATGTGTGCACGGCTGCCCACTCTGCCTCTCATTAATGAGAGTCTGGACCTCGCTTTGTGATGTAAAATATCTGAAAATATCTATGTGCATCAGTGTCTGATACAGCAAAGAAAAGAAAAGTGATATATACAGAGTATTCTTTGTTTGATTTTGGGGTGTACATTTGTGAATGTTCAGGTAGATTAAATGAAAACTAGGAGTCCCCTCCATGGTTAAAATTCTCTGAAGTATAAAGAACCCTGGGTAAAACTTTAGAAAGGGTATAATGCCTTTTCCCAATAGAATATCTGCAGCAGAAACCTCTATGAATTCAATGGTTCAGGTAGCTGTGTTTTGGTGCAACCGTGTTTTTTTCCTGTCAGATTATAATGGTGAGGAACAATAACTACTGCAGGGACTTCTGGATATTGTTAAGAGGGTGCAAATACTATGGAATTGCTGCCATTCAGTAAATGTTACTCCTGTAATTGCAGAAAAATCTTGTGATAATGTACTATGTTAAGGCAGTATTTCAATCTGCTCGGTAAACAAACCTGGTCTCTATTTTTCTTATCGTTTATAGTTGATGTGTAATTTAGAAATCCATTTTTATGTCAGTTTCTTGAAATCAAGTGCATTATTAGGAAATACCTCCTATTTTAATGTTAAGGAAGATTTGAAAAGGGCTCCTATGTGCAAAATAAAGTCCAGTGTGAAATCAGCTTTATTTTTGTTCTCTCAAAAATTGTTTCAGAATAGGAGCTGCAGGAAGCTGAGCACTAGTGGAAAAAGTGACCTTTTTATTTCTTTATTTATTAACAGTTGAGCAGTGTTGAGAGTTTTGTACCACCACCAGTGGGTACTGAGGGTTTAAAAACTTTTTTTTTTTTAAATCTGTATAATTTCTTTCTATTCAATGAAGTATAAGAGCAGATAAATTGCACAATGCTCAAAAACCCTCTGCTTTTATACCAGGTTATAAAATTGTTATCCATTATTTCACAAACACACCCTTTTTCTTTCTTTCAGCGTCTTGTTGAAGCTGCAGAAGATGCTTACCTGAAACATGAATTTGATGCTGACTTACAGGTAGTAAATAATTACCTTCTTGAATGTTTTTCATCAGAGTATATGTAATGGTTTATACAACAGCTTGCTTGAAGAGCTGCTGTAGAAAGCCAAGCGTGTGAGTAATAGAAAGATGCTGATTACAGAAAATGGAATTAATGAAGGCTGGCTCAGTATTTTGACAGGTTATGTACTTAGTGCTTGTGTGTTGGGACACCAAGCAGGTGGATTTTACCCTTTCAGAGATTTCATTCGAATTGCCTTGCATATCTGTGTAGGTCACCATTTTAAACACAGCAATTAGCCTCGTGTTGTGTCGCTGCACTGTGCTGGTAAGGAATTGCTCCGCAGGGAGTCCAATTTGCAAATGGGGTGGGACCCACAGGGATGGGATTAAGGATGACCTTGATTCGTGCAAGTGGTTTGTGTCTGGATCTGTGTCTAGAGCAGACGCTGGTTTTTCTCTTTCCTAAGAGCCCTTGGAGCTGCACCACTGCTGGGTGTTGCCTTTAGGAATAGCACAGGAGGGAGCAGCACCGTGGCAGCTCACAGCTAAAAATGTTTTAAAAGAAAAGCCTTCGCCTAAATAAGACACGTTATTTAAAAAAAACCCAAGAAGGTTGATTTTAGAAACTGAGTAATTTAACCTGACATTGGAAGTTTAACAGAAAGTTTTACTCAATGCTCAGATGAGTAAATACTTCCTTACTTTTAACTGAATTCCTATATCCATGGTTTCTTGAATGCCATGTTAGGTGCAGTTTTGCCTACTTTGCCTCTACCTAGTTTTAATTTTAAAACCTTCTGTGAATGTTTGCCATAAGTCTATTTAAATATTGGGCTTAACGAATTAAAGGAAGCAGATACCTTTTGCATAGACATTTTCCCATACATGTATCTAAGAAATAAACAAATCTGTTAAGTTCTGTTTTCAGATTTTGCCATGGTTACTTCCAGTAATCACAAACTACTTTATTTTAATGAAAATATGATGCAAATTTCTGATTTCTCTGCAGAAAGGAAGGAAAAATAGAGTCAACTTATCAGAGTCAAGCATAAAAAAAATCAGTTTAGAAGGCTGTGATACTGAGATCTGTCAGCCCAGGTTGGAGTAAGGATAAAACGAGCATACTGAAAATGATAATTCACATTGTTGTTGTATATTCGAGGAGTGCTGGGTTCTGTACTAAAATGCTTTAGAGTTCTATTACGCTCCAGCCTTGCAGAGGTGTGCTGCGTTTCATTTGTTGAACTTTAAGCCTTGGAGAAATAGGAACTATTGTCTGAATAAATCAGAAACACACTTTATAGAAGATGTTTTAGAGGGCTACAGTAAATGCTTCACTGCAGGACAGTTCTCACTTTGACAAAGTCCTTCACTGCCGAGGCTCTGGCGATATTAACACTTTCAGGAAGCCAGTTAAAAGCCATTTGTGTCAGCAGCATTAACAGGACAATCAAATCTTTGTGTGGAGCTCTGTTGTTTATTACTGTCACGGTCCATTAAAGCTAATCAATTGTTAATCTTGGTTTCAGCGACCCCTTTGCAACCCTTGCTGGGTGATTGTTGTTCTTTATCAAAAACCTCCTAATACCATCTGCTCAATATAAAGTAATGGCCGGGATGATTTGATAGCGTACATTCAAGTGGAGGGGGACAGGAGACTTATATAATGTACAGTGTATACAATTCTGCTCTCAAAGAGGAATTTTCTGGCATTTGTATTGCTTTGGCCAACATGTGGAAGACAGGATTAAATGCTTTGAATTAGTGATATGGGATATAGCACCAGCCTCTGCTCTTTGTGCTCAGATATTCTGGAAATTCAGAAAGCACATAAAAGAAGTGGTTTTTTGCTTTTTATTTGTCCAACATCACCTTCTGTGTCTTGAGGACAGCATAGATAATATTGTTTTAGTACATAAAAATGATAAAGGGGACAAATAAAATTGTATTAATATTTTTATTGACTGTAGAAAAGCACCAACTTAAAGAAAATAATAACTGTGGGAGTTCACCTTTTAGACTGCTGGTATTCTCTTCAGCAATGCTGGAACTGTATTACTTGGTTAGACTAGACTTGATCCCTTCTGGGCATTTTTCTTAGTAACATTATTAGTTTTGTCCTTAGTTATCCAATAGGTATTCTAATCAATATACTGTAATTCTGTGTAATGGTCTAAGCACTCAACTGTCTGTCCCTGAACAGAACCTATTGGCACCATCAACCTTGTAGTTAAAAATAAAATTCCCAGAGAATTGAAAGGAATAAATCAAAATGGGTGATGTGATGTTTAACTCATCAGCACTATACATTGCATGTTTGAGTAATGGCCAAACTATGACTCAGTGAAAGCAGTCTGTAAAGATTTACCCTGCAATATTTGGGGTTTGGGCGATTTTTTTTTTTTCTGTTAGGGATATGAAGTTATAAGGAAATAACCACCTAAATGCTAGTTATATTTGAGTCTCAGTCCAGGGTTTTTTGACCTCTTGGATATGGGTGCAAGTCATTCTGTGTTATTAAATACCATTTTCAAGTTTGTAAGTGGAATTTTTTTAGTCATGCCTAATGCAATTGGGGATGTAAACTAAGTCACCATTTGTTTTACTACAGCAAGCTGTCCTGTCACAATATATTCACAGGTGTAAAGAATTGCTCCTCTTCCTTCTTCCTTTATGTGGGAATGTCTGCACTCACCTTTGTCTGAAATGAAGCCCTTCCCCCAATTTTGTGACTTTAACATGATGGAAAAACCCCCAGCAAGGAGGTCAACGGCCAAACCCATATACCCAGCAAGAGTATTGGCTGTTGCAGGCTTTGAAGGGATCCTAGAATCATCCTTTAGTTTTCTTGGCTTAACTGTCTGCCAGAGAAAAAACTTGTGGAGAAAGATAATAAAGAGGGTAACATCTTCTGTTAGGAGATGATCTTTAAAAAAAAAAATCAAATAATTTATAATTGTTGTTAACTGAAATTTGGCCTCCTGATCTTTTACTGCCTCTGTGCTTGGGTGTGTGTTTCCTAAGATGTGAGCTGCCTTGCTATGGCTCACAGAAACACTTGGGGGGGATTTGGCGTCCAGACCCATGAAGAGGCTCTGAAGTGGAACGCTCTTCCCTGGATCTGTCCTGTACCTAAGAATTTGTTGCTTATGCATCTGATACAACCACAGAGGTGTTTAGAGCTCTCTCCTCCCACCACATTTCATCAAACCACCGGAGACTGGACAGATTCTGAAGGGCAAAAATGCACCAATGTGATAGGCAGCTACTGCTCTCCTGCAGTGGGTGGCAAAGCACCCTCAGCCTGCGGCCGCGGGGCTGGGGAGGCTCCTGAGCCCTGGGCACTCTGTGCCCCCCACGGGACTGTAACGGAGCTCTGTGCACACAAACTTGTGCCGTCACCATCTGCACAGAGGGTGGGAGGGTGGGACCCCTCTCACAGGGTTGGAGCATTTCTGGGTTTCCATAATCTCAGGAGGTGGATGCTCAGCGGTAGGGCTGGTGCTGGAGTTCTCAGTGTGGCAGTAAAAGTAACTTGGGCTGTTTCTTACAAACAAACAAAAAAACCCCATCAATTTTAGAATAAAGATTTATAATACTTAGTTCCTATCCAGTTTTCATACTTCTGACCCCAATGACAGGAGGAAGTAATATAAAATTTTGTCATGACTACTTGTTCATTTGCTGACTGATTTCACTACAAATACACATCTGCAGGGTAGTTCTTTTATTTTCTGTGTGTTAATTAAGTTCATTAGTTCATTTGCTTTACATTCCTGCTGAGTTCTCTCTGCATGTGTGTGATGTGATGATAAAAAAGCAAGGTTATTTCTTTCTACTAGAATCAAAACTGGTGCACAGTTGATGCACTGGCATTACCAGGTTTTATTTTTCTGATTGCTCTAGTTTTGCGTCCTGCATAAGATAGGAGAAATTCAAGTGCCAATATGTTAAGATGGTTGACCTTATTTCAGTTTTATGTCCGAGGACTAGAAGAGGTTTAATCAAAGCGTTTTTAGGAAAGCATTAGTTTCTTTTAAGAATACTCTTAAAGTTAATTTAGTGGGATAAAAAAGGAATACTGGTGTAAGGCTGTTTTTCATTATTCATTTTTCTAAGATCTATAACACATGGCTGAGCCGTAAGGAAAAGGTTTGCAAAACTATACCAGAATTAGGTACCTGTCTGCCAGATTTTGCTGTCTGTTAACTCCAAATTGCGTTTCATGTCCTTGAAAAATCACATCCTTACTCTCAGACTATGTGTGTTGGCTACATAAAAAAATCTTGTGAAATCAGCAGATGGAGAGTTAAGAGGTTTCCAGTGGTTCACATATGTGAACAATGTACTTTTTATGCGTATTTTGAAAATCTACAAAATGTAAGATTTCGGATGTTTAGGAGAAAGCACAAATAGTAAAAGAGGGCTGAGGAACACAATTAGTGCAGTTCATGTGGTTTACAGCTTCTGGGTCTAATTCTCCAACTGTTAATATTGCTCAATAGTTTATTTTTCAAGGGGAGCTACCTGACTTTTACTAATTGTGAAATTTAGCTGTTAGCTGTAGGGCTTAAATATAGATATAAAATCATAACTTAAATTGCTGCTACTTTTTTAAAAAAAATCTGACCTAAATCTTTATTTCGTGTAATGATACCATGCAAAAATTTATAATGATGGATTATTAAATGCTTAGGGATTTAATCAAACTTTAAACAAATAGATGATAATTACATTGATATCAGGTGCTGGAAAATACAAGGACAAAAGATAATTGAGAACAGCTATTCCACATAATCTTGTTAAACTCCTATTATAACACATGCATTACTTTTGTGTTAGTATTTCAGACAAGTCTGTTTGTGTATTTATTATCTCACTAATATTGCATGAGGCACATGATAACTAGATTTACAGTCTGTTAATATTCCTCTGGCTGTTAGAATAATGTCCACTAATCTGAAGTCAGCTCTTGAAGTGTCCTGAATGTCCACAATGGGAAAGGGAAGCCTGTTGGACTTCAAGGACTCGTAACCAACAGTTGAAATGATTTTTTAAAATTGCCTTTAAAATAGCAGTGCAGCATCTGAAGTTTGCTGTGCTTCATGGATTATTTATCCAAGCTGCTTATTTTCTAAATCAGAAATCAGTCTCTAAACTCTGAGCCTGGAAACAGCCTAAATTTCTTTTTAGACTTTTGCAGGTCCAAGTGCTCCCAGCTCTGTTAGGGTGGGATGTGGATGCTGCAGCTGGATCCTGCAATAAAGCAGGAGGAGAAAGAGGTCCTTAGTTCACACCAGTCTGAACTGTAAACTTCTTGAGGCCCTGCACAACTCCTGCAGAAGCAGCTGGAGAGCACTACAGTTTATTCATCTGTAAAATCTGCCTCTGGGCTCTTTCCTGAGGTGCCTCACACAGGATCTGCTCTTGAGGAGTTTGTCTCCATCTCACTTTGACACTCGAGGTCTCTGTTCCGCCAGCTGGAGGCATAGTTTGGATGCAGCAGGGATGGAGAAATGCTGCCAGAACCTGCAGAGGTGTGGTTCTCATTCTGAATAGTTTGAATTTTTCCATACTGATCAAAAGATAAGGGAGATCAAGGAAAGACGGTAAGCATAGAATTCAGAATGTCTTTAAAAACTGACTGCATCACCAAGGCCCAAAGTCTTAAGAAAAAAGGAAAGAAAAAGGGCACAGAAATGTGAGTGTCTAGTGAGCTACTGAACTACAAGGCACAGCAAACCACATTCAAATCATAAAAGCATCTGTTAGAGTTTTTATTTGGTCTTAGTTTTGCCTTTGGTATTTTTTTCTTTCATAAAATACTTCAAGTTGTTTTCTGAAAGAGATAAAAGGTTCGTCTTTGCAGTTCTTAGTTTTCTATTATTCTTATTGATTTCTGTGAGCTCAAATTAATGACTTCCCAACTGCCCTAATACTGCAACAAATTGATTTTCAGATTTTTAGCCCTTTCAGTTCAGAGCATTTTAGCTTGTCTACTCTTTCCTATTTATTTGTTGAGGTTGGCGAGAGGAAAACTGAAATGACTTTGAAACTATCGAGACATCAGTGAATTCAGATGTAACTGGTTAAAAAATGCAGCAGAATTCATGCACAAAGTAATCTTCAGAGGAAGACTTCCACTTGGCCTTCACTCTGCAAGCGTGGCAGGGATTAAGTATCAGAAGGAGAGTACAGAGAAAGAGGGGCCATGCACCTTTTTGGTTATTCTAATTTCAAAGCTTTTATGTCTTCTGCTTCTGTTGCAAGTAAAGAGAAAAAGAGAAACAAGGTTCTGTGAAGCCAGGCTAGCAGTATTTTAGCTCGTCTTCTAATGATGAACGACTTCATTATTTTTTTGCACTTTGGAGTTTGGTAGTTTGGGGTTTTTTGAGCACTGAGGGAATATTTTTGATGTTTTAAGACAATTATGATCAGTGCATAATTTCTATTTCTTTTCCTTCTTCCACACATTTATCTTTCTAAGATCTATATTCTCTTACTACAAACAAATCAAATGTAAACAACTAGACTGATTTTATTTTTGTTTGTTCGTAATTTCTGTTGACAAGGAGTGACTTTGAGCATGGAAGAGCAGAGTTTAACTCTCCGTCTCAGAAGCAGAGATGCAGGAGAGATGATTTTTCAGCAATTTTGTAATTTTGGTGCTGCTTTGCCTTATATAAGGGCCCCATCCAAAAAGAACAGTAATTCTCTGCCTGTCTGGTTCAGTAGCTGTCCTGTCTATACAGGGCTTGACAGCAGAGGAGCCGGCAGCTCTGCTCTGAATTTGTTGCTGCATATAATGTGCTCTGCTTCTGAGGAAGTTTGGCACAGATTTCTGGAGACTGGTTCTTGTCCCTGCAGTTCCAGGACTTGTCCTGTTGGTACCCTTAAGCCAGAAGTAGTTTCCAGACGTTTCTGGATTTATTCTTGCCAGCCTCTCCCGTAACTGCAGTCTCTATCTGAAGTGTGTGAGGTGTGTGCTGAAGAACACTCTATAAATTCAGTTCTACCCATCAAATATGGGCACAGTGCTTTTTGCCTGGTTATACCTGCTGTAAATAATTACAGAAATCTGAAACCTCTAGTTGCCAAAAGACTGTATGGCTGGGCTGATAATGCTGTTTTCCTGATATTTTAACTTTTATGTTTATTTGGCCCTTTATTATGTTTGCTTGCTACCAGAAATGAGAAGGAAATAGCTTTCTCATCCCATGAGTGTTTTCAAAATTGCAAGTTCTCTGATTAAACATTGAGATACCCCAAATGTTTTCCTGAGCGAGAGAAACCTTCGATGTGGAACAACTCATAATCACATAGGTGGGGCTCTCAGGATATGAGCAACCTGTTCAAGTTGCTTCTCTAGTGAATATTAAATTATTTGTATTATGTGAAATAATTCAGCAGAAGAGTTAGTGAGACACTCAGCTCAGAAAAGCCTGATGTATGGGGCAGTTGTTTTGGATCTCAGAGCCTCTAGTCTGAGTGTCTCTCCTTGAGTCTGAGGGCAGCTTTGAACTGCAGTAGAAATCTTTTCCTCTCTGGCACAATTCTGCAAAAAAAAAGAAATGTGTTTTCCAAAACTGAGAAGATTAACAGGTCACATCTAACAGCACCAATGAGATGGAACAGAAAGTATTTACATATGGGTAGTACCTATACAGTTTTTCCTTCCCCATTCTCAAGTCATTAACTATCTCCAGGTTGCATTTTTAGTGCTCTTTGTATGCATCTTGTAAGTATTAGAGACATGTTTAAAAGAACTAAAACTTAGATTCTTGCGTATTCACGCAAACTCATGGGTTTTATAAATAAAACAAGTTCTATTTAGAATAGTGATAAAACAATTTGTTGTTTGCAACATGTTTTTGTAAGGCAGTTCTTGAACTTATTCCGATAGAAAAGACATAGGAATAAACAAGTATTGTTCAGATAAGGGGATAATGATGTCCCAGAAGGAACCAGTCACAGGAACACAGATATGTTCATTTTCAAGCAGGTAACAGGGAGAAAAGGAAAAAGGAGAGAGTATGAAATGAACGTTTAGCAGAAAATCAATAACAGTACTTAATGCAGCCTTAAAATTAGAGTGAAATTTGTCATATCAATCTGGGAGGGACTGTGTAAGCTTGCATGAACTTTAACTGAGACTGCAAAACAATTTACTCTTTCAAAATGCCCAGCATTCCTTCCAAGACTGCCCAAACCAGAATAGCTCCTGCCAATGTTTTTGCCTTTCTACCCACTCAGAATAGCGTGTGTACCATGCCTGCCACAGTTTACAGCTGCGCAGTTGGAGGCTTTCCTGCGTTTCAAAGCTAGCTGTCCTTTGGGAAGAGGTGATCCCACCCCACCCCAGGCCCCTGCACCAGTAGGCAGAACAGGTTAAATGGGATAAACTTTGTTTTGGGAAAGAAAGGATGTGGAGGATGCAGAAGAAAGCAGAAACACTGCACAAAAAGGTTAGGTGTCAGAAGACTGTAAAGCGCAGGGGAGAAGGATGGAGAAGGAGAAATACCTAAATAATGTGTAAAGGCAAAGATGTTAAGTGTTAATATCTTAGTGTTTCAAGAGTAATGACAGTAATCTTTTTGCAAGTCTCTCTAAGAGCCATTACGTTTGCTTATGGTGAGGCTAAAATGGAGAACTGCTTTTCAACTGCTTAAAAAAAAACCTTTGGAGAGAGCAGAAGAGTAGGTAACATTCAAATAAAACTTTAAAATAGGTTTCAGAGAAGTCAGGCAAAACAAGCATGCACAGAGAGTGAGGGAGAAACGCTGCATAGATGAGGAAAAAAGATCACAATGTTATTGAAAATATACACTCCTTGAAATTTCTGTAAACCTTAGAGAACTTGGCTTATCGTTGTCAGAGCAGACAGAGATGATGTGTTTAATAACGTGTCTCTCGTAGATGTTTATGGCCCTATCAATTTCCAATTCTAACCAACCAAGAAAGCAGCTAAAGAGCCAGAGAAATTACATACAAGGTGAGGTTAGAGTTGCCAGTGCTTAATGTTTGGCATACTGGTGATAGCAAACGGGAATTTGACATTGAAATTCGTTTCATAGTAGGCAGTTTTTTGTCTTCTTTTTTTCAGACTTGTGGCCTCGAAAGTAGTGGACATCCCTCTCTCACAGAAAAAAAAAAAAAAAAAAAGCTTGTCACCTTCTGAAAACACTTTTTAATTAGCTTTTAGCTTTGTGCTGCAGACAAGGTCAGCAGAACTCTGAGCCCTGTGCCTTTGCCCTGCCCTCAGCACTGAGCAGGGTTCACACTGGGAGTCAGATTTACTCCTACATTCCCAGTCCTGTCAAGAGCTCAGAGAATGTTTTAACAAAATGACTCTCCTTGGTTTAAGTGATGCCAAAGGCAAGTGACAGATCTGAGGAGCTCGATCCTATCAAGATTCATTTTGAAAAATGCCGCTCTGGTGTAGCTTTCCTTTATCCATGGATATTCAGTACATATCAGACAGCACAAGGAGGAGGTGACGAACAGGGTTTGTTGTTTTCTGGCTTGTTAAGTCTTCTACAAAGGCACACAGAGTCTGTCATCAAAGCTATGTGTCTGAGATGTGTGTTCTGCCAGGATCATGTGTGTTCTGAGTTCTCAGGAAAGTATATTTAAAAAAAAATCTATTTGAAACCTCTATGTAATTCAGTATGTGTTTGTAGTTATGTCAGAAACCAAATGCAGGTACAGAACGTTGAAAGTGCAAGATGTTGAGGTGCTTGGGGGAACAGGCAGTGCTGGAGTTAATGTTTTTATTTATAAGGCTCATTGGTCAATGATACTGAGCTCTCCTCCAGGAAAAAAAGATCCTTAATTCACTCTTACAAAATTCAATGCCTTATTGTTCTCACTTTTCTGAAGTCACTGTTTATAACATTGCTCTCCTCTCCCCTCTGAGGAATAATATAATTTATTGGAGCAGTTCATTCATAGTCTATGTGATATCTATCTTTTGGGACAGAGATACCTTTTGCATGATGTACACACTGTTAACTTCAAACTCTTCCTGTTTGCTTTATGTGCAAGGGTTCGTAATCAGGAATATTTATGCATCCTGGTACCCAGTTGTGCTGTGCTTGCTGTTTTCTGCTCTTCATAGAAAATTAAACTTTTTTTCTTTTTGGCTCACACCTACCTGAAAAGCAAAAGATTTGAGAATATTACCCAATGGATTTATGATTACTAGGCAGATAGCCAGTAATAAGCAGTGATATCTGATACTACAGCCCAGACATTCTCTGCTTTTTTCCACCTTTTTCCTATTATCTCTAGGTTTAATAAACTATAAATGGGAGACATAAATGGCAGACCATCTTTTCTCTTTTTGTGCCTTTTTTTTTCTTTGGAGGTGCTTGGTGATGAGATTAAGTTAAGGGTCATATATTCTTCCAGCTTAGTATTTAGAAATAGGCAAATTATTGAAAAGGGTGGAAGTGATCTAGGCTTATTCATTTTTGTGGAAGAGCAGCTTTTTTGCTACACAACAATCATTTGAAATGGAAATAATGGTATTATAGATAAAGATTTAATGAATATATATGAGAAAGGCATGATAGGAGTCACTAAGCGGTTCAGGGCTTTAGATGAGGTCACGTTTCTGACTTGTGTAGTATGAAAGTGAGTAAATCTTAGATGATCATAGTAGAAATATTTCCAGGGTATTGTACATACTGCTTATAGTGGGAAAAAAAAATTTTTTTGCCTCTGGCTTACAAGAAAGATATTGAGTGAAAATCAGCTGCATTTGTACCTTAACGTTCCTATTGCAGCTATTGTTTCTTTGTTTCTGGATCTCACGTAATTGGTGACTATGAAATTAAAATACTGAGCTCATTATTTCAATCCTGAAATATAACTTGGTTTAGACTTATGCTTTTGTCTCTAATTGTAGTGTCCATGTGTTGAGCTTCATTAACTTGAAATAGAAGGAGCCCCCACTTTTGTGTTAATGAAACCTGGTAATGGTTATTGTCTGAAAATTTTCTGGGTTCAAGTAGGTTATTTTGCCTCTGTCTCTATTTTCATGCATCATTTCATCAGTTGTGGTTTGTCAATTCATAATGTAGAGGATTTTTCTGGTTTCAATGAACTATGGGGTATTTTAATCATAAAAATACACTTGCATGTTTAATTAATGGATAGTTGGAAGCTTCGCCTTGTAAAATAGTCACTGGAGACTTCAACTCAGATTTTTAAAAAATTATTTGGGAAAACAAAAGTAATTATTTTTCCATGAATAATAGGTGGCAGCACAACACACAGTAGATAGATCGATGTCAAGGGCCACAGTTAATGACTTTCAGGTCTTTTTAATATAAAAGCCAAAGATTTCAAAGTCTTGACAAATCTATGATGTGTAAAAACTTGAGACTTAGAAATACAGCCTTCGGAGCTGTACTCCACATAGACTTGTGGCCGTGACTGAGAGTATGAACTAAATATGCATATTTAAATGCATGTATAGTTTAGTATTTACACTTTAATAATCTTGTTCAAAGTTCTGCAATTCAACCTTTAAGTATATTGCATGATGGGCATGTCTTTATCACGGCTTTTGTGGGTTGTGCTGTGGGAGATGTCCTCCTTAAAAATTACCCCAAAAAAGCTTCCTAGTGAGAGACCATGTCCAAGATCAGACCTTGGGTTTTGCTCAACAAAGAACAATGGCTAAGTACATAAATCGATGAAATAAAAAATTGAAGATGTACTTGCCTATGGGAAAAGCTTGGAAAAAAAGCTTTGAAAAATCCTTTCTCTTCCTTGAAAAAAATCATATGGCCAAGTTTAAATGAGTTTTGTTTAAAAAAAGAAAAAACCCCAATATTTAAATAACGGTAATTTTATTTAATGTTACTTTTCATGCATTTTATATTTCAGATTTAAACTATCAGCTGTTTAGCTAAAGCTTTCGGTCTATTCAACTGAGACATAAAAAAAGCAAGGATTTGAAACCTTATTCTGGGTCCAGTTAGCTTTTTGAAATGAGGAGCATGTGGCTGGAGAAATATTGCTGTGCATCCAAAAGGTGGCAATCAGAGATTTTAGTGAAAGGTCTAATGGGCATCCTGTGCTGCGTGGAGCTCCTGCTGACAAAGTCAGCTCAAGAGCTTTCAGCATCGTACGCAAACAGGAATTTTGCAGCCATGAAGAGATGAGTAGAGAGGATGGGCAGTGTTGGAAGGGACCATGGAGGTTCTGGGTATAGGGCTGGCAAAGGCCCAGCTGGTTGACAGCAAGGTGAGGAGGTTTGGTACAGTTTTTATGGCTTGTGGAAGCTTATGCTGGATATGTGATTTTTTTTTTCTTTTGACAGGGTGTGTGGAATTGTGATGAGGTAAAATGGTCTGGACAGAGGCCATCTGAGGTTGTGAAAGCTGTGGGAGGTTTTGAAGGCTGCGAGGTCTTTCCAAGCCTTTCTGTCCAGCCCAGTGGCCTTGCTGCCCTTGCACAGTTCTGAACTGCTCTCCTTTCAGTCTTTCCTTTCAGTCACACTCCCCTCCTCACCAGGGGCCCTGACTCAATTCCCCCCTCTCCTACTCCAAATTCTGCCCCCATGGCAGCA
Organism: Oriolus oriolus; assembly: GCA_013400235.1. Lineage (NCBI taxonomy): Eukaryota > Metazoa > Chordata > Aves > Passeriformes > Corvidae > Oriolus > Oriolus oriolus. Next base: position 729,075 of record VXBT01010380.1, read on the forward strand.
GCAGAGGGCTGGGGGAGGCAGGCTGGGGACCTGCTTTGGGAAAGTGCTACCCTAACTCATCCTCTGCCTTGCCCCTGGAGCACAATCTGCTGCCCTGGACTGTCTGGCCTGGGTTCCACACAGCGCTGGATGTTGGTCGGTCATATCCTACTCAGGACCTGTCACAGAAGGCCAAGCAACACTTCAGGTCCCCGTGTCTTTCCCCATCACAAGTGTCACGTCTTCTAACACAGTCATTTAGTAGCTGGGGATCCAGCTGTTTCCTGCAAACACTTGGGAAATTAATAGTCCCACAAGTATCACGGTGTTGGTGCCACAGATAAGTGCTGGGGTAGAGACGTTCAAAGTTAAGTGCAAACCTCTCAGTAAAGGGGCAAACCCTATGCTGCCCTTTGAAAATTCCCCTCATTTTTACTGAAATTCCCGTACTGCTAAATATCTATTGAAGTAGCCCTCTAAAACTCAAATGATTCTTTTTCTCCTAGAAAGACCTAAATTTCCAGGCTTTTACTACGTGTAAAATGTCAATAATATGAAAAGACATAGTAAGGAGGTGAAATACAAGATTATATTGTTATGAGGAATTACTCAATTTCTATATCCGCTCCCTTTCCCTACTCTGTTTCATCTCTTAGAATTGCAATTTTCTGCAGATTTTATGGGACCTATATGCACTGGGATCTATTAGAGGTTATAGAATGAGAAATCTCTTAAAGATTAATTGAAATTCAGAAAGTAAGAATGTGTAGTATGTACTATAAAACCACTTGAATCCCAAAATCTTTTTCATTTTTGACCTAAGTTCTGCACCAAACTCATTGCTATAGCAGCCCTAACAGTACCTACAATTAACCCCATAGATAAATGAAATTCCTTTTTTGAAAATTTAATTCCTTGGTAAATACCTTGCTGTGTATTTCCTCCAAGTATTTCCCAGTCCTTGACCTTTCTACATTCTGGCAGCACCAGTGTTCCTCTTGAGCAGGGGTTGTTGGGCTTGTGGAGAAATAGAACAACACAGATTTTCACCTCATCTTCCTGTTTTCCCTGTGTGTGAGAAGATAAAACTGAGAGGTGAGTTTGTTTTTAAGGCCAGAGTGTTAGGGAAAGTCTTTGGAAAGAGGGCAGTGAATGACTCAAGGTGGAGAGTGAGGGGTTTTAATCAAGGACCCCTTGCCCTCCTGGCAATGCAGGTTGTACTTGTTGCTTGCTTTCACTTTGGGTAAAAGGCCATACAGCAGCACTGGGGCCTGGTTGGAGTGAAAGCTGCTCAGCCTTGGTGGCTTTTTCTCCTTTCATGGGTGAGCTTTCCTTCCTCCCACCCCTAATGTTTCAGCAGTGCTCCTCCCATTCATCCTCTCCCAAGATTTTCAGCTCATCTTCCTGTTTTCCCTCTGCGTGTGAGAAGGTGAAACCGAGAGGTGGGATTGTTGTCAAGGCCAAAAGTGTTAGGGAGATTCAGTTTTATTTTAGCTGGGTGGCTCAACTGTGTCACTCGTGTAAACCAGAAGAGCCCCTGGTGTGTCAGGATTAAATCAAGGGAGAGAGAGGAGGAGATACAAAGGATATGGGATACAAAACTGCCTCATTTGCTGCCTTGCCCTTACTCTTCAGACTGCAGCTCAGCTCTTCTTTTGACTGATAAAGCGTTTCTGCAGTGACAAATCCCCCGCGCTCAGAGGATGTTCCTGATGGTTTCATCAGCTCTTGCCACGGTTGCCTGGCTCCCCGGGAGCACTCAGCCGTGTGCAGGCGCCTCTGCTTCGGTCTCCAGATAAGCCCTGACGTTACCTGGTGAATTTGGGGAGCATTGCCTCAGCCCGTGTGTGAGGGAACTCCAGAAGGACAGTATAAAACGTGTGTTTTCTGATTTGGACTTCGCAGTGCCATAAACAGTGACATCATTGTATATACACACAAATATATAATGATGAATACAGCAAATGCAATCTTGCACGTTGGCTGGAAAATACATGCTCCAGGCCCAGATTTAATAGGAACGTTCATATTCCATTCTTGGAATATAAAGCCAGCATTTTTGTCTATTTTGACTTTTGCATTAATAAAATGAGGTCAGGAAATCTGTTAAAGTTTATCTTTAAAAATGTTTTCAACCCAGTCACCTTGTTTTAAAAATCATTTCCGTTTGTTATCTGCACATTTAAGTAGATTGTGTTTCCTCGTGATTGAGTCTCTGAAGGAAAGCACTAACAGATTCCTGTAATTGATTATACTTTAATGATACATAATGGCAAGTTCTGTTTTCCATTATTGTTACCCTACACGCTGAACTGTAACTGCTGCGATACCAGAATGTATATTGATATACAATTGATTTAGTAACATTTTACCAGTTGAAATGTCCTGCATTAACTAAAGCCATGCCTCCACTTCTTCAACAAAAGCGGCCATTCACACATCCCGGGCAGGTTTCGTACAAACCTCTGCAGATGGTCAGTTCCTCCAGCTCATTGCGGTTGGCAGAGGACAGCGCTGCTGGAGAGCGCTGCAATCACTGTCTCTGCATTTCATGGGCCATTACAGATGGGGGTTGGCTGCTCTTACATTTCCAGTGTTTCACTAATTACATTCTTTTCTTTTTGATTGTCCTTTTCCAACAAGTGATGCACGGCTTCTCCCTCCCGCTCTCACTCCCGCAAACCCTTGATGGCGAATAAGGCAGTTGATCGGAAAGTGTTGCTTATCTTCCTGATTGGTATTACCTGATTATTTATGGATGTCCCCTGACTGTATAAACCTCCTCCCTTGTGTTTAGATGGAAAACTCCAGAGCAGGGATTGCTTTGCGTGCCTGCATGCGGTGGTGTGTGCAGTTGTAAGGGCAGTGAGCACACCCAAGCCCTGTTCCATGATTCGCACTCCTGCCTGGCATCGCTCACACAAATAAATGGTACAATTCTGTTGCCACTTAGCTGGTCTGTAACCCTTGGGCATACGGCCTGTCCTGACAGGGAGGTCACAGGGAAGTTCTGGTCAGTGATCCAGCACACAGAGCTGGCCTACATGGGAAAAACAAATTTTGAAAAGCTAGTTTAAATGTAGCGTTTTGCAGGTGCTGCAGAAAGCCGTAGAGCTGTTGTCTTCTCAATAATCACAGAATATGGAAACTTAATAGCTAGAAAATTATAATGATGTGAAATTGGTGATGTATGTCCAAAACACTGGATAGAAGCACACAGACAAGGTACTTACCGAGGCTTTGGTTTGCCTCCATTTTTAATTTTCTTTACTGAGAAGAGAATGGTACTTAAAGTTTGCAATTCTGGCAAGTTGTGCCAACAAATCTCATTTACTGTATTGTTAGTCAACATCTATATCATCAAAATCCTTTATTTTCAAGGATTTAAATCTAAGCTTTCCCATAGCGTTCACCATATTAAGCCAGTATGACCTTTCATTACCAAAATTCAGGGAAAAAAAAGCCAAAAAACTGCTGTTTGGACTTAGTGAATGTCAGTGTCTGGCAGAATCAAAGTACTTTCTAAAAATCTGCAATAATTTTTTATTTCAGTTTTAAAAATGAAAATTTAGCTTTAAATTTCACATTAAATTTCACTTTTAATTCTGAAAACTAGAAAAAGAAAGTCACTTCTGAAGTAAATGAACACTTTGGTAAGTTGAGCTCAAACACAATGACTTGCCACCACACACAGATTTTTTTGTTTATCCTCTGCTACGTACATTTTGTAATGTTTTAAATTACATCACTGTGTATATATATATTAACATTCAACACTTGGATTCTGTTAAATATAGGTTAAATATTAGTTTAATGGCTTTGTGTCTGACACTGATTACAATTCAAATCCTCCTTGCATGCTGTTCTGCTGATAGTAATAGCAGCATTTGCAATGTTCAGTCATTGCCATCCAAGTCATAAACAGTAACATCAATTAATATATACTCATGCTTGTGTGGTTGCTCTGTGCAGGCATTAATAGAGAAATTATCTTTACTATCAGAAAACCATTTCAAAGAGATAAGAACTGCAAATGCAAAGCAGATTAGGTTACTTAAATGGCCTTTTCAGTGGTGATATTTGAATGTTTGTAGTGTCTCACAGCAGTTTTGGAATATAATACACAATTTAATTTCCTGTATATTTGTGTTGTAGATGAACAGTTTTTGGACTGTGGAGGATAATTTATGCTCTGGTGCAATGTATTCTCAGCTCAACCCCACACTGCAAAAGAAACCTCTACACATTTCTTTAATTTAAGAAACATGAGTTCCTAATTAGTTATACACAGACAATGGTGGATTTTTCCAACTGCAAAATGATTAATAATATGTAATTAAAATGGAACCTGGATCAAAAACTCATCAAGTCTCCCTAATGCCATAATACTGTACCCTTTTCCTAGGCAAGTGATCCTCCCCCAGGGAATCTGAATGACTCTCTGGAAATATGTTCCTGCAAATACACTGTCTACTCTCCCAAGGAGCTTTCAAAATTTTCAGTTGGGGAACTTCTTTTCAATATTTTCATGTTAAAAATATGCAATTCATTAGAGTATTAAGTAAATTTTGGAAAATATGACCAAACATGTATACAAGGTCTGAATGCGCTCTGTTAATACGATTTATAGTCAGAAGTCAGGGGTAAGTAAGCGAGCGCACATGAAGAAAAAAGCAGTATTAGTCCTGTAGCTTTACTAAACATTTTCTTAAACAGTGTACAATTTATTCTTGCCAGATTGAAACAAAAAATCCCACCTACTTGCCTCTAAGCAAAGTTGCTAACAAAGTGCAATAAACCAGGAATAAAATCTCTTCACTTTATTCCTTCACGTGTTAACCTCCCCACCCCCCATTCCCCAGTTTTGCTATCAGGGACTCACCAGATACTCAATTACAGCCCAGAGGGTTGGAATGAACAGAAAAGCTGTTCTGGGCCGTATCCCAGCTGCTCGGTGGGAACAAGCACCATAACGTTGGGAGCCACTAGATGCCACCCTTGTCTCATCCCGGTACAAGTCTGAGAGTATTTGTGGTTGTTTAAAAAAACCCAACTCTGCCCTCTCACCCCCAAAGTCCCTTTAAAGATGTTCCTTTGGTATTTCAGATATTTTGCCTATTTTTTTTGTTAATGAAAGTTACAATATGACTATTGTTTACAGTTTTCCTTCCCCCTGCTGTAATGCTACACTTGTTTATAAATATTTCAAAGCTATCCCTAGACAATATTTTTGTTGCTGGACCCTTGCATAGCTGTGTTGTGCTATGTCTCATTTTTCTCTTTGGGTGGAATTCACAAACTTCTGACATAAGTATTCATCTAAGTTTGATTGATTTTACAGCCACTAATAATCTCTAAATCTAACTTTTTTTTTTTTTAATTGTCCAAAGATCTTCACCTTTGCATTTTTTTTTCTATGCCAGATACAATAGGAAGCTCTTGAACTTGTTATATTTTCAGATTTTGCCACTGATGACCTCTTTACCACATTTGTCATGGCATTTCCATGAGAGTTGCCTGACTGTAGATTCCCCAATTTTCAGGATATTCTCAGTTGATGATGAAGGTAGTTGATGAAGAATAGGTGTAAAAATATTCAGGTTATGTAAGACAGTAGAGGAAAAATTGAAAAAATAAAGTAATCCCTACAACCTTCAACATAACAAAATTGTAATGCTCTATCTGCACAGCAGTAAACTTAAATTTCTTTTGTTGGTAAGACTGAAACTGTTCTCTTGTTTGTGTGAATTTGCTATAGATTCTGTGATTTTAATACTGTTTTCCATACAGAATCAAATACTCTTTTTCAGTTTTAAATGTATATATCAGATGACTTCTACGTACTGTAAACTACCTGTATGGCAGCCAGAGCTGATGAAGTCACTTGTTTAAAAGATAGACAGTATATATTTTGTAAGAAACCTGCAAAAGCTTGTGAATAACATGGCTGAATAATGATGAAAGATTACAGGCATATAAAGACCTCCTGCACATTCAGTTAAGTTAGATTTAGATTTATCTGAGTATTTCCTTGCACATGTGGAATGCTGTGAATTAATAGAAAAATGCAGACAGATAGGTCCATGGAGAAAGCCTTTTGTACCCTGCTTAGCTCTTAGAGGTGAGGATTGTTGGTGAGGCTCTGTGGAGAGAAATGTGATTTTGAAACATCAAAATGTGACAATAGAGGGAAAAGATGTTTGTGCATAAAAATGTGTCAGTAAGAAGGAGATTGGATTATTTAAATAAAGTAGAGCTACCTTCATTGAGAGTTGATAGACTGTATGCAAATAAAAACTATTATTCTGTTCTTTTTAAGAAAAACCCAAAACTATTAGTGGCTTATGGAATTAACAACCACACTACATGCAGACCAAAGTCCAGAGCTGAGGTTGCCTGTGGAACTTTAACTTTATTGCTTCCATATCTCTGAATAATAACTGTGCAACTTGAAAGTTCCCTTTTTGCCATTTGCAATGGAATGATTTAATTTATTTAAGTTTCTGTGATGAGCACTTAATGCCTTACACATGTAGGGAAGGGTATAGTCCGTGACTCAGCGCCTGAGTCTGTAACTACAGCCTGTCTGCACTGCTGCAGACTGCTTTTCGTGGTCATTAGCATAGGCTGACCCCTCTGTTTGTATACAATGTCTTGACCATGCAATTGTTGAAGGGCAAGTTTAGGGATGTGGTTAAATTAGTCTATAATTTTATTAACTCGCTTGGGACCATAGCAGTTATTTATTAAAGGTCACTCTGTAGCTCTGTTCTCCTCTACTATCAGATCTTTCATTTGTAATCTCTTCCCCATAAGCTCCCTATTACTTCCCTTTCCTATGAATATTTAAGTGGTGACGGTGAAAAGAGAGTCTTTGTACCAGCTTTTCTGAAGCAAGTCCTCATGTGGTGTATCTGGAGAATATAAACCCCTCACAGAGCTATGCTGGCTCGCAGAAATGGGAGGAAGCGTTGAGTTTCCTTCTCCCCGAGGGACAATGGCTGGCAGCTCCCTTTGTCAAGAGGAATCCCATGCCCTTGCTTGGGGAGCTCCATGTCAGGGGTTTGCAGATGCCAGTTTTGCTCAAGACCCACCACCTGCAGGAGCAGCAGCCCCCGGGAAGGGCACACAGCCTCTCACCCCACAGCAGCTCCCTCACCCATCTCACCCCTTGTGCTTCCTGAGGTGTCCATCTCCCATGGGAGCCCTGCTCCTCCCCACAGCGTCCATCCTCACCTCTCCCAGCAGCTGGAGCCCAAGGACAGCACGCCTCTGTCTGCTGCTGCCACTAAAATAGAGAAGTGGGAGTACCCAGTACAGTTTTCCTCTCTCTGGTGATCTTCAAGCGATGTCTCCTCACCCTGATGTGGGCAAGTTGCCAGCGTCAGGAAATGTCTTGTCCAGGAAATGACATTGCTCGTTCCACCTTTGCAGTAACTACAGAGAAGGGGCAGACCCTGGTATGGGTCTTCCAATCCCGTAATTGCATCACAGCTCCTGCAATATTTCTTGCAGTCTGGAGAAGTGCAGGCACAGGCTGGGCCTGGAGGCAGAATGAGCCGCCTGCAGTGCAGGGTGGGGTTGGCACCTGGGTCTGCAGCAGGGGCCTCGCCAGCACTGGGGTGCCCCTCGCAGGAAACCTTGGGCACGGCTTGTAGGGAGCGGCAGGGTGGGAGCAGAGTGTGCCATACAGGGATGAAAGGATGGCTGCTGTCGTAGGGGGGGCTCTGTGCATATTTTCCCCCCTAATTAACTAGGGCTTTTTCCCTCTCTTCCAATATTAAGTCAGGATGTTTTCCTTAGATGTAGAAGGGCAGACATTTTAAGGAAATTAGTTTTAATCTAATAAAGTCTGTTCCAAGACAGAATTTGCAGTAAGCATAACCTTTTATAAATGAAGCTGAATATAGTACAAAACACTGACTTTAACAGAAGAAGGGAGAGTACATGACCAAATGGGGTTTTTTTGAGTAAATGCTGGGACAAGGAGATTTATTCTCCCATTAGTGCAGGTATATAACTCAGAGGCCAGTAGGTGCCAGATAAACAGAGATTAAAAATATTAAAAATTGTGATTAAGAAACAGATTTTATTTTTAGAGTTTTTACACCTCTTCATATGTTGAACCTTGTTAGAAATAGTTTCTACAGAATGACAACAATATAATAATTGATGAGCTTATGGATATAATCAATGAGCTATGTGTTTTTTAGCTGACACAAGTAATAACCTAGCTAGAAAAGGATTAGGGAGAATTTATATTAAAATCAACACAATTATATTTATTATCAGAGTAGGAAGTTGTGATCAGAATTAGAAACGTGTTATGAGAACTTTTAGTGTTATGTCATTTATTATATAATTTGTTTATTCATGGGGGTATTTTTCAGTTTTCAAGAAGAATTCTTCTTATTTTGGGACTCACAGAGCAGCAAACTGCAGAAGAAATAGGTATCTCAGGATACTTACTGTTGGGTAACCTGACCAGAAAAATCTGAGTCCAGTTTTTCTGTGACATCATTTGTGGTGCTGTGAGGTGCTGGTCTCCATGGCCAGCCCTGGGGCCGTAAGGAAGCTTTTGGCTGAGGGTTGGATAGCAGGTGATCTGTGTAGGATAAGGCTGTTTCCAAAGTCATAGGCTCTCTTCATAATAATCCCTAGTTAACTCGGGCACAGTCCCGGGTAGGCAAGGTAATACAGCTTCCAGCCCACTTTTTTCAGTCTCTGAATTAAGAGAGTTTCTGCCCTGGACTGTGCTGTACAGCATGGCTGTACTTAATCACAGCAGAGGTCACACCAAATTTGAAGCCAAATGTAAGGTTTGAGAATGAGACTTAAATATTTAAGTCACCCAGGCATTTATTTTTCCCACTTCACTTATCTTTTCAGGAGGCATGTGGAATTTTGGGCAGCGTAGGATTAAAGTCATAATTCCTTTCCACATGTTTTATTCCCTATATCACTTTTTTCCTCTGTCATCTTGCTTTCACTTAATTGTAATTTTAGCATGCTGAAATACACACTAAATTCAGAAACTGAGCCTACATTAGGAATTCATTATTCTTGCTTATTTGCAGGTAAGTAAACACCAGTGAAGGCATGTGCTTGCCAGCCCTTTGCAAAGCTTATGCTAGAACTTGTGGAACCATGCCAAGCATTGATGGACTTCAGCTATCATTAAAAGCCAAATTTCCATCAGACTTTTGCTAAGGTGCACAGAACTCTTCAAGCAAATTTGAGCCTCACGGCCGTGGTTTAAGGATTGATTTATTGTTGTGTATCAAACCCTAAAATGGTTTGGGTTTCATGTTTTCAGCATTACAAGTAAACTTGGAAGCTCTGATCCTGACACATAGCTCAGTGCAAAATCCAGAGTGAGCCAGAGTAGAAATCAAAACCGATTCTTGTCAAACCATGCAGATGAAACCTGCAGATTTTTTTTCCTAGAAGTCTGTACTATGTGCCTTTCAAAGGACTGACAATAGCTTGTTCTTATTTTACAAATATAGGCAGATAAGAGTTGGCAAACATTCTTGTGAGAAAGAAATGGGAACGAGAATGAAGGAAAATAGGTACGAAGAAGCTGTGAGCCAACCAGCCCCAGAACCATACTGTGAAGTGATATGACTAAAATATGTGCATGGTAAATAGTGTGACATTGAAAAATGAAACATTCAATACTGCAGCCAGAGGAGAAAAATGCCAGCTCCTAAAATTGAGTTCTGGCAGTGTGTTCAGAGAGTTGAATAGGCATATGCTTGATTGAGTTTGGGTGGAGAGAAAGGAGATTCACAGAGCTCTATTTCAGTTCTTTCTGTATTTTCCCACACTATGAATTAATCACATCTAATACTAATTATATACTTGCAACATTCTGAATTCCTGCATAAACTGTGGAAAAATGTGGGGATGTTTCCAAGACTGGGGCAGCTCTAACAATGAATCCCTGTATGTGCTTTTGCAACTGTTTGCTGTGCGTCATATTCAAACCCAGTTATGTTCTGCAGATTTACTCTTCTGTACTTTGATGGTGATTTACACTCCTAGGGAAGCAGTTGGGTGAAACCATGTCTCAGAAATGTGGAAGCTTAATATAAATAAATTAAACCCAGGCGCTTGATTTCAGTGAATCACAGCCTTTTGACGTTTATAATTTCAACACATGATTGTCCCCAGCTACTCAACCTCTGTGACTCATGGAGATGCTTCAGCTATTGGCTTGATAGAAAATGTAAAACCTAAGGCTGGGGTTTTTTAGCTATTCTAGGATGTTAAAAGATCTGGATCCACATGAGTGGGATGAATGCATACATACTAACAGCATGTTAGGAAACCATCTAACCATTCTGAATTAAATGATGCCCTGATTATCTTGCCTGTAACCTTTAGATCAAATGAAGAGTTTTCTCCAGGCTTTGAGATACAGGCAGGTGGTTTTTACTGTTGCTGCTAAAAATAGAAGCACAGCCTGACTACAGAGGTGAAATTATTTCAGGAGGTAAATCTGAGAGAGTTAAAGTTTTCGTGTTGCTAAGGTTGCTCTTGCCTGGAGTTAGAAGTGTTACACAAGATCCTGTGGGAAGGTTTCACCCAAAGGGAACCTGTCAGGGAGCTGAAGCGGTGTGATCGGGAGGGGCAGGTGCTGCACTCAGGAATGGCAACTTCGAGCAGCCCTGTGTCAGTGTGGCTGTGAGGAGCTCAGGCAGGGACTCTGGAGTGCTGCTCTGGGTTGTTCAGGTGGGAAGTGTCAGACAGAGGATCTGAGGGCACAGGAGCACCAGTGATGCTTTGAGGGCAGGTAATGCTGTGGGGAGTTTTTCTTCAGGCAGTTTCAGTTCTGCAGGTATGACAAATGTAACTCCCATCCTGCAGCTCAGGAATCAAGACTGATCTCTCTCAGGAGACATGCACAATGCTGGTTTTTGGGTTTTTCCCTGCATTTTTAACAAATTGATTAAAGAACAGTACCTAATGAAAAATTGAAAAAGTTTCAGCAAGATTTTTTTGCAGCAAGATTTTGTTGCAGAAATATGTAGATAAGCTTGACTTTTCTGTTTTGAAGTAAAAGAATTTGCTCTTGAGGGCAGGAAAAATTGAAGTGGGAGGGAAGATTTTGTGTTTCAGAAAAAAGATTAAAATTTCCCAACTTCATTAACCTACTAAATTGCAGTTAATAGCAGAGACTAATTAGTAACACCCCAGTGAGGCTGGTGTAAGAATTGAAAATAAGAATTTTATCATTTTACTCCAATTTTCTAAATTTTTTACTTCTAGCAGCCTAGTGATAGATACGTTTACTGCTCCAGTTTCATCTGCATTTTTTATAAACTAGATTTCAGAAAAGTTGGAAGAAATTATGAATAGAATAAGAAAAAATGAAGGGTGAAACTCCTCACCTGTCATCTTACATCACTTCAGCAGGTGTGCCCAGTGTGGTGAGGTGTACAAAGGCTGTCTTTGGAAATACTCTAAAGGTTTGAGAGACAAGAATATCAGAGCTAATTGAGAAAAAACATCGGTGAACTAATCTTGCTGCTTTCCATGGAGAACTGTAAAGCTGGCTGTATTTTCAGGGCTGTTTTCTATTTTGCTATTTGTTAATATTTGCCTGACAGAGTCCTGGATGATACCAGCGCTGTGCATTGATACTGGGAGCTGGGAGCACAGGAAAATGCATTGAATTTGTGGGTCATGAACTCTCAGCACTCTGATCTCTTTCTAAATATCCTTAGTGCAGACCAGGCAGGTGATTTGCTCTTTGGCCCCTGCTCACAGGAATGCCTGGGAGCTGAACCTTGCCAGAGTAACTGCTGTGGTGGAGAAGCACTAAAAACCAGAATTATTTCACCTTCTCTGGCACAGTCACACACAGGATTTGGGGAGTGAGTATTAAAATGTACAGATGCAAACCCTCCTAATTCTCCTATACATAAAAGTGCTATTGTATCAGATTAATTTAGTCATGTATATGCTCCAAGATAAAGGGACAGCTATTGTTTTCAGCTGCAGCACCCACCATTCACATCAAAGTCTCTGCATAGCTGTAACAGAGATGAGAAGTTTTTTTAAATTGAATATGTCTCATTTCTTTCAAGTATTTATGGCTTGTCACTGTCTAACAGAACCCAAGATGCTGACAAATATGCAAGTCATTTGTAAAGCAGTTAAAGTACAGGATATATATAAGTAGAGACATTCTTCTGATTAGAAAATAATCTTGTATTAATAATAAGTCTTCCTGTTGTAAAATTCTTTCTAAAAGCAGTAATATTCCGAATGGGAATTAGAGATATTTCAGGGATGACATTTCATTATTTCCAATCAGCTTTACTATAAACAACCCCTGCAAATTTTCAGTGTCAGCATATAGCTCAGGTAAAACTAAGCTCATATTTGTGCTCTGAGTACCTGAATGTTTGCTGAGGATTTATCCATGGCATATTTCTGTTTCAGGATGATGTGTGTTACATCAGACATTTTGAATGGTATCCATTAGCATAAGCCCTTCTGTCTTTGAAAATATTTTTGCCACTAAAGTTTATAAGTCTGTTTTAGGTCTCTATGTTTGTTTAAACTACAGATCAGTAAATGGCTGAGATGTGTATTACATTTCAGAGTTTCTCCATGATATGCTGTATGTATTGTTCAGATCCTTGTGTGGTCCAGTCATGCCATATATTATTTCGGCAAAATAGCTAATGACAAGCTGTTGCTTAATGAAGTGCTTTCGTGGCACCTGATTTAGGAGGGAGGATCTTTTTTCTGGCAGTTGGATGCTTTTGTAACAATATCTACTGTAATTTCTCCCTTGGAATCCACACAGAGTAAGTAATCTGTGCAGCAAACTTATGTCCGGGAAGCCTGAATTAATAACCTCTGGGTCAGCTTCACGAATTTCTCATTATTCCAAATACCCTTTCCTGTTGGCTAAGCCTTTTGTTCAAGATGACACAGAATTGCAGTGGTTATAGATGGCTTATGACCTGGAAAAGGCTATTGGCAATACAGGTACATTTTGTCACAGACTTAAAATGAAGCAAGCGTGGAAGCAAAAGACATTAAATGTAGTAATTATCCATGAAAATAACGATTAAAAACAGTAAATATGCTTATATTTTTATGAATATTGCTTTAGCTGTGGCAATAAGCTCAGAACCAGCATATTCAGAACTGATAAATCTTTTTTATAAGGGAGTATATTATATTAGCACTAATCTTAATTTCTACAATAAGCATTTAAAGACAATGTAAGATTTTCCTGCCAATCATAATTAACAAATTTATGTAATATTTTTATATTCAGCTCTTCTCATTCAATGTAGACAAATGCAGTGGAATTTATATATCTGTATATCATGTTTTCCATTAAGAAGATAGTAACAATTAAGAAAAAATATTATTTGTCCTTAAAGATGTCATTCTTCAGATGATATTCTGGTAACAAAAGATGCAGGATCTTAGATAAACATCTGGTAGAAATGAGAGGTTCCTCATGTTTTTTGTTAGATGACCATTTCAGACTCATTTGTGACTGAATGATACTGTATTCTATCTTGTTATTTTCAATTTATCCCTTACCAGGGAGACAGGAAGGGAGCAGTGAAATAGGAAACTAGGATGTTTAGAGAGAGTAACTAAAGAGCTACAAAATGTTTTTTAAACTGTTTAGATGGCTGAGAGGCCCCTATGTGTGTGATCTTTACTGCTGAGCTGAGAGAAATGCATAAATACAAGATGTACCCAGTCTGGGCTGCCACTGTCTGCTGGGGACTTCCTCAGCTCTCAGCAGATGCTTCACGCAAAGCCCGTCCTAGGAATGTTTCTTGGATTCTTCAGTCTTTGGGGGATGTTATGTCTCTTGCTTCTTGAACCTAAACTTCCAATGCTTGTAAACAAGACAGAGCAGCAAAGCTGGATTGTGGGGTAAATGGTTCATAAAACTACCGGTTATCCCATCCCCCACATGGGTTTCAAACTAGAAATTTGCCTCTGGTTGCCTTAATTTGCCTGATTAACTTTTCTAAAAGTGTTTATCTGTTTTAATTTAGAACAGATAAAACTGCCACACAAACTAGAGCTGGAACATGGAGGTGGTGGTAGCGTTCCTGAAAATCTCAGTTGTTTCTCCAGTTGCATTCGCAGAGTCCCACACTGTGCTCTGGTTTGACCGTAACTCTGAAGTTGTGTGCAGGATTCCAATAGCAACACAGTGCACAGCTCACTGAGTGTCCCAGTAAATTGTTCTGTGAGTATCTGAGAATTTAATATAGTGAAGAAATAGTTGTCCAGACTCCAGATAGTTTCACAATGTTGCTCTGACAAGTTCAGTTTATGTCATGTGTTCTTCTATTGCTGGTGTTATTTCCATCATTGTTAGCCTGTCTTTCCTTGATGTGAGAAATGGTTAGAAGTTGAAAACGTAAAAGAGACTGGTTTTGTATGTAATGAACTTAACTCTTGGGCTCTACCACTCATTTATTCACACAAGTTCAGGATGGGAATAGTGTGCAGATGTTCATTTTACCCACACAGGTATTTTGCAATATCCAAGTTCTTTACTCACCCCTATTTCCACCCTCCCTTGTCTCCCAGCTCTCTCTCAGGGCAAATAAAAACTCGTATTTGATGTAAACCTGCCTCAGCTGGTTTATGTGGATTCTGAGTTTCTGTGTCTAGGACTCATACTTGCTGAATGGAGTAAAAAAAACCTTAGTGTGTCACATGAAAAGGTATTTTCTTTGTGTCTTATTTAAAAACTTTATTTATACAATTAGTACAAAGCAAAATTGTAAAGAATCAGAGAAGTGTATGTGCATACTCTCTTTGTCATACTCTGTGAGATGTTTTTAAACACTTCAGCTTTATTTTATGAATAAAATAGATGCCATTGTCCTTCCCCCCTTACTCTAGAGACACGTGTTTCTTTTATTAAATTAACTCATCATCATGGTTTTGTTATTTCAACTGTGGGCTTAGTTGACCAAATTTCTATATAGCTTGAGAGAGTCATTAATCATTCGAAGAGGATTTGTATATATTCAGTTGCTCAACATCTCATCTCTCACTTTACTCCCAAATAAATTCAATGATGTTGCACGTGTTCTTTTGCTTTCCTTTTTGTAGTCAATAACATTAATTTAACCTCCTGTGTGTTGGTGGGTGGTTGGGAGTAACAAAACAAAGATGGGATTGTAGCGAGCACCATGAAATTCTGTTCTGTTCTAGTTCTTCACTATTTAATTATTTTGATTATCCCCTGTTGGTCTGAAAAAAATAAATCTGGAAAAGTACATGTTTAATTCATCATTCAGAGCCACGGTTAGTGTTCAGATGTTTGCCTGCTGGATACGAACTGCTTGTTGCTTTCTGTATTTTTGGGAGCAGTCATGAGCCCCCAGCCCAGCACAAGGTTATATACGGGCTGTCCTGTCCCTGAGCGTGTCGTGTCGGGGAGGCTGCACAGCCCTTGCTGAGTGCAGAGCAGCAATGATGCGTGCTTTAGACTGAAGAGTCTGGGTTAAAGTTGCTTCTCATGGGAGACAGAGAAGATGCAGAGCTCGAGAAATATTTTTTTTCTTCCTGCTTGGAAGTAGGAATGAGGCACTTAGGGCATATGACTGTAGAAAGGCACAGAGAAGTCACATAACATCTCCACCGATAATTAGAAGCAGCCTTGAGGTTGTCATCAACCTGAATGTGTCAGATGAGCTGAACATGCACAGAATGACACTGATTTCACTTTAAAAGTTTTCATCTTATCTGTGAAATAGTTTGCTTTTCTATCTCTATGGCATGTTTTAAAATGTATGGACGGTGGTTTTTTTAATGTTCTGTATTGAACCATTCACTGGTTACCTTGTGATGAAGTGAAAAACATCAGAGTGTATTAGTGCATTGATTTTGAAGCAACTCTGTCATTTTGCTCTTCTCTTTTACAGAATTATTTTGCAGAAGTTGTTGATCCTGCTTGTTCATTAGCTTGGTATTAGCCGCAGGGCTTTCAAGAGAAATGAAGAAATCCTGTGGTTCTAGCTAGTAATAAAAATGGTATTAAAATGAATTAAAATCTTGCAGATTTTTTGCATCTGTAATGGTATGCATATGGCATAATTTGTTTAAAAAGGGCAGCCCAATAAAACTGGTTTGGGGAATATTTGAGTTAGTGGAATTTAGAAGAAAGACATGCTGACAATCTGTTGGCGTGTGTTTTGCTCGAAGTATTCTGCATCTCTGATTTGGCCACACTTATATCAGTGGGATACCTCTTCTAATCTAAAAATAAAATTAGACATAGTGAAGGTTTTAATGCTCTGAAAATATTATGACCCTGATCATGGCTTACTGTGTAACGTTTTATCTTGGTTTTCCTAGTTTAAAAAGGGAGGCTCAGCCCTGCTGCAGGATGGAAGCAATTGCAAACTTGATACAAGTGTGTTCAAAAACGTTTTAACATCCTCAAGCCTTCAGAAGTACCTATTAGTCTTCCCTTGTTTTCTTTGGTCTTGCACAATTTGTCCTCTTGGAGTGAAAAGTTTTAGGATAATTGCTGCTACTTCCACAGTATTGTTAAAATAAAGCCCAAGGAACCTCTCATGTTTATTAGTAAGAAAACAGAGCCTTTCAGTCCTATATTTCTGAAATGGAAGTGTAAGTGTAGTGCTCTCTTCCATGTCCATCAGGAATGGGAAGAAGAGTCCTCGGCTGAAGGGCAGAGCCAAGGGAGCTCTGCCTGTGCTGAGGCCGAAGTGGAAGTGCCAGAGGGAGCTGAGAAGGGGCTGCCCCAGCCCCAGAAGTGCTCCTGTCATGCTCACACCACAGTTCGTGCAGGAGATGATAAGCCTTATCAAAGCACCACACTACCATACTGGTAGATTTTCCAGGTTGGGGATTTTTGCCTTTTCACCCTTTCTGTAACTGGGCCACAGACTTTCTGGGATTAGGGGTAACTTTGTGGGTTTGAGATGCTCAACCTTCGCAAATGCACAGACTACATTTATTGTGTTCTGGTTGCAAGATGATTCACTTAAACCATGAAAGGCTTGTTTAAAGTTGCTCTAGAAATTTTCAGTAAGTTGCTTCCACGCCTTTCTGCATCTGTAGGAGCACAATCCACAGCTCTGAACCCACTCATCCGTGCAACTGGAATCTTTTTAACCTACACCCACTGGGAGAAGGGAAAAATTACTATGTCACATCCCACAGTACGGATTTGTTTTGTTCTTTAGCAGAAAGGATTCCTTGGGGGTTTCTTATGTGTGTGAAAATGAATGCACTGAATATTTGCTCCTCTAGACCCAACAAAAATATTAGATATCCAGTAAGGCTTGTCAAGGTGTCCAAAATATTAAACTAAAAGCCTGTTACATAAGTGTTTTCTCCTTCCTTGTTTT
Organism: Oriolus oriolus; assembly: GCA_013400235.1. Classification (NCBI taxonomy): domain Eukaryota; kingdom Metazoa; phylum Chordata; class Aves; order Passeriformes; family Corvidae; genus Oriolus; species Oriolus oriolus. Next base: position 746,444 of record VXBT01010380.1, read on the forward strand.
ATTTACCAAATTTGAGTGACCAAAGAGCTTTCATTCAAACAGTCTTGTGAAAAAGAAGAGACTCTTGACAGCTTTTGCATGTAAAAGTAAATATTTTTGAAGTTATTTATCTGTAAAGGAAAAGGAGGCTTCATCTGAAACTTGTACCTAAAGTGATGTTTTTTAACTTTAATGGATGATTTAAAATAGCCATCATAATTACTTTCTACATTTGGTGAATCAGTTAGTCCTTACAAGTCTGAGACCTTGATGTGTTATCAATTTACTGCTGTAATAGATTTTACACTGTAATGAAGTGTTATTTATTTATCCTCTTTTGTGGCAATTTTAATAGGGTAATCATATTGGGAAGGAATGTCTAGCCTGGGGAAAGGTCATCTTAATTTGATTGTGTAGAAAACAGATCAGCTGTTTTTTCAAGGATTCAAGTAATGTTTCTGTACTACTTCCATAATTAAAGAGGGACTGATGACAACTTTTCAAATCCCAGGTGTTTTTTGAGCCTTGTTGCTGAATAAAGACGTAAAAAAGAGGGGAAAAAAGTGCTGGATATTCCTACAGAGGAGCAAGGAGGAACCTTCAGAGAATAATTGGAAATTATAAAGATTGCATCTTACAACAAGACATGCTGTTTTCTCAAACTTAAAAGCTTTTTAAAATTCAGAAGTTTTTATTGAATGAGGCAGCTTGCTTTTATGACCTTTTATACTTGCTAAACAGACCAAGTTATTGAATACAAGAGCTTTAATCATATTCTTCAAAACATAGATTCTCCTTCCTAGACAAATGCCACAAGAGATTTTTTTGGGCCTTAGAGACAGATATGCACTCCGATGTTTGCCTCTTTAACTCGAGTACCAGAATGGGGACCACTGTCTCCAATGTGTTCGTGGTAGGACAGCCTCCCTCAGAGTGGATAACTTTCCTCATTTTACTTTTCACATATCATGAACCTTTCTGCTCTCCAAAGGGATGTGTCCTATTTGTCAGTCCTGAGAAAGTAAACTTTTTCTGTTTTTTGTTTAAACTCTGTTGATAGTAGCTATGTTGCTGCAACTGTTTCAAATATTGTGCATTTCTATCTAACTGTGCTATTTCATGCTAGGTTTTGCTTTCCCCTTAATTTTCCATGTTATTTGCTGCTACTTCATTTTCTCTCCGATGCTCTATCATTTGGAGGCTCAATGCAAATGCCATAAGCTTCTCTTAATTTAATATCTTTCAGATACATTTAAGTTTCTCTTTAGATGAGCTGCAAAGTTACAGAAACACTGTGAAAATGGTTCTTGAGTAGTTAAGAGTTATCAGTGCAATCCCAATATTGCTCTAATGCTGGCTCATTAGTGCAAATCATTTCCATTTACAGAGCAATGAGGACCATTCCCCAGTCCTCATTGCTCTGTGAATGAGACTTTCTTTTGCTGTCTTCGTAAAAATAATTTCTATAGATTAGAAAAAAAAATCAAACTAAAATTGTGGCTTGCATTCCTTCATGCTGCTAAAACCCAAAATACTTCATTTTAAAATGCAATGAAACAAACATACATGTTTACTCTTATGTGCCAAGTACTCTCTAAGTTGCAAAGGCAGTTTGCATTAGGATGTATCTTTCAAATTGAATTGTAAATATTTATGTTTAAATAAATATGCTGTTTACATTCTTAACAAATTCTTGATAAAATATTTAGGCATCACTAGATATCTATTTATGGAATGATAAATGTAAAAGGCAGTATAGAACATCAGTCTTGTACCATGCTTTGTACTATACTGCAATTATGCAAGATGTGTGCAATGCTTTTCAATATTACATCTAAAGTTCTGAAGTTTTGTTTTAGACAAGTATCCATTGTTATCAAGGTCCTTGTTTAGCTGAGACATTATGCCAAAATAAGTGGCTAAGCTGGAATAGAGAACTTTCAAGTTTCCATCCTACCTTGCAGATCAGTTCTCTCCTCCGAACTCCCCCTATGGCTCTCATTGCAGGCCACAAAATTTGCACTTCTCCAGTTTTTCTGTTATATATTTTGAACATATTAATTTTTGTCATAATTAACACGCATCTTTGGCAGCCAACCTAAGTGATCACACAGCACACTCTTTTTTATTGTGGGTGAAGGTGTCTTCTGTTTAAAACAAAATTGCCTTTGCCTGTCAGCATGAGTGATGCTGTAAAGCAATTTTGTGATCAGTTCTGTAACAGCCCCATAAGTCTCTGTCTCCTGTGATTACAGGGTATGGCAGAGCAGCCTGGGGTTTGCAGCCTGTCAGCAATAGGATTCTTTGGGCTGTCTCAAATATGCTCAGCTCCTTGCTGGGGCAGAATGGTCCAGTGCTTGTTCTGCTGGGCATGGATCCCTTTATATTGGCTTGCACTGGGAAGACTTTCTTTACAGGGATAAAACTGAGAACTGAGATTCCTATTTGTCTTATTGTCTTATTATTGCGGTACAATGTGGGCTTTCAAAATGTCAGATCAAACATGCAGGATGATGCAGATACTGCAAAGGAATGTACAAATGAAAAACCCCAATGTATTTACTTGAGCAAATCTAAATGCATGAAAGTATAAACATTGATTTTTAGCTCTAACAATTAATTTAACAGCTGACATGAAGGAGACTTCCTCGCTCACCTGCAGGTCTCTAGGTAAGGTTGGAGTAAACTCATCTGTTGGACAAGTCACAGTAGAGCTGAGTCTGCTCCTAATCTGGATAATTATCTTGTTATTTATTAGACTAATAACTTTCTGGTGTGTTATACTGTGTGCACTCAGAACTCACCTAGTTAAGGTTATATCAAAGACTGACCTCCACTGACAAGATTAAATTGAAGTCATTTTCTCTAAGAGCTTAGGTAGAGTATTTGTGTTGTCAGCAAACAGGACTTCATCCTCTTTCCCCTGGGCTTTATCTCAAATGCAGTGTCAGAATGCCAGATGGATTTACTTTAATATTTTTTCTCCAATTTTTAATATTCTTTCTATCACCTTTCAGCTGTCCCACTCAATAATTTCCTTGGAAAGGAAGAGCCCAAAAGAAGCCATTGTATAACAGCTTGGCTTAAATGATGATCTTTTTCGGTAGTATTTTTGAGCTGCATATATTACCTGATGTTTAATCCTTAGAACTTGCAGGACTGTCTTAAATATGCTATTTTTGTAGGCTTCTCACTTGCAAAAAAGCCCTCAACAAACCCAAGCCAACCCCCCCCACCCCAGATCAAACAGAAAAAAACCCAAAACTAAATAGGAAAATATTAATAACCTGCAATAGCGGAAGGACTACTTTATGCTACAATTTCCTTTAAAAAAACCCTCAAACATAAATCATATTATTGTGTATACTCTGGTAGAATTGAGAAGTGAAAATACAGACTCAGACCAATAAATCGATGTATACTACATCAACTGAAGAAACAATCATTCCTAAATATCCTCAATTTTAAAATAAGTGGTTTCTTTTTACTTTTCCTTTTTTTTTTTTTTTTTTCCAATGTAGCAGATTTTAGCACTTGGCTAGCTTTGCCACTTGCAGAACTTGGTGAAAGAGGTTGCCTACTAATTAACTTCTTTGGAAAAGGAAAAACTCACTGAATGAAATTAAATAATACTTTATTTTAGAGTTGATTTTGAGTATATTCTGACATCCTTATTTGAAATTTGTCCATTTTTCCTTCCATTTACAAAGTATTAGAAAAATCATGGACAAGTAAAATTTACATCCTTGAAATCACTGTCTGTATGTGAATTACCATAGAAATTATTTCATGATACATACCTTAAGTTCAGTTCAAGAAGAACAGTGTCTTGCTGCATATTCTAGCACAGAATACTTTATCCTCAAATGTAATCATCTTTTACCTGAAGTGTAATACTTAAATGCAACTTTTTTTGATCATGTCAGATTAATTTCTGTTAAACTGACTTTCAAATACTGACCTGCCTCAGTCTTTGTTATAAATGATTAATGGTATGTGGAACACTGAGTTTGTCTGAATATTTTGGTTATACCCAGAAGTTCCTCAAAAGCTAACATACAATGAGCTCCTTTTTATTCTATTTTCATATAAAATCCAAGCTATGGGTTGGTCATTTTGAAAAACAAAAATCTAAAAGTGCAGGACAAGGAAAGCTGCTCTCCAAGTAAGCTTCCACTGAGGGTACTCCTTGAATAATTAATCCTTTTAGTGGAAGTGTACAGGTTGTAGGATTTTAACTGGTTCTTGTTTCATAGAATAGGTTGCATATCACACTAAGAAAGAGTGCTTGTGAAATGCCTTGCAAGTGTTTGTACTTGCTGGTCTGTTTTAGTTTTGCAAATAGTATATTTATGCTTGTACAAGTTGTATAAATATATATCACCTGTGAAAGCAGAGATTTATGTTTAAATATTACATGCATTTATTCTCAAATGGATATTAGGGCAGAGACTCATATTCAAATTAATATGATTCTTCAAAGATGCTAAACTTTGGCCTCTTCCAATTAGGAAACACATCACAAACTGTTGCCAAGGTTTAAAGTATTTAAGAGGTTAAAAAGTAGTCTATACTGTTTGTTGCTTTCAAAGCTTAGTAAAATTTCTGGTTAAAGTAGGTCATAAAGAAATCAGTAATTTTATCTAATTGCTTTTGCTTATCTGGTTATAGTTCTGTACAAAATAGGCCAAATTGTCTTCAGCAATCTTTAACAGGCAGACAATAATTTCCTGTTCACAATAAGTCACTACTAAGTTTATATGACCATATTAAAGTATGTGTAATTTAGAAGGCCAGCTGTGACGTACACTTCTAAAATGCAGTACAAAGCAAATAATTTTAGGAAATGTCGGTCAGTACACATTGAGTACACATCTACATCTGTAGTTAATACTCCTGTGAAATAAAAACACTTTAAGTTTGTCAGGGACTAAGTTCAGCACTGAAAGCAGTTCTTGATCTGGTGGAAATAAGCTAAACAGAGAGATCATAATTAAGTAATCATCCAGAAAAATATTTAAATCTAGAAAGCTTTGAATTAAAAATAGAACATATATTGTTTATGATTAGAACTTTTCTTGGACTGCTCTTAATATTTTCAGAGCAGCCAGAGAACTGAAACTATAGGGGGTTTTCTTGAGCTGTATTGATAAATCTGTTTTCAAAAATGTACCTGTACGAGGAGTATAGAGGGAATCTGAGAGAGGATAAAAATTTCTTCTTCTACTCTTCTAGCTGGAGATGTTAATCAGTAGATTGATAGAGGTGTTAAACCATTCAAACCTCATTTTCATGCAGAATGTGCATTCTGAATAGAGAATGTGTGTTTCTCTTGCAGTATGAATACTTCAACGCTGTGCTCATAAATGAACGAGATGAAGAAGGAAACTATCTGGAGCTGGGGAAGGAGTTCATTCTGGTGCCAAATGACCATTTCAATAACCTGCCTGTGAACATCAGTCTGAGTGACGTCCAAGTACCCACCAATATGTACAATAAGGGTAAGAAAAGAGCTGCTTTATTTTGTCATTCCACTGGCCAAGCGAAAGCACACCCCTGTTTAAAAGTGAAGCTGTTGACTAACTGTGTATTATCTGTGTTTTCCAGTTGGCTGTAATACTGAAATTTCCGTGGAAGAATGTTTAAGTATGACAGTTCTGTAATATCTTTTGTTCTGTGGAAATTTAGCAGTTTAATGAGGTTAATGATTTGCATATGAGGCTTGCATGAGTTCTGCCATAGCGTATAGCAGAATAAGTTCATTCTGGTGAATTATTTTCCAGAATTTTCAAATCATTTGAACAGAGCTTACATTGTCACTTACCAGTTGTATTCTATCTTTGCTGAGATCTAGAATTGTCTTTGAAAGATATAGGATAGGTGGAGGTGAATACTTTATTAGAGTTATGCTTTCAAACTCCTGGGAATGTTTCTAGCAGTATATGTTCTATTCTAGCCCTGTATACACAAACTCTGCTGTGAGTTTTCAGATAATATTAAGAAGGAATAATTTCTATTCCCCTATTTGTCATAGTCTCTGGATAGAACATAGCACTAGCAACCAGTAACATTAGGTATTAGAAGTGAAGGACTTTGGTCTAAAAATTGGGAATGTAAACTAAACTCAGATATACATTTACTCGTTTTCCTTTTGCCACTTCCCTTTAATTAGACAGCAGAAATTTGTATTTTTGCAGTACTTAAAAGCACCTGTCTATTTATTTTTCTTAACCCAGTAATGAAAGAAAAATTAAGAAGGAAAGCGCCAAAGTTTCCTAACAATGTCTACAGTATATTTGTCATTGGTCTGTAGAAAGCTGCCTAATCTCATTATATGGTTCCTCTTCTGTGTTTTAACTATACTAAAAGACATCTAATAGGACGTTAAATGCTTTCCTCTTAATATGTTCCAGGCTAGCAATTGTGGTAATCGTGCAAGGATATTGTATAATCACAAATGGAAGGCAAATTAATTCAGATAAGTTGGCCTGGTAAGAGAAGCAGTGTGTGTGAGAGCTTCTTTTCGAAGTAGGATTCTGACTTGAGAATCCTGAGAAGCCAAAACTCCTACAATAAAGTCTTAAACTAGGGATGAAAAAATAAAGCTTCCTAGAGAGTATTTGAAAGGTTGTGAAATGATTAATGCAGGATATTTTGAAAAGACTTGGAAAATGCTTAAATCTTCTAAAGATACTAAACGACTTTTTTTTGTGCAAGTGCTAATATTTATTTAATCCAGCCAGTTTATAAATTAATTCATCCCAGAATTGCTAAGGAGGAAAAAGAAAAGGTTTGTGAAGGAATATAGAGGTCAGGCTGCTGCACTTTGCTGAAAAAGGAAATTATCCTGAGTAGTTAGTGGGAGCAGTAGAACTAAAGAACCTTCAGGTATGTCACACATGCTACTGCTGTGTATTGAATGCATTTTATATGCTAATTACTTATAGTTAGAGGCCAAAGTCAAAGGGCTTGCTGCATCTTGGTTTGGCCTCTCATACAGGGATTTTCTGTAGGGATGGGGAAGACAGAACTCTGTGACAATTCCTGTTTTCACTTTGTCTAATTCAGGCCATCCAAAATTGTCACTTTAGGCAGCTGCAAGAAAAAAAAGAATTTAATCATTTAAATGTATTCCAACTGCAGAATCTGGTTTGTTACTGGCATTTTCCTTGCACATGGACATAATAATCTTTGTTTGGAGCCTGTCAGTTGAAGTGGTCCTCTTGCCAAGAAGAGAAGTATATACTTAAATGTTTTGTTGCCCAGTTCTGTAATGCAGAGGGGTGATAACAAGTTAATGAAATCCTAACCTGAGGGTACAGGCAGTAGATATTGATAGGTTTACAACCAAGTGTCTCCACAATACTATTTCTCTGTAAAGGGCCTGGTGTTCATTTCCAGGTTATGTTTTATTTTTATTGAATTGCTAGGGAAATCTACAGCCTAAACTCACAGCTGAAAATAGACAAGTGTGACCACTCAATAGTTAAACACAGGACTCCTGAGTCAACATAGAAAAGAAGAACTCTATTTTTAAGCTAATTCTAAACTTTTTCCTTAATTTTATTTTTTCAGTTGTACAGATATTGATAATTTGCAATGGGTTCAGAGAAGAGTCACAGGACTCATCAAAGAATCGACAAATGTGCCGTGGACTGAGACCACAGGAGCTCAGTTCATTTAGGTCATTCAAGAGATGATTAAAGGCTTAATTAGTTGTTCTGTAGTTAATTACTAATACCAGGCTCTATAATCTGGTTGCCAAAGGTTGTTAAAATCCAGTGGCTGAAATCAGGTTCCATTATTTTGCAAATTGCACAACTGTGGGCTGAGTTAAGCTTTGGGAGAAGCTTTGGCCTGGTCAGCTTCCATGATCACAGTGATCCGGGCCAGCCACAGAATCACTCAACTTCACAGTCCCTAACTGGGCACTAAATGAGATGGGCTTAAACTTCTTGGCACATAAACATGCTGCTATTCTTTATATATCTTCTGGCTCTTTCAGCCTCTCCATAGAAAAGCTTGAAAAATTGATGGCAACAACAGGATTAAATAATTCCCATTCTAAGGAAACCTTCAAGTTTGGAATCTGAAAATAAAGAGGAAAACCAGATTTCTTTACATTTGTGATGAAATCAAGGAAACTAAAATACAATAAATTTCAAATCTATGATATTAAAATTTAGCATGGAAAATTTTGAAAAGGAGAATGAGAGCAAGTAAAAAAGTCTGCCAACCAAATTTGTAAGCATACACTAGTGCCATCTTGGAGTACAGAGTGCATGCACTTACTGCAATATAAAAGGAAAAGTAAACTAATGAACTGAATAAAGAATCTCAGCTTTGCATTTACAAAGCATCTTGATCATCATTGTGAAATATAAAAACTGATCTGAGTATTGATGTGCTTTTATACTTTTCATTCCCCTCTTCCGTGTACCCTCCTTCCCTGTGTTCTCCATATCTTAGAGTGGATAGCCATTAATGTTAAAAATATAAACATTACTGATCTTTGGAATATAAAGCCTATGCAGTTCAGAAAAAAGCATTTTGGTATTCCTGTAATGTTCATACACTGAAGGAATTCAGAACAAAATAAAATGGGATGATTGTGCTTTACGGTTAAATGTACTTACCTGTGTGTCCATCGAGACCTCTCAGCTTTAGGACGTTTTGTAGAAAAGCTGGTGGTCCATTTAAAGTGCAGAACATTCTCCTGGAACTGGCCTCCTTCACTCTTCCTGAAAATGACTGCTCATTATAGTGTTTTACTTTTGAAATGCTTAAGCACACATTGGGAATCGAAATCTGTGGCTGCATTCTGTTTCTTTTTGAACACAAAGTGTGCTCATTACCTGTAGCCTCATTGCCCACAGCCGCAGGATTTGCAAGGCAGTATCTTTTTAAACAATGAATAATTAATTAATTAATTAATATGTTTTGTGATAACTGTCTTAGCAAGTAGTAGCTCTTCCATCCACAAATTTGGCAATTATCAACTGTGTATAGATGTCTGACAAAAATCAGGGGGAAGGTTCTTAGTGCATTAGTCATATACAAATATTCATAGAGGAAAAAAGAAGGGAAGAATTAAGACGTGTTTTCCATGTTAGAAGGAAAGCTTAATTTTTGAGTGTAGAGAATCAATCTGAATCCTGTTTGGGCGATGCAAAGGCAGAAGTCCAGGTGCATGTAAGTCACCGTCTCATTCAGCTGCTGGAGTCTTTTACTAAAAATTTTACATGGGTTATATAGAGGCACAAAATGAGTTCTCATAGGTCTTATTTTTTATGTCTTCCTATTAATTTAGAATGTAAATGATTTGGGATATGCTGCTGTCTTGGACATGTCTTGCATGTACTTCCACAGCTACACATTCGTAAGATACTCAGATATAACTTTCGACATGTCAATCAGTATATTTTAAACAGCTATTGTGGAAGAGATTAGTAATAATAAAGAAAGATTAATAATTTAAAGTTTGTATGGTTTCAAAATTTGATTTATTACTTTCTGTAATGCCAGTAGTATATTTAGAAGAATCTAGGAACATGACATATAATTAAAAAGTGGCTCTTGGAATGTGGGCTAGGCTTTCTGGCAACCATGCATGGGGAGCATGGCAGTAAGATTGTCACTGGGATTCTGTAATGGATTTATGTACACAAGGAGATGATAAAAGAAGACTCAAAACTGATCTTGCAGATGTTGACAGTATGTAAAAGTAAAGGAAAAATAGAGTAACATTTTACCTTTTGTTAGTGTGAGAATATCGGTAGCCAAGGTCCCACATTCTTTGTCCAAAGCATGTGCTGTATCTGGGATGAGAAACCTACTCCAGTTGTTTTTTTTTTTTCCTAACCCTGTGACCTCATATTTACCCCTACTTGTGGACAGCAATGACATATTTTCTGCTATTGAGTTTTCACTCAGCAGTTTTTCCATGGAAGAGGCTTGTGAATACTTGGATAAATGTGGCTTTCAGAGGAATGTAGATGAAAACCAAAGCCAAGGTGAGGGTCAATGTATCTTGGTGACACATGCTTAGACAGCTCTAAGTCATGGCACCTGTTGAAAAGCAAGGCCTAGCATAGTGCAGCACCAGAGGTGACACACAGCAGGATCTCATCCACTTATGGTAGTTTTGAATAAAATCCAGGAAACATAGGAGGAAAGATATTGTCTCAATATTAACTGAAAACAGCTCCTGGTTTTGAGAATTTAAAGGTAGTCTTTGTTTATATGACAAGGTAAGCTTTACATTTGTAGAAAGGGGAAGAACCCAGGATATCTTCTTTTCAATGATTCAGAAAGATCAGGATGCAAACACTTCTCCTTGCTTTTTAAACTATCTTTCTCAGTGTTATAGTTTCTTCACAGTAAGAAGTTGAGAACTAAAGAGAGACTTCTGTGCCTGAGAGCTTTTTCATGTATTAAATTATTATTTGTTTCTAAACCCCTTGTATTTCATAAAAACTTACGATAGCTCTGCTTCCATATTTGGTCTAAGATTGAGATTTTGGATTAAAACCTTACACACCCAAAGACAACCTTTCTGAATGTTCTTAAAAATAAAAATGCCTTTTAGAACGAGCCAAGTTTGACTTTCCTCACTGGGTATTTTGACAGAAGTAGGGTAAGGGTGACCGTATGTGAATCTATCTAGCAGCGCTGGACAGTATCTCTGAGTTGTGGTGGAGGAGGTAGACATGTGCCAATAGAGGTGGATTGGAGAAGGGATAATTTCTTTGTTTGGATCAGATCAGATGCAGCTTGAGAAGCATGTTTGATTTCGCCTTTTAAAAAAAAGAGAGAACAAAGTAAAACAATTTATCTTGGCAATAGAAAGGGAGTAGGCTTATATAAGTTGATTTAAAGTAATGGGAGGTTTTTCCTTTGTTGTTATTTCTAGTTTACTGAATATATAATCTTGTTTTTCTTGCTCAGTTTTATAATGGAGAAATACTTCCTAGAGGATAAACCTTCATCCCATTAACACAGCTGACAGGTCAATTAGGTGCATTCTACAGCTTTGCAAGACTTAGTTATCCACTGAATTCTTTGTACTTATTAAAACTCATTGAGCAGAGAGCCCAAACTTAACTACTGGATAAAAACCCCCGATTTTCAGATTTTAAATACTCTTAATTACCTTAAGTGTATTTTTGTTTTCATCACTAGTGAATGTCTGAGGAAAAGACATATGTATATAGGCATATATGGAAGTATATATATTTATATCTATATCTATATATGTATACATATATCTCCTGCATGGTGGGGAGTGGTGCAGTCTGTTCTCACACCAAAGGATGTTGACATATATATGTGATTCACTGAAGTATTGCAGGAAATATTATGGACACAAGATAGTTTTGTGACCGTGGTTCTGCAACTAAGTTGTCAAGTCCTGCATCAGAATTTTAATTTAAGCTGCAGCAGAAGGTTAATGTCTCTATTTTCCTCCCCATGCAGAGATAGATCACAGCTCTGCACTGCCTTCTGGTTGTACAGCGCACAGCAGATCACTTCTGAGGGCCAGGATAATATTGTAACCAGTATTTTAGTGCTTGCCTGTTTTCCCAGAGTTTGTTTCCAGTGAGATTCCATTGTATAGCCCGAGGCACAGCTCCTCACTCTAAGCTCTGTGACCGCTGAAGCGTTTCAGAGCTGGCTCAGCAGTCTGGTCTCTTCAGCACAGCCCCAAGTGCCACTGTCACACACAGAGTTACATTTTCATGGTCCTGAAATTCAAGTGTGCTCAGCTACTGTGCCCTGTGTGGGGGGATTAAAGCCTGAGCTTCAGAACTCTGTGGAACTGACATCTGTATCTTTTAGCTTGGGCTTTTTTACTCCCAGTAAAGCCCTGGGGTGAATACCACATAAACTCTCAAATGCCAGTCAGAGGTGCACACATAGCAGCACCATGCTGGTATAAATGAATAGATTTGTTCTGAACAGACTCCGTTTTGGAATTTTTTCTTCCCAGGTTGATTTACAGTAATGTCTGCTCAAATTAGTTTGAGCATGGAAACGTCCACTCCTGCCGTGGATCTCTGTGAAAAGAATTGATTACTGTCTTTGAAGTGCCCAAGGTTGAAATGTTGATTGGTGTGTGGAAAAGTGGGATGTAGTGGGCAGTGCACAAAAGGACCATATTAACTTGTCCATGTGCAGTGAAGTCTGCAATAATAACTCTCTTTCATACATGGCTTTCTGAGTCCCTTCCTGCTTTCCCTCGCTGCTCAAGCTGAATTGAAATACCAGTGTTTAGGCATGTGCAGGGGGTTATTCATGTGCATTTTCTCTTTTCAGAAACCTGATATCGATAACTGTCTCACCTAAAAGGCATTAGACTGCTTCAGGGAGGATGTGTGCTCTCTGCAGGGAGAAGAAAATATGTTAGAATCAATTAACGAATCTAATGATGATATGTCAAAATAAAGCATAAAATTTCCCCGAAAGTGTTGGGTCTGGAAAATTACTCTCCAGCTTCCACTATGCTGGAGAATGGGCCTTATATTAATGAACAATGTTTCAATTTTTTCCTTATATGAATATATTTTAAACTCAGGAAGTTACATGAACTTTTAGCACAGTGCTTGTCCTGATTTCTTTTTAATGTTGACATGATTTATACTGAATACATTTCTCAGCATTTACCTACAACTTCTTCTGACATTTCATCACATCTAACAATATAAAAGAGTGAATTTTCACATCTAGCAAATTATATTTCATAGTAATACCATGTGATTTGGAATTATATTATATTATGGATTTCATAGTCATGTTTTTGTGAATTTTGTAATTAAGTCTTCATTCCCTACTATAATGTATTTGAGAGGGGAGCAACTGAACAATATGGCTTAAATATAACCATAATTGACTGCTAAAAACCTCTCCTTAATAACAGGAGAGGTTTCCCTCTTTCCTGTCCCTGTAGGAATGTCACGGACATTAGACTGTGATCCGTGCATTCTGCTTGTTGCTGTTTTGGCAGTCGGGAGGGTTTTTCTTTTGAGATTGGCTGTCTTTGGCAAATACCTATCAGCAGCCCAGTGGTTGGTTAGTTTATAAAATCTCTGCTATCGTAAACTGCCAGGTGCCTCAGTAAATAACTTTTACATTTTTACATCATCAGGCCTGGTTCTCTGTTAATTAGGAAACGTGTGTATGTTACAGAAAAGATTTTTTTAAGGCAGCTGCAGAACAGTTTGTGCGTGGTCAGGTGAAAAACTATTTTCTCCAATTGATTTTCTGATTGAGATTAAAAAAAGAAAAGAAACCCAAAAAGCCACTGGATTGCAGATTGTGAGGTATCTATGCTGGTGTATTTAGGTAATGAAGTAGAAGCCTTAGTGCAAGATGTTGCTTTGCCTTTACTGACAGAGCAGATAGAATCAAGATAGAAAATAAAATCTGATGATCAATTATACAGTCTGAAGTTAATCTGCTGCTTTGAAAAATAAAAGCAATAATATAAATTGTAAGTTAGAGAAGTCTATCTTAACTGTCTTCCGTCTGTTCTTCTCATCCTCATACTGTGATAGAGCTGCTGTTCCGGAGCTTTTGAAGTACAGGAAGCAATTTTATCAGTGCTTTCCACAACTGCAGAGTTTTTCAGTGATGGATGCCGAAGTCCATGAATATTTTCAAGCGTTTCTGTCAACAGGAGATATGGTTTATGTCAACTCAACTAACAAACATAAGGCACACAATATGTTGCTGAGAGTCTCAAACTGTGTAAATCAAGCTGTAAAAATCCATGTTTTTAAAAACTGTTTCATACAGTTTACATACGTAAAATACACTTTAAAGTACAATAATCAGTAAAAAGATAAATAACTCTTCATTACTAATAGTCTAAATTAATTTTTCCTTAAATTAATACCATACTAATACTAATTCTATGTCAGTAGATTTGGAATACATTCAAATATTAACAACCATTTTGACTCTGCAACCTTGATCACTCTGCATAAATATGGATTTATAAAAAAAAGTGATAAAAAAGTATCTTAAAGCCCTTAAGGTATATTTGGACTTCACTTATTTTGAAGACAAGATGACTTCCTATTTTCCTATGGATTTAAATTCAATTTTTATCATTGCTCTCATTTTCACAATTCAATGCCTTTCCATGGGGTTTTTTTACAAGGTTGCAATACTGTGTTGCAGAAAGAGGCTTTATCTCATTGCCTTACAGCTTTGCTCATGACATGATTCTTTGCAGCACACGTGCACTGTCTTTTGTGCCTCTCTCTCTCTGTCATCTATCATTTCACTGGCTGTTGAAAGTACAGATTTTATCATGTGACTTAAACCTTTGTTTAAAAGCTCTCTGTTGGGATTATTGTTATTACTGCTATGGGAAGTTGGCAATCAATTATTTTGTGCTCTTTTATTGTTTTGTGGATTGTAGATTATGGAGTAGTTTGGGTTGGAAGAGACCTTTAAAGGTCATCTACTCTAATTCCCCTGCCACAAGCAGGGACATCTTCACCTCGATCATGGTGTTCAGAGCCTGACCTGGAATGTTTCCAGGGAGGGGACATCAACCAACTCTGAGTAACCTGTTCCAGTGCCTCACCAACTTTGTAAAAAATTTCTTCCTTTTATCCAGTCTGAACCCACCATCTTTTAATTCAAAACCTTTATCTCTTGTTCTATTGCAAGATATTTTCTTGCATTTTTTTCTATCCTTCATCTCTTTCTACCTTTATAATCACCAATACTTTTTAAATTATTTATAAACAATATGAATGGAATACAACTTTGAATAATTCTGAACTCAATGTCTTTAATACAAAAGATGTCAGGTGTAGCCTGTGCTTTTCTGCTTACCTTATTTACTTCTTGAATGCTGAAAACATTGCAAAAGGAGATCTTGGACTTAGACTTCACAAATATTCTTAAAGTTTTGCTTGAACAGTTTAGAGGCTGGTAAAGAATATTACCTGTGTCAAATGGCATTTCCATTGCATGATGCTCACTGCATGTTAAAAGATGAGTTTATGCACTACAAGCCAATAAATGCAGACTCTAATCAAAAGTTTTGCTTGCATAGGAAAAAAAACCTGCTGCATGTAATAGAGCCTTCTCTAAAAGATATTGAAATGTGATGAACCACAACCATTTTTTGATTAAGTGAAGTATTTTCAATTTGATGCTTAAAAAGAGCTATGAATATCATTCAGTCACACTTTCCTATCAATGCCTTCCAACTGGCTGCCAAAATCAAGATTACCTATTTTCTAGAATATTAGAACCAAAAAAATCATTCCTTAAGTGATGCAGAAAGATTATAATCTGCAGCTAGCACATGTGCAAAACCATTTTCCTGTAAGGTGTGAAATTAAGAAATAAAATCTTGCCTGTCACTGTCTTATATGATTTTATGGACTTTGCTTCTGAAAATTCAACATCCTGGAGTTGTTATTTAAATACTCATGTCACATACTGTCCTGGACCAGTATATTAATATTTTGAAATCATTCCCCTGGATTGTTTGTCTTCACATTCTAATAACTTTAGGATAGGGTTTGCACTGTCTTCCTAACACTGGATGTTGTTTAATTTAAAAGGAGCTTTCTTAGTCCAACTGATTTAATCAAGGTTGCAGAGAATGTCCTATCTTCCCCTATTTCTTTGTTTTAACTCTTGTTGCCTTTTGGACAGAGATGCACAGACTTCTCCACTTCTTCCATCTGGTTTTGCTTAAATTCTGCCTCAAATCTGATTGCCAGAGCTTACTCAGGCTGCTGGTTTGTTCTTTAAAAGGGCTTTAGCTTCACAGATTTTTTTTTCTTTAATTTCTTTTTTTTCCTCTCAAGCCTCTGTCTTTAACACCAAGCCTTTGGAAATGCTGGCATCACCACGCAAGATGTGTACTGTGCTTTATCTTTGCTATGTTCTAGTCTGTCTCTGGCAGTGGATCTGATCTGTGTGTTTCTAATGCATCCTCATCACCATGGCAACTCGGTGTCAGATCCAGGCTACGTGGAAACGCGAAGTGTTTCCTCTAGAAAGCCCTACTCTCTCCCACTCCCGATCCAGCAGCTGTTGCTTAGTTACTCAGAGCTGGGCTTTGCCTTTTGGCAAATGTGGGCCAGGGAACGTTTGTTACTGGACACTCTCTCAGGTACAATATTAAGAGGCTTTTTGACCTGAGGCACCTCTGTCAATCTTGATGCCACCCCTACTTCCTTGTTGCTTTTAAGGACAAGAAAGTGACCAATCCTGGGTTTCTGAAAACCTTTAGGAGTGAATATGCATTAATTAAATTGTTGTCTGGCAAAGTAAAAACCATAAGTTTACCATGTAGTGGAGAAGATTGACATTTGATAAAGAATGATAGTAGTTTATCTAAAGGTACATATTATTCATTTTGTCTACTGTTTTAGAATACTGTAATAATTTGCTTCTCCATGCTGCTACATAACACAGAGCCTTTGATTTTTCTTGGGTATGTGTTGTGTGAAGAGGAGAAAAGGCGGCTTGCTCTTCTGGTTAAGCTTTAGAATGCTTGGCTAGAATATAAACTGTTTCAATGTACTGTTTGGCTAAAAACTTACAAAGACATTTTTACACTATACTTTGTTTATTTAGGTGTCTTGCAGCTTTTATTTGGCACATTCCTGAAGGAGCAAATAGTGTTTAAGAATACATAACGGATTTTGTAATGTGCTCATCCCAAGTACATTTGTACATCTGCTCAATGTTTTTAATACTATCTTCAGAGGCTTTAGAACCAGCTGAACATTTTCATACCTTGTATGAGTAAAACTTCCATTTTACACAAATTTTGAAAACAGTCTTTTGTGCAAGGAAGTGCTACACCAAGGGTTGTAAAAGCACAAGAGAAGTAAGGGCCTTGATTTGAGAGGATAAGGGACAGTGACTTGCCACCGTAGTAGATAAGTGTCCCATTATATCCAATACTTGCAAGTTCATACTGTGTTGATGCTCCCAGGAATGGAGCAGTAGAGGTTTAATTTATTATAGCCCAGTACAACTGTGATGCATTATACCTGCTAAAACATTTTCTCTAAACGTTTTCAGGCCTCCATTTGCTGTATGTGAGAGGTGTGATGGGTTGATAAACACAGGATGACTTTAGAACCTCCTTCAAAGCATTATTTGTTGGTCCCAACTGCACTGTGCTGTGTAGTTAAGCCAGCCTGCTTCTGTAACTCCGTGACTCTGAATATCTGTGCAATAGGAATCAGACATTTATTGTGAAATGCCAGTTAACAGGTTTGCGTGGTCTTGTGTTTCAAATGGCTTTTGTAAAGACTGGTGGACAGATCTGTCCCTGAGAAATTTCCATAAGGACGATTTTTATTTCCAAGACTGTGCCTTGCCTTTGTCATACATCACTTTGACAACAGCTCTGATAAAATTGTCCCTTTTGGTATGTTGTGTGTTAAATATTTTACAGCACAGTTGGCTGGGTTTAGCAGCAGTCACATTTGCTTTCTTTTCCCCTAATTTGCAGTGTGTTCCACTGGCTTCCTCCATTGCTCGTTGTGACACTTTTCCTGCTCTGCCACTTGCCAGAGGTTTGCATTTCCTGGCTGCTGATAGTTACTCTTCCATCAGACTGTGCAGAAATTTCTTCTTGCCATGTGTCAGAACTGGTTCCTTTTTTTTGCAGTATTCATGGCTAATTTTGCTTCTGTGATGAAAACACAGGGGATATAAGGCCTCTGTTCAATTTTCTTAATTCCTACGTTCTCAGAATTTGTTTTCTCTTTTCCACTTAGAAAGCCATTTCTATCAGTGGCTTTTCATGTTGTTCACCCTTTCAGTCGCACCCTGGCATTTTAGTGTTCTGTGGTGTGGTATTTTCTTACTATCCTTTCATGTTTCACAATTTGTATCATGTATCATCAGAAATATCCTGCTATCTGCAGTAACGTGAATTAATTTGGTCAGGATTACTGGGTTTTGACTTTAGCTCTCAGCTCAAAACAATTGCTGGGTGGGCAATCCCATTTGTTCAGAGCACGTTAGAGACAGGTCTGACTGCCCCATACACCTGGCTCCTGGGACAGCGGCTCTGTTAAAGCAGCATCTTTCTGGTTCGTCCTGCAATGGCCTTGACTTCTGTTATGTTTCTCCTTTAATTTAAAACAGAAGGAGATACTCTGTTCTCATAGATGGTGCCTATATGCTGTTTCCAGTGCTTTGCCCTAACCTGCCCACTGGTCAGCCCACACACTGGTTGCTTTTAGCTGTTATGTCTAAGCAGTTGAGGAAAGTTCAGCCAGGCCAGTACCAAATGGGTGAAGTGGGCTCAGATCTTTACTGATTTGCTGCGGGACATTTTCTATAACTAGTGAGATGGCAAGCCCTTAGGAGACAGAAATGAATCTCTATCCCAGAATGCTGTTAGTGAGGAGTTTGCAGCTGTAATTCTGGCTTTCAGATTAACTAAAGCTGAATCTCAGTCTAGTTCATCCAAAAAAAATTACAAAGAAAACTCCCACAAACCAAAAAAGAGCACTGTCCCCCCCACACCATAAAACAATACAAAGCATCACCCAAATGCCGTCATGAAACTCAGCATAAAAGTAAACACATCTGGCCATACTCCAGTTCTTCTGCTGCCACTTCAAAGGAGAAGGGTAAAGTTATTAGGGAAATGTTGGAAGATGAAGGCACTAAATGCCTACTGCTATGCCTTTGTACAGTCACGTTCTTGAAGTCTTTACCATCCCATATTCTTACAAGGAGGGAATGTGATTCCTGACATTGGTGAACAGTTCCCAGAACATGAAGCAAAATGGACAAACACCTTCTTTTATGTCTACAGACGGCCAGATGCTTTGATCTGTGAGCTGATGCATCCACATTACCCTGGAGTCAGAGAGAGGAGAAGAGAGAGAAAAAAGTGAAGGCGGTTGCCAAAACTGGCATCCAGCCCCAGCTCTTGAATATCCTGGACCACCCTGAAAAGCATTCATATTAGTGTTGAGTAGTGTAATTATTAGATTGTTGGTATATGTCCCAGCAAAGTATGTGATTTTGTTATTCTTTAAAATATGACCAGACTAAATATGTTGTCAATGTCATAAAAACTAAGCTAATATTGTTGCTATCTCTGAGCCAGAAGAGTGCTGGATTTTGCATTCCTTTTCCAGTGCTTGGACCCGAAGGCTGTGCTTGTATTGCTCCATGGTGTGACAGAACTGCTCTGCAATTTAGGGCTGCCCTCGAGGCTGTCAGATATTACAGGAGGGAAGATCATTTTCAGTGCCAGCATCTTTGACAGCTTTCCAGGAGAAAGTAATGATTATATCACAAAAGTAACAGAATAGGGGGAAAGACTAAGGATCATTAGTAACTTTTCTTTTCTTGATAATAAAGCAGAGTATGGCAAGAAAGAGAAGTATTCCACGCTTCCTTCATAGTTACTGAGCTCTCCGGTGGTTTCCCTTATTTTCTGTAGAACTTGCTGCAATAATTAGAATGCAAAATGCATTGTGTAGCTATTAGTTTCGTTCCATAGACTTAGCGTACTCTAGATACTTTTACGGACTCTGTGAATATATATATAAAAAAAGTCATTACCTTTGCACATCTTTTAGTCTGTGTACCTTCCTTGCCTTTGTTGAGACTTCAGTCCTTTTCGGGCCAGCAGGATCTATGACAGCCACTTAATTGCTACATGCATTTGTGGTGGTCTTTGGCAATCTTGTTTCAGTTTCCTGTCACTGTACCGATTTTCCTGGGGGTTGGTTTTATGTTAAATGTCAGCAAAAAAAGGTAACAGCTACACAAACAATGGTGGAGCAAAATCCCATATAATTGCAAACTAGCTCATCTAAAAAACAAGGGAAAGGAATATTTTAATTATATTTCATCTTCCAGGAAGCAAAAGCAGACATTGTATTTCAAGAACTGTGGTGAAAGCTATTTAAATTTATTATCTTTGAGCCCCATAGCATCACATTAATGATTTTGCATTTATATTAAGCTTTACCTTTTATTTTTTTTTTTCTCCCTCACCAAACTTCTGAATATTCACAAGGATTAATTTACCACGATTGACATTTAACTATCTGGGGGATGCAGATGACGTTCACCAGTAATTGAAAAACTTAA
Organism: Oriolus oriolus; assembly: GCA_013400235.1. Lineage (NCBI taxonomy): Eukaryota > Metazoa > Chordata > Aves > Passeriformes > Corvidae > Oriolus > Oriolus oriolus. The sequence continues at coordinate 766,535 of VXBT01010380.1, forward strand.
GAATACTGTTTCTAAGTGAAGTACTGGGGGAATTTAAACAATTTAGTGTAATTACTAAAACTGGAAATTGCCCAGAACAACAAGTTTAACTTACAGGTTATCAGATGATGAGGGTGTAAAATTTTAATGAGGACGTATGGTCAGAAACTCAGTTGTATTTGGGATGGTGCATGTGGACAGAAATGCACCCACATAGCAGAATTATAAAGTTCAGAACAAAGAGCTCCAGCTTGAAATCCTTCTGCCTGCAGTACTGCAGCCAGTTAAGACTCACAATTTCCAGGTCTCCTGTTTTGTACTGTGGCTACGTTTTCCCCCCTATACCACTTCTCCTTGTATTCCAAGGATCAAACTGATTGTAGCCCTATTTGCTTCTTTTATTAAGGTGATTGATGCATAAAACATAACTTGTTTTATTGTAAAAAGAACAGGCAGCATAACAGACATGCAGGGTGTGGGAAGGCAGTGAATGGTCACCGGCTTTTGTTTTGAAGGAACACTGTGGGCATAGGTCACATTTTAATTGTGCCCTCTTATTTTAAATGCCTGCTTTATGCTCCTTTCAGCTAAAAAAAAAAAAAAATTCTTAGTCACTGGGTTAATGTTTAGAGTGATCAGCAGTTGGATGATTAGTGTTGTCAGTCTAATGCAGAATATAGACTGCCAGTCTCGTTCAGGGAAAATTTCCTGATTTTATTTCCATGGAGCTCTCTAATCTGTAATACAGATATATAAACATGTTAAGTGGCTCTTCACAAATGGTCTAAAAAAAGTAATCCAAAATATCCATAGATATTTCAATATGATTTTTTAAACATGATTTATATTTGTATTTTTTTATATAGATATATATATTTTATATGCTACTGGAAGGACTTCAATTCAGAATTTAAGAGGTGAAAGACTAAAGTTCTTCCATGACCTTTTGGAACTGGAATTCATATAGAATTCAAAGAAAATTGTCATTGGGTTAGGGGGTAGAGGGTTCTGCTCACAGGAGTAGCATTAGAGCAAAAATTCCTTAGGAAAGGACATCAAAACTTAGGCTCTGAGGAATCCAGGGTAGGAGACATCAGATAAATTGATAAAACTGTAAGATACTAAGGTACAATGTGCAGTCTTGGAATGAGATCCAAATATAAGATGCTAAGAAGCACTGCATTTTATTATAATTATAACTTAAAATAGAATTATTCAGTTTGATTTGTTTGGCTTTTCACTAATCCTGATGACTGAAGGGCATATAAAGAGCTTATAACCCTCTAGAGGCTTGGCGAATTGTTCCTTCCCTTTTCCTCTAAACAGACCTTTCTAGCAACATCAGGAAAAGTAAAAGAACAAAACCCAAAACCAACCCTCTGAACTTGGTTGCTCTTTTCCAAGATGAATTAAACTTATCACCTTATTTCAGGATTGTGATGCTGAGTCAACAGTGCCACTGCAATTTTTAATGATTTGGATATTCCATTTGAAAAAAAGTATAGGAACAGAATTAGAATAGCAGGGTTTGAACTGGTTCTGGGCAGTTCCTGTAAGCTGAGGAAAAGGATTCTCATTTCAGTGTTCCCTTCTCAGGTGATGTCTAAATGCTGAACAGTGGGCTGATAGTTTGGAGTGCTGAAATAGGAGCATATTTTTACAACCTGATGATAGATCTCAGTCTTGAGATTTGATTTGTGATGTCTTGGTCACAGCTCATTATTGGGGTAACTACTGGGAAACAGTGGATTTTACCAGTTGGACAATGGATTTTGCCAGCTAGGAAGAACTGAAGTAGTGCCCTTGGAGCAGCGACATCAGTTTGTTCGATACATGTCTGCTTGGGCAGATTTTAAGTGTATATTTAATCCTCTAGAGAAATAACTACACTCCACATGTTTTAAAAACAACATCTGTTTTGTTGACCTTGCTTTTTCAGCATTTCATCTATATAAACCTAAATATTTAGGTGAAAGCAACATGCAAAGTTGTGTAGCTGAGACATTTCCCTTTTGCGGCTGTTTTTCTTGATGAATGTGAGGGAAGATAACAATTTGCCTTTTTTTCCACTCCATTAAAATCACATTTGAAGCAGTCTTCTGAAATCAGTACAGCGACATTATTTTGTGAGCTAATGGCTGCTTTATTTCAAATGCTTGAGTAAATGTTACTGTGTATTCATGTATGCACACTTTTTCAAATTAAATAATACATCTGTGATTTCAGTTCTGTTTTTTCCTTTCTATTTTGCTGACTTCACATAAGATGAAACTGGGAATATCCTGTATCTTAATTGTTTCTCATCTTTCCAAATTCACAGTTTGAAATCCAGAAACTTTCTAAGACATGCTCATTGATTTCTCATTTCCCACTATTGAACCAAATCTGCAGCCTAAAAACATACTTGGGCAGCCTGGGGCTTTAGGGATTGATAGATGGGGGTGTCTTAAACAGAACAGTTTCAGCATCAAGGATTTGCTTTGTAGTTGTCTTTCTATGGGAATAAAAATGAATTGGGTAATTGTTGTGGAATGTGGGTTCAATGTTTTCCAAACAACAAGTAGTGGTATTTGTCATGAAATGTTGTGTTTTTATGCATATCGTAATTCAAGTGTGAAATAAAAGGTATTTCACTTTCTGTTCCAACACGAAAACTTCCAAACATTACCAAGTTGAATGTTTAAAAAAGAAATAAAATGTTCCCATGAGACATTCCATGCATTTAGGAAAGGTACATTGAGTAAATAATCTAAATTAGATTGACTTATTTATGTTCTCCTGAACAAGCAATGTGGTGGTTCAAGATAGATGCTCTAAAGAGCAATTTTAACTTATCTAAAAAGTTGTACCAGGTTTCTCTGCTCTATTTTAGCCATACTGTTGTTATTTAAGTGAATAATTTATTTTGGATCACTTATTTGACAAAGGAAGCTAAAACCATTCTACAACAGCTTTCAGTCAATAGATTTTTGGGTATTGAACAAGCTCAACATGATTGAGTTCATGGGATTCTCCTTAGATAAAATCACTTTTAATTGTGTGTGTTTGTTTTTTATTTTTTTTCCAGATCCAGCCATTGTAAATGGAGTTTATTGGTCAGAATCTTTAAATAAGGTTTTTGTTGATAACTTTGATCGTGACCCTTCTCTCATCTGGCAGTACTTTGGAAGTGCAAAAGGATTTTTCAGGCAATATCCAGGTAGGAAGAACAGAAGTTCTTAAAATACAATAAAGACTGCTATGGCTGCATTGAGTATTGTCACAAACCCTGACTGCTGCAGAAGCTTGCAGGTTTGGTTTCACTTCACCTAGCTCTCAGAGAGATTTACAATCAACATTTTGAAAATTTTGAGGTTTTTCTACCAATTTCCATTTGGAGGGGAAGCCCTCATGATAACTCATGTACTCATAAAAATTTCTATTCAGATACACATATGCACACATGTGAAAAATAACTTTTAAACAGACTGTGAGGAAAGAGGGCCAAATGATTAAACCCTTCCTATCGTACCGAGCTTAAATTCTGTGCTCTATTTATGCACGCAGGAAGACTTCATTATAATTTGTTGTTCTCTTCTTAAACTTCTACTTAATCAGCCATATTTATGTTTAAAGATTTAAAAACTTGTTTTAAAGTTTATTTTCAGACCAGTTGTAATAAAATGCAATCACATCATTTGTATTATTTCTGTAGAAATAGGTTAAAATATTTATTGCTGCCCATTAAGTTTTATGTATAATCCTATACCAAATTTACCACATTATAATAAACTATGAAGTTAAATAAACTGATTCTCAGGTTCTGTAACTTTGAATCAGGCTCATGGTGGGTATTGTTCCTTTGGCTGATGTTTTAGCAACCCATGTTTTTCTAAGCCTTAAGTTTAAGCAAGTTTCTATAAGCCTGTGTGTCTGAAAGTGGTTGAGAGTAATGGCTGCTACATCCATGTTAGTTTTAGATTCTATTTCAGTTCTCAAGCTCCATGATATTTCAAATATTAGTCCTTTTTTTCAAGGCTGTTTCTTGTTTTGTCCTAGAAAATGAGTGTAAAAAGCAGGAAGAATTCTTGTGTCTTTTTTTTTTTTTCTTGGAGATATTTTTATCATATTTCTTCTGACCCACAGCCAGGAGACACCAGGCTGGTACCTCTTCAGGGTGATGTGAGTGAAAATTCACAGTATGACCTGTGAGCGAAGTACGTAGTATAACCGGAGCTGCTGGAGTCAGCCATGGGTAGGAGGTGCTCAGGGTTTGGAAGGGACTTTCCAAGATGTGATAAAGCTTGCCAGCACCAAAGACCAAATAAGACCATGGTTTTGTGAAAATAGTGCAATGAACATAGTAGGCCTGAAGAGGTTTTCACCTTACAGTAGACTAAGAGGGAGTGAGGAAAAAAAAATAATTCTGGTTGTCCTATTTCCTTAACTTTATTTCCCCTCAGTATCTCCTATGTTATGATGACACTGCCTTTTAGATTAAAGTATGAAACTCCATTAACTGCTGCTTAGCCCCAATACCATAGATACATTTTGAACAGGTATTGTGAAAATGTAATTTAATATTTTATTCCCTATTTTTTTTTTTAACAGGAATTAAATGGGAGCCTGATGAGAATGGAGTCATTGCGTTTGACTGCAGAAACAGAAAGTGGTAGGGAATAGATGACTACCAGTGTTTAAGAAATTTGAAAGGATGAAAATTTCTGTATTTGAAAGTTTTCTCTTTCATCTCAGGTACATCCAGGCAGCAACTTCTCCAAAAGACGTGGTAATTTTAGTGGATGTCAGCGGCAGTATGAAAGGGCTTCGCCTGACTATTGCAAAACAGACAGTTTCATCTATTTTGGATACCCTTGGAGATGATGACTTCTTCAATATAATTGCCGTGAGTGTCTCGGGATTTACTCTTTTTTTATTATTATTTTTCTTCCATCATTTCTTGCTATCTGTCATGCTTTACTCCACACAAGCCACTTGAAAAGTGTTGCAGACAGGTGATGGATAAGGTGATATCTGAACCCACTGGACAGACACTGTGTTTTTTTGGTGCAAGATCCTTCAAGTGTCAGAGATTTCAGACTGTTTGTCTATGATTTGCAATTTGAAACCCCTTAAGCAAGTAGTCTTCATTCTGGGGTTGCAAAGATTAGTAATATGGTTTTTTTTTAGTTTGCTTGAACTCTCTAAATTGTCTTAACTTTTAACTTTGGGGTGTGTCTGCCTTCCCCCTGCCTTTCCCCCTCAGCTTCTGCGATACAGTGCAAATTGCAAAATGGTTACAGTGTAAGAATTAATAGATTCAGATTTTCGCTTTTGCTGAGCCTTGCATGGCACGCAAGACATAACTCCCCAAAATGCTGACATAACTCCTCCATGTTCATGTTCCCCCTACTGGGGGTCTGAAATCTGTGTATGTGTAAGTTGTGTAGAGGGGTTGCTGGTGTTTGCTAACAGGGAGAAAACAGATAATCAGGACTGCTCTCATGTGTGGTAGAGAGTTTTCCATGGGACAGGTACAAATTTTAGAGCTATTACAAGAGGCTGGTTTTACTATACTTGAGAGTAATGGGATTAATCTTGTGGCTAAGGATGACTTCAACAAGTCCAAAACTGACATCAGAACTATGATTTGCAGTGGAAGAAAGGGAGGAGGACTTGGTTGTTATATAAATTTTATTTTGCTGATATTCTCTTGTTAATACTTTATAAATAAATGGCTTTCTCCAGTGTGTAAATGTCTTCAACTTCTTGAATATAAGGAAAATTTTGGCCTTTTTTTTTGCTACAAGGGAAGTGTGCTTTGTGTACTAAATTAAATGACCCCAGAGACACGACTGCAAATCATTGAGATTGTATAGAAAATGAAGTTTTTGTGCATGAAATATATGTACATATACTGTATTTTTAACATATGGCAAGCAGTTCAGACTATCTTTCATATTAATCTCCTTGCATGATAATTGCATAATTAGCAGAAACTCATGTTGTATAAAGATATAATTACATACTGTATCAAAAAAAGATTTACTGTCCTTAAAAAAATGTGATTAACTGTAATCTAAATAACTTCTGTAAACTGAAAGAATGTTTCGACTAGAGTAATTACTGAGATGCCTGACCTGCCAATTTTTGGTGGATAATCTCTATTTATCTGTAGTTGTAAGAGTTACTGTGAATTACATGGGAAGAAAAAAAAGGAAAGTTGGCTTTTAAGTGAAGATTTTACTTTGGGAAAATCAAAAGGCTCATATATAACAAAAAAATGTAAAAGCATACATAGCTTGAATCCAAACTAATGATTTTGCCTAAGTAGTACAGCAGAAACACTGTGCAAATACTTTTTAAAAAAGCAAGCATGAAAAAGCTAATTGTCAATTTAAAGTTCATTTGAAAATGAACTGAGCTGTGTATAAACCAGCATGGAGCCACAGAATTTTTGTCATAACTTTTTGCCAGATTACACAAGCTTCTGTTCACTGATTTTGTGTTGAGAAAAGGAAAGAATCACCCACCTGAGCCATTCCTCCCTGGTTCCCGGGCGGAACTTGTTCCCTGCCCTTCCAATCGCTCCCCTCTCAGGGTGAGGAGCAGGAGAGCCTGAGGGGGCTGAGCCAAGGGTTGGGTTCCAGCAGCAATTCTGTCTTTGCAGCTTCTCACTGTCGCTCCTCGTTGTTGTCCCCTTCAGCCCGGGTCACCCACGGCCGCAGTCCCTCAGGAGTGTCCCCACCTCGGCCTGCCTCCCTCACTGGTGTCCTCACCCTGGCGTGGGTCACCTGCAGCCCCTGGGGTCCAGCAGCTCACCCCTTTCACCATGGCATTTGCCCAGCTGTGTTTCCAAATGTTTCCAGCTGCTGATGGCTCCTTCCAGGTGCTGCCTGTGTGGGGGCACTGCAGCCCTCCTGCAGTGCTTGGCTAGCATCAGAAATTCTGATTTTTTAGAAAGAAACCGAATTACTGTGCTAATTACAGCATTTGTCTGAGGTAATTTTTTCCTGTGTAGGTTCTCTCCTCTCTAGAACCTCTTTTAGGATGGATACATGTGTTTGTTTAAATAAGTAGAAGTAGCAGTGGAGAATGTACTTTTATCCTTACCAGGGCAGATGTTAAATTTCATTAGGATGTTGATGTGCAAATATGAACCTGAAGGTATTCACTGCATTGAAAGAGGTACCACAGAAATGCAGGGGGAACAAGGAGAGTGTGACAGGAGTGGCAGTGAGGGGGTAAAGCACTGTCCTGTTGTCCTGGAGTTTTCCTGCAGGAAGAGTTTGGAGGGAATTGTTTCGTACTAAATCATAGAACCATAGAATATGCTGAGTTAGAAGGGATCCATCAGCATCATTGAGTCCAGCTCCTGACCCTGCTCAGGACAGCCCCAAAATCCCACCATGGTGCCTGAGAACATTGTCCAAACACTCCTTGAACTCTGTCGGGCTTGGTGCTGTGACCACTGCCCTGGGGAGCCTCTTCCACTCTTCAACCATGCTCTGGGTAAAAAATCTTTTCCTGGTACATAATCTAACCCTCCCCTGAACCAGCTTGTCTTGCTGTCTCACAAAGCAAAGAAAATAAAAATGTAAAGGAACAACAGAATTTGTTCTCTTGAAAATGCAGCAAACTAGCAAGAGAGACTTGTGCTGTGAAGAAAGGAGTGGGCCTTTCAAAGAGGAATGACACAGGTAGGCTGGGGCTGAACCATGAACTGCTTTCAAAATGGGATGTGTGAAAGACATAGCGAGGGGACACGGTAAAGCCAGCCACTGTGATCTGTGTTATCTGCAGAAATTACTTCCTAAGCATTGCTTTGACCAAGTGCCAGCAGGGCAAATGAAATTTGTCAAGAGCGGAGAAGACGTTTCAGTGATCAAAACATGAGACAACAAAGCCCACACGAGAGGCTGCTTGGTGTGAAAGCACTGAAAATCCCATACAGCTTTTATCTACAGACAAATGTTTGAGTGAGATTGTATCTTACTCTTTGTAATTCAGACACAGCGTGCTGATGCGACAGCAGTTTCATTTGGAGGTAAGATACACATGTCAGTCCAAGAAATGCCCTTTGTAACGCAGATCTGTGCTCGTACAGCAAACCTCTGTCTCCAGAGCTGTCCAGCTGTGCAGTGTGTGCAAAAATAGATCTGCTGTGCCCAGATGGTGGAGACTGAGCCCTCACACAGCACACAGCTGATCCTGGCTCAGACCGACTGCTCTGAAAGGCCACTCCAAATTGTTGCTCTGTGAGGACTCTTGGATGTCTGAAATCTCAGACAAATGGCCAAGAACATCCCTCTCTCCCTAGACCAAGATTTGAGGTGGAATAGGAGCTTTATTAGTGTGGGAAATCTGGAAAAACAATCTACTTTCTAGATGAAGGAAAATTTTGAGCCTGAATGACTGTGACTGTCAGGATGGGTTTATTATGCACAGTGATTAACAGAATGAATGCACACATGTATTTCTGTATATCTATATATATATTTATATATCAGAAAGCAGAATTCAGAGCAGGTCTTTCCAGAGAATAAACATAAAGGATAATGGTAAAGATTGTTTTAGCTTTCATGGGTAGCTTGTTGCAATATCCATCTGAAATTGATGGACTAGATGATTGAATTGCAAAAAAAAATTACTGAAATACAAGAGCGATTTTGTGCTGCCTATGTTAAAATTTAAGGTCAGTTCACTGGTGCATGAAGAGAGATATCTGCAACAACAAGAGAAAAGGCATATTTTTCCAATTTGCTTTGAAGTATAATTCCAAGTAAAGCATTAAATTAACAATATTATCATAAAACGAGTACTAATTTTGTCAAATACTGAAATTTTTAAAATGCTTTTGTACAAACTCTACATGGAATTAGCCAAATATTAATGAAGCCAAGAATGTTAAATTAATTTTACTGCTTTAGACACACCCTTTTAGCAAAATTGATTAGAATAAAAGTATTTTTTAATTCAAAGCACAGTAGTATAGCTCCCTGTATTAATATGTAGAATTTTCCAATATAGTCTCCTTTTATTTTTTTTATTCCTACAGAATAGAGCATGGATAAATTTACTTTTCAGCCTGCCTGAATAATCACATTCTGTAGAGCTGATGTGTGAGCAGGCTGACAAAGAGAGGCAGCCAAAATGAACTCCCATGTGAAGCCTCCGAGCCGTGGGCTGTGCTTGTGTGCCACTTGTTGGGCACAGTAAACTGTGGAAACACCAATTCCTTTGGTTCCCTTTCTGGATTGGCTTTTTAGGCTGGGCTGAACTGGATGTCTGAGTGTGTTTTAATATAATGTGAAATCTTTTATCTGCGTATTGTTGCACAATAAAATGTGAATTTAATTTATTTCTGTGGACCTTTGTCCAGGCAGCTTAAATATGATAAAGAAGAAATATGGGAAATGCTAAGGAAAATGTATACTACTAGAACTATATATGTGTGCTAGAACCATATATATCTCATTTTCAGAATATGAATAGTATCTTGTTATAGAATGTAGGCCAGCAGCTCTCTAAATAACTATATGGTTTCTCTAAGTCCACATTTTAGCCAACTTACATTTTTATGCCTGTTGTGCAAAGAGATAAGTAGAGGGACAAAATAATGTGAACTAATAAAACAGGTAACTATAACCATGTAAATAAAACAATACATCAGTGTAATTACATGTTTAAATTACAAGAGTAGAGCAAGGTTTTCGAAGAGGAGCTCAGAAAGGGAGTTAATTAACTTTTACCTCCCTCCCCTCAGCAAAACACAGGCTATGCCCAGCTGTTGGGCAGGTATTGGCTCTCCCAGCTCCTGCTGTCACTACTATCACTTGTGAAGATGTCACATGCCAGGGGATGGAGGAATGGGATGGTGTAACACTAGGGAATGTGAGAAAACAGTGTAATGCAAGAACTCTTGAAAAGCCAAATGCAGGCTTTCACTGAGGTAAATTAACAGTGCATCTATACTGGGCATTGCTGGTGAAGTCAGCAGCTGTTAATCAGAAAGTTATTTCACCAAATACAAAATTTTAAACGTCTGAAAAACTGCAGGACTAAGTCTAAATTACTGATGAGGTACTGGGGATGTGGAGGAGGGGAGAATTTCTTCACTTTTTGCACTTTAAAGATCTGCACAGCTGAAAGAAAGGCATCACCAATATCACTGTAAAACACCCTACGACAAGGGCAAAGAAATCAAATAAATGCTAGGAAGCACAAGTTGTGTTTTACTAGAAGGTGACAGTTGTACTAAGGATCTTATCAAATGGATATGCAAGTTTAAGTAGCAAACACTGCTTGAATGCTTTCATGTGTTACATCAGAATTCCACTTTTCATGGACTCAGGGAGATGCTTTTTTAGGAATTTCATTAGGTACTGAAATAGTTCTATCCAGTGAATTTTTCCATCCGTTTATATTTGAGATTTTAAAAAATGATTAGAAAGTGCATCCAATTAGTAAGGAGATAAAAATTAAAATAGATCATTAAAATGCAGCCTTGCACGAATTCAAACCATAAGAAGCTTCTGTACCTTTCCATATAAAGATTTTTCTTACTGGGCCTTCATTGTACCTGCACAGTAGATGCACAATGAAGAGAACACTTCCAAGTTATGCTTGTTATCTTAGAACATCATTACATAAAATACTCCTTTACACATATTGGCACCATCCAGCTGCTTCTGCCATACACACCATATTGCTTAACATAGTTTTTGATAGTAATAACCTCAAGGTGATTTATAAGTCACAATTGGAAATAGTGTCACAATTTGGTTTCAGAAGGATCAATATCTACATTTTCTGTGCAATTGTGCTGTCTATGTGAGAATGAAAACTTTTGATTACCCTTTTTTGAAGCAGGTTGCTTCTGTAAGAGGGGGCTGTGAAGGCACTTGAAGCATGTCCTCTGTGAAAGCGTGAGCATCCTTTATCCTGCACAACCGTGTGACACTGAAGGCTTAGTGGGAAACTGCTGGGGATCTCTCTGGGTTGTGGAGCAGCTGGAGTCTCTGTGAACAGCCTGATGGCATGAGTTATTCAGAATAGCAGTTAAACCTTACAGAAATCTAGTGTACAGAAATTACAACTATTTAGATGTAAGGTCTGATAGAGTAGGAAGTTGTTTCATCTATTTGCTGGTGGTGATAGACCTTTAAAAAACAATGTGGTGGCACCACAACTTTAGGAAACTTTGACTTTACTTACACATGCAGGTGTTTGAGATGTTCTCTGAGACAGGTAGACTTTAGCATTGTATTGCACCTTGGCCAGTTGCAGACTCTGTGCCTGGTGTGATATAAAAATAAGGATGTATGCTCATGTAGTTTCCAATGACAGCTACAGAAATCAAGCTAAGAACAGGCTTAACTGGAAAGTATCTTGGTTGAAGAACATATTGAGCAAAACCTGTGTATGAACAGGAAAAACCTTGGAAGTAGGGGCTGGTGTACCAGAGTGTGTTACAGATTTTCAGTGTTTTATTTTTCAAAATAGAATGGAGTCAGGTCTTGACTTTGGACTATAATAAGAGAAGCTGTGTAGATTTGGCATTATTATTTTGCAATGACTCTCAGGAGATAGATTGGAAAGCAGTCTGAAGAGAGAAACTACGGGGGAAAGTACAACATTTATCAGATCAATAAACTGTTATGAGACTGAGATGCACACAGGACACTCTCAGTGACTCTAAACTGTTCTGGAAGGCTTTGCCTTGTATTTTGTGTTATCTTTGGAACAATAGAAAAGTCCACAAACTCTCATATATTGAAATAACATTGATAGCAAGAAAACAATTAGCAGATTGCAGATCTGCTGTAGAAATTGTGTAAATATCTTTCAAGCATTTTTGCTTGTTTCTATATAACCAGTTCCTCTGTGGATGCTGGTATAAATCATCTGTATATCCAGCAACAGTAAGTTACTCTGGGTTTATATTCCCTCATAGCTGAGGACTGAGTTTGGCACAGTGCCTCAAGAATAACTTCATGCAGTTCAAATTAAATACTCTTCCCTATGCAAGAGTAATTATGTGGTGATGAATGTGTTGAGTAGTGCACTGCTGGAATGAATGGTGACGACAGGTGTCCAAAGCGGATCAGGTTGCAGGGGTCTGTCGTGTAGAGAGAGGAGTGGTGTTAAACTGAAGGGAGCAGAGAAAATTTGGAGCTGCAGGCAGAGAGAGGCAGTGAGAATTCACAGTGACAGAGACCCCCTGTCTGAGCAGCTTTTTGTTACGAGTCATTCACTGTTGGGCTTTCCTTATTCCCACTGAGGTGGAGGAAGAAGGGAGTAAATGCTTACATTAATTTAATGAAATGTTTTCCCTGGTTGTTTTGTGTTGTTTACTGTGGGTGTTCTGATTCACTTAATGCCTTATGAAAGGGTGGAACCACTTAAAGACTAGATGCAAAGGCCTTACAGTTTGATCTGTGATAACTTATAAAGTTATCTGCTTCTTAAGTGGAATAAATTAGTGCAAGAAGGAATCGAGTTAAGGCTCCATCTAGATGATTCGTTGAAGGTACTGCTTTATCAATAAGACCTGTGTTGAAAGGTTTAAAAGACTTAAGTCCAAATTTCAACCAATCATCTGTTAGTGCTCAAGTTCTACTGACTGCAGGTTAGACTTCATTGTTTTTAATGCTTAGGATGCTTCTGACTGTAGGACAGGGCCATCTAACTTACCTACACCTTGTGAGCAAGGCAGATAATTCCTTCAAGGTCTGTCATATATTCATGATTGTGTTTAATAGCCACTCTGCTTGACTGAAATTTTGAAAATTGTCAGTCATTTACAGGATTGATTCAACTTACAGATTTTTTTGGTATAGTTGTTCCAGTAGTAACCTTTTAAAATGTTAGACAGTGCCACAAATACGTGTCAGGATTTTTTTTACATGTAGCAAAGAATTGGGAGTTGTTTGTGATGTATAAAACATGATCTCTTAATACCATCCAGATTTCAATTTGAGGGATATTTTTGCCCACTAATTGTATATAGTACCCTAACGCCTCCTGAGTTTTGGCATCGATTCAATGCTCCTTTAGGAGTTTAAACCTCTGAAAAATTAAGAATCATGTAAAACGAAAAGAAATACCACTGCCAGTTTTTAAAAATGAACAAAATCCTTTTGTTCTTGCTTTCTGAGCATGTTTCATTCACTGTAGTTCTAAGTCATTAAATTGACTTGTATCTTCCAAGCTTTTAATTAAATTTTTCATCATACTTTTTATTTCTCTCCATAGTATAATGAAGAACTCCACTATGTAGAGCCATGCCTGAATGGAACATTAGTTCAAGCAGACAGAGCCAACAAAGAGGTAAGGAATGAAAGTAACAAAACAGTGGAGAGCTGGGATGCAGTGAGTAACAATGTGCAATAATGATCTTTTCCTAGTACAATGCATTCCATTATTAAAATTTATTAATTATTCTACTCATGCCATTTCAAAGGAGTTTTATGTGACTCAACAGAAAGAAAGAAATAATCTCCTAGTCAATTTGGTTGAATAAGCTTAATGGAAAATTGCAGGAGTTATTGAAAATATACTGTTAATAAAGTTTGGTAGTTATTTGAAGTAAAATATTTCAACCACTTTAAATTGAACTATCATTCTGTTAACAAAAATTACTGAGGAAGAGATTGCATTCTTAACTCAAAGTAACACTAAAATTGAAACAAAATCTCCAAACAAATGTAATACTGTAGGAATAAAAGAATTTAACATTCCGAACAGGTCTGTCAATGTAATAATGCACTCATTCAAGAATGTTCTGTGAAAATCTTCAGATTAGTTACATCCTGCTGGAACTTTTTTGGAAAAAAACCCAAAACATTACAGTGACTACAGTGCAAATTTTATTTGAAGAGACATTGCAGTATGAATCTGCAGCTTGAAGTTTAATTTATTGCCTGACAGTTTTCTGCAGTGGTTCTGTGCAGGCATTACTCTAACACACTTTAGGAGCTGAGGTAAGATTGTTTATGCCATGTGAAATTATGAAATAAAGTAGTTGAAAAGCCCTGTGATTCTTGTAGAAGGAAATGAGTCACCTCTGTTATTGTAGAGGTTCTTCCATGCTAAGGCTTCATCTCAAAGTGGTTTGTCCATCTGTCCTGAGTCTTGCCTGTGGCTGGAGAAGGCAGCAGTCACACATCTTTCTTGAAGTAGTTCTCTATTTTTACTTAAGGCAAATCAGAAGAGTTTCAGCTCAACCCTGAATTCTCCTTAACACCCAGTGTGGTAGTCCATTTGTGCTCAAGTGGTCAATGATCTGTTACAGGAAGTGGAAAATCTAGCTCTGAAAACACCCTTTGAAGTGTGTCAGTGCTAGGTCTCTTTATGTTTACCAAGACAAAATTATTTCTGAGCTTGTTATGCTGATCTTTACTCCACTGTATTACTCCCAAGAGTTCTTTGCATTTATATATTTAATATGTCCTTCAGAAATTATTCTCCATGAGCTGCTTCTTTTATATACTTGATATTTACCACTCTAGTTATCTAAATATCATTTGGTTGCTGTGTGAGTATGAATTGTTTCTAATAATTTGGTGTTGAAGTCCCTTATTTGTGAACTGTGATGTAGCTTTCTAAATGAGCACTTTATTGTGGGTGCATCAAATGAGCCACATGAAATCTGTGCAAGTTCTAGATGCAGACCTAAAGATTCAACTATATTGCCCAGATGTCCTGTCTGGAATTAATCCTACAGTTAACCTTTCCATCACTCTGCAACTGATCAAAATGCAGATTACCCCACACCCATATGTTACTTAATGTCAGATTGATTTTAATTTAATTGATCAAAAAGTTTTTATGCTACACAGATGATGCTCAGATTTTACAAATAGAACACATTTTTTCAAAATAATTAAGTGCAATTTCATATTTTGTTTTTCAGAGTAAGAGTTGATATAATTTCTAGTTAGCAAAATTATTTTATTTATTTATTTATAGAATAACTTTGTGCTTTATTTTGTCTATAAATTGAACAATATATGCAAGGTTTGGGGGAATAATTAAATATGACTTTTTTTTCTAGTTGTTCGTATTGGTGAGCTAGTTCATGTTTTTTCCTTGAAAGGCCAGAACTGGAGAACATAGGTAGCATGTAATGGTTTGGTGCATTTTTGCATATGATGACTTTGCCAATCTTCATTTCTTTCTTGTATGTGAGTTTATATGTTCTTATATCATTTTTCTAGAAACTGTAATGAAGTTAAAAATTTATTTGCCTAAACACTAGAAGGCACAAAAGTTCCATTGTCCCGAGTATAGCTCAAAGTAAAGATTGTCCAAGCAGGTGGACAGGCACTTAATCCTACACGAGTAATTCCTCTGTCATGCTCCTGAACTCAGTTAAAAACAGCTTTCTGAAATATCTGATACTGTTCTAAGATATGATACTGTGTGATTTGACTGTACTGATACAGCAAATATACCTGGGGGCCTCATCAAAAACTCATTGGATTAACTGGAAAAGTTTCTTTTGAATTCGTAGTTTTTGGTCAGGCCCGTAGAAAAAAGATGTCTTAAAATGTTGGTTGTGTGCACATTCCAAAACTGGTCCAGAGGATGAGGATTTAGCTGTGTTTTGGAACTCATCAGAAGTATTCAACCATTTGGGTTATAACTTTTATTTCTGTGAGTCTCATAGATACACCAGACTTCTCCCGAGTTCATTTTTTTTCTGCAATTGCCATGGGTCCATTGTAATATCAGAAAAAAAGTAGACCAAATTACACTTTCTCAACCAGTCTTACAAGGAAAACACTCTTTTGCATGTTCACTGTTAATAATAACTATTTCTTTTCTTTTCTTTTCTAAATGATAAAAAATGCAAGAAAAATATCAAGACAAACACTGTGTTCTGCAGCTTTTCCAAGCAGTCATTATCAGCATGTTTCTGTACTGGCAAAGTAGAGCAGGGGATTGACAGGCAATGTTTTGATATAATCTATTGTTTCAGTTTACATATGTCTACATATGCCTGATTTTTTGGAATTCCAACATAGGTCTGAAAATGTAGCTATATATTTGGTTCAGAACTTTCTATCCTTCATTTTCATGTCAAGTGTTCTCCTCAATTGAATGGGACCACCACATCTGTTACTACCAGTATAAGCTTTATTAACAACCAAACAAATGTAAGCATTTAAAACATAGTTAGAACACTTTTCCTTTAGCTGGTAAATATCTATTCCCAAAAGATAACTTTGTATAGAAACAATTAAAATTTACCGTAATGGTATTTCATATTGTTATAGTTTTCTTTTATGTGGAAAGAGGAGCTGTATGGTCCTGATGATTGCAGGGACTGAATTTTGAACAATTCACTCTACCACTCCATTACGTTTCAATTCATAATCCTGACCTTTCTCAAGGCACATATCACTTAATGCAGCATCGTGGCTGGAAACATGCATAGCACCAGTTTTACCAAACTATAAGTTTATGCTGAATAAACTTGAATTTCTACCATTTTGGCAGTATATTTCTCTCTCTCCTGTTTTTTTTTTTTTTTAACCATAATACATGAGTGTCAATATAAAAAATTCCCATTAAAAAAATTAATAAATAAAAGAAATTTTTAAGGCAAAAACATGCATGACATACACGCCATGACATACAAGGATGCACACCCCAGTTCTTTCTAACTGCGTCTTGCCAGGTTCATCTGACATCACTTGCACCAAATAAAGACAGTTCTTCGAAGCAGAGATAAGAAATTACTTTGAGATGTTTGGAGCTTTTAATCTCATGAGGAAAGCAGCTGTCTCAATAACTCCAAATAAAAATTGCTCTCACAGGATCAGTACCCCAGTCTATATTTGTCTTGAAAGTAGTTATTGAAGAACTACTTTGCCATCTTTCTGCAAGGCTCAGATGTTTTCAAATGGAATCTTTCCACTCTGAGGATGTCACTTAAACGTGCTGAATGTTGTTCTTTGAATTGTGTTTAATCTCTACACTTTAATAAAGCAAAGAAACAGAGAATCTAGAAGATTAGCTCTCCTGATCACTTGCACTTGGTTTGTAGTGAGCTAAAGAGCAAACCAGGCTTCTAAGCAGAATAAATAGGGTTAAATTGTACTGACTTGGGGCAGCTGGGTGTGGGGAGAGACCGGGTCCTCTTTTTAAGGGAGAGCCGACTGTGGTGTTTGCTGCTGCTGAGAGGGTTCTGTGGTGCAGCACAGAGGTTGCCCCGCTCATCCCGAGCCCTTGCCCAGCCACAGCCCCGGCTTTCCAAGGCTCAGGCGTGAGTGGATCCTGAATCTGCCACCCACAGCAGCCTCCTGCCTCAGGCAGCTGGGCTGCAGCCAGAGCCTGCTCTGTTCCCATGCACAGCCCATCTAGGTAAGGCGAAACCTGGGAGCATCTTCAGGGAATGGAGCATAAGGATCGTTTTTGTAGGCTGCAGGAAACAGCTTCAGCCTCAGGGCTTAGAGCAGCCTGGGAAATGAATGCTTCTTAGTGGTGCTGGTGCTGAATATTCAGTGAGATTAAGGGCAGCAAATGAACATGCTCTTTCGCATCCAGGGATGTGTTGCAGGAACTCTTATCCATAATGTTCAGGGAATGTAAGGGGCTTCCACAAAGCCGGACTTCCAGAAAATTCAATTAGTCTTGTAAAAGAAGGAAAAAAGAAAAGCTGTCTGGTTTATACATTTTCTCATTGAAACACTGTTGCTCTTGATCCGCTCCCCACCTCTTCTCTTTTTGGGAGGGAAACAGTATTGTAAACACAGTGTTAATTCCACACATTGCCTCTAGAGCACTTACCGATATTTTCTGGACCACAGTGTGGGAACTACTTACCTAAAAGAAAAAAAATCCACTCTTATTATAGTATGAAAAAGCATTTAAAGCATTGTAGCTCTCTTATATCCACTCCTTGGTGACACTCTCCCTTCAGTAATGTATCTTAGTTTCCTGTTGCCAGCATCAGGAAAGACATTACAAAGCCAGTTTCTGTTTCATCCCCCTCCTTTCATTTCTCTCTGTCTTTCGGATAAGAACATATACCTGACATTAGAGTAAATCTGTACAAAGTGCACGCAGAGGAAGGAAGCTGCATTTCTCTTTGAATAACATCCCAGTTATTACTGATGAAGCTGCATGCTTTTCCTCTGGAATGTGCAGTCTATACTCCATTTGCATCTTTACTTAAATTAAGAGTTAAGATTCAACTGGAATCTCTGAACTGAACTCTCTTCTCGCAGCTATATTAGTAAGGGGTGAAATGTTAGACTTCTTAATTTATATGATAATGGAGCTCAAGTTAACCAAAGATTCTTGATCCTACATTGTTTTGTTGAGTAAAGAGAGCAGGCAGACAGAAAAGAAAATACAGCATAAGTACTTTTACCTTTGCAATGCTCAGTCTTGCCAAATGAATGTGTTGAAGACTGGTAAAATTTCATAGTGATTGGTGTAGTGAGAGCAGGAATCTTTTTGTGAAGAAGCCTCATCGTACCTGTTAGGGATTACTCGGTCAAGACTACTCCTTTATTAAAGCATTGATAAATGCCTGGTGTGTTACAGTAGATTTTTGAGATACATAAAATACATTTAGCATAATTAAGCATTTTATTATTTAACACATTCATGCAGTTTTGTGGTGGGAAAGGAATGAAGGTTGGAGATAACAGGTTTTCAGCCCTGAATCTCCTGCATGTGACATGCCTTTCTTTAAGAAAGAGTGAGGGTACATTGAAAGAAGCAATGATTTTAAGATCTAGACCTCTTCCCTGCCAGATTAGAGAACACCCAAGTAATACAGTCTTGAGTTGTAAATCTTCTTTTAACTTTATTTTTTGTATTTACTGCTAGCAACAACCTACAAGGAGGAGATGCTAGTGTAATTTGTGTAATGTGTTTAGAAACTTCCACAGGTTCTGAGCAAGTTGTTCTATTACTTTTCTGCAAAACTGCTGGTTCTGTAAGTGCTTGTTGTGTGTAACTTTCAGAACAATGAGGATCTAATTGAACCATGAATTTCTGTCAGGTACAACTTGAGAAAACATTCTTCTTTTCAGAAACCTTGTTGAATGGAGTTTGCTTGATGTATTTACAAAAGACAAAGTTACAACTTCAAATACGACAGTGACGTGAGTGGTGTTAATATACATGCTGCCAGTTTCGCTAAGATACACAGTAGGCATCCCAGTACTAGATTTCTTCCAAGATACGGTGTTTCAGCTTTCATATTTACAATAGGAGAATACAGTAATTTGTTTTAGGAATAATTACACTGTCAGGTGATATGGCAGGTGTCACGGTGTCTCCACTCACTTCTAAAAGTTTTTACAGCCTAGCAATTGTCATAAATTTCTGTGTTGGCACATACCTGCAGTGAAGTTCAGTTTAGATATGTGGGTATTGCAAGCTATCCCTAATTTTCAGGACTTACTTTAAGTTTCGTTTATCACAAAAATTAAATCTGTAATTACATTGTGTAGCATAACTGAGGTTGAAATTAATCTGTGATCCTAAATGTGGTTTAGTAATATAAAATATGCAAGGTATATTTGAATTTTACCAGACTATTTTATAATTTGGCATTAGTGTTAAACAGCTGCTACCTTGAAGTGTATCAATTTGCTATACACAAATTTAAAAAAGAGTGGGAAATAGTTCAGACACTATTCTGTCACCGTCTGCACTTTCTCCACAAATTACAAACATGTGGAACTGCCTATTTTAATACCAGTTTTCTTGGGCCAAGAGGTTTTCATCTTTGAGAAACTCCAAGTTACAATTTACCTACCCCAAAGGAATCGGATGACAATCTGATTTAATGTAACTCCAGATGTAAAGTAACAATATTACAATATACATTCCTCTTTTATATGTTTTTTTAATGTACTATATATGGGTTGAGGACATTTCTCTGTAAATGTTTCCAGATGAAATATATCATCTTCTAGATGCACAGATAGGCACAGTAACTCCAAACTAAATCAGGAACTTACCCCAGCATAAATTCGAATGACAGAAATAGACAGATGTAGTGTATAACTTCCAAAAAGCTTTTATTTTTCTATGCAATTACGAGAAATTAAATAACCAGAAGACTGATTCAGCGAAGAAGCTGAGTGGAATTGCCAATAAGAGGTTGGTAAATACAAATTTTGCATATTGAATTTTATTTAAGCAAATTACTTTTGTGTATTTATCTATCCATCTCTGTCAGATTAAAAAAAAAAAAAATCAACTGCATTGCTTAGCTATTAAAAACTCCAAAATAGTAAAGTCTCACTGAAGTCTACTCTTACTTTAAAACTGTCAAGCTGTTATAGACCCTCAAAACTTTCAGTAAGCCCCTGACCACTGAAATTTGGTCTGACGTTTTCTATTGCAGTAACTAATTTATTTAAGAAGAATTTAGTTTTAATCTGAGTATATTGAATCTTGAGCTTTTTGTTTAGCATTGCTTTTAGGATTATTTTTTCCAAAAAATCCCCCTTCTTTTCCACCACAATCATCCCCAGCAAGCTAACCTGTAAATGCCCTGACAAAGGATTTCGAATGGGGTGACACCTAATTGCATTTTACAGATGAGATGCACCTTTTCTGTTAGAACATGTGGGTGAACTTCCCTGTGACACACAAGTGAACATCGCTCTCCCACCTCACACAGGCCTTCTGATTGTTCCCTTTTCTTTCCTGGTTTATGTGCTGATGTAGTCCATCTTCACAAATCTGAAAAATCTTTGCCAAGCATGTCCCAGGACCATTTGGAGTTACAGCATGAGTGGATAGGCACAGGAAGTAATTCTAGACGTAGCCAAGACTTGCAGTAAAGCTGACAAGGAAACCTGGAGGAATGTTGGACCCATTAATGATGCTTTTCTGTAGGAAGCTCAGCCTTGTCACAGTTAATAGTGAATATCATGCTTTTCCAGTGTAACTGTATAACCTCTACTGCATGTATTTGTTGTGAATTGCTCCTTTTTGGAATCAGTGGAAAATGCTTTATTCATTGGCTTGAATCCATGGTCCCGTACCCCATCTAATTTGGGTATTCCTGCTCATCATAAGTGGTACTTTATTTTCTGTAAACATAAGTAGGCTCTAATAAAATGTTTGTGCAGTGTACTGGGACTCCTGTGTAGCATACTGGCTTAACAAGAATGAAATAAAACTTTGTTGTTTGTAATAAAAATTAAACTCAATTAACTGATTCTG
This sequence comes from Oriolus oriolus, assembly GCA_013400235.1. Taxonomy (NCBI): domain Eukaryota; kingdom Metazoa; phylum Chordata; class Aves; order Passeriformes; family Corvidae; genus Oriolus; species Oriolus oriolus. The sequence goes on from VXBT01010380.1 coordinate 787,700, forward strand.
AAGCCCTAAAGCAAATAAAAATAATTTTAAAAATGGATTTTTTTTTCTAGCTAAGTGGAAAGAGTAGAGATGGGGACTTGGTCAGTTTACGACAGTAAACTTGCTATTGGTTTCCTTCCATTTCATCAGAGCCAGAGATAGAATTTAAAGGGAAACAGGTTTCCAGGACTTCCAGGAGAGGAATCTGCTATAAACCATAGCAAGCTCAACTTATTGAGTGATCTATCTCTATTTGTGTGGCTTTAGGTGGTGTTCCCCTGTTAAAATTCATTAAAACAGCCTGTGAGGTCTCATAGACTGTGTGCCAATTAAAAGGTGAGCCAAGCTCACCGTTGTGACAAGCTCTGTCATGATGCTGGGGAAAAAAACCCATTGGTATAATTCTGCAAGTGTTTGCTACAGTAAACATGAATGCCAGGCATCTGGGATTGCCTCAGCTGGCATCTTCTGTGCTTTTTTGTGTGTGTCTGAGATGGGCTGATTGTTACAGCTCTTACCTGGCACTGGAGAATTGAAACTCGGTTCTCTGTGTTAATGGATCATTACCTGCTTTCAGATGTGTTTGTTTCCTCAGATGTCAAATGAAGATGGCTGTACTTTGTTCTTTTCCTTTTATGTTTTTTTTCTTGTTTGGAAAGGATAAAACTTTGAAGATTATGGAGTATCCTCATATTATTGTAATGGAGGCCAGAGAATATCCCCGATGGTTGTGCAGACACTCGACTCTGTTGTTTGCTTGGAGGGTAGCCACTTTCCATTTGCTTCCAGAATATAAAAATTTGTCACCTTCTTGTGATCGTTTTCTAATCTCAATAAACCTTGTGAGGCCATTAGAACAGCCTCTAAGATAAGAGACCAGTGAAAGGATTTGCCTTGGAATTTCCTGAGAATTGCCACCAAATTAGTAAATTATTCTTCAGGTTTTCTATGAGCTAGATAAATCAGTGTCTCATTTTGGCTACAAGTTTCATAGCTTCTGCCATGAAGGAAAAATTCAGTTTCTCAGTTTTCTGGCCGTCATCTTGGAAAGGTTTTTAAATTGCCTGCAATGACCTGAAATCAGGAAAGGAAAATTAAACTCTTGCCTGTATTCAAATTTGCTCCCTCTACCTCCCTAACTTTGCCTGTGTTCTGAATCATGAAAAGTGCTCTGAAGATGTGTCAACTTTCAGAGCAGAGATTTGCTGAAATAAATTGCTTAACTTGAATTATTTATATTCAGTAACTCTTAAATCCTAGTAAATCAAAAGTAGGAAACTGAGAAAAGAAGTAGCAAAAATGCAAGTTGCTCTTGTATTTTTAGAGACAATTTTACCTAATCCCTGAAGTATGAAAACTTAATGTAATCATCTAACCAAGTATGATCCCAAATCCTTACAATTGTTCCTTAAACTGTGAGGCTAGAGAAGGGGAGTACACCAGGGTGTACCAAAAAATGCTTTCAACAACCTCATTATAAGAGAAATTCCAAGTTCAATCACGATAATTGCTTATGGATTTATCCTCTTGTTCAGTTATGCCAAAGCCATGTGCAACAGTGGTGTGATTTTAATGTTCTGTTGCTTAAAGAGTGACTGTCCATGACACATAGAATATGAAAGACATTAAAAACCATCCTGGGTTTCTTATTTAAGTTCTGAAAGACCTCATCCTGACTTACCTGCACATGTGGATTTGAATCCTCATTCTCTTCTGCTCATGCCTTTCAGACACTTCTGGATGATCACAGACACCTCCCCAGCTGAACACTTCTGTGCTTCCTCACAACACTTCTGTGGAGCTCTGACCCTATAATTTTGTAATCAGACATCAATGTCTGATTGTCATAATTGTGTGCCTAATTTGCATTCAGAATTACCAAGATTATGCATGTCAATTAGGTATATGAGTCTACAATTAGATATTGCACATTCTGGTATTTGCACATGGAAATTAAGCATACAGTTGCCCGGGAATGTTTGTGCACACAGTTGGACAGACACCCAAGTCAAACCCTGGGAAATTCAGATATTAGTCTACAAGGGCTCCAAAATGATAGCAAAAAGAAACTGAGATAAACCAGTTTATTACTAAAAAGAGCTTTTTAAGTTGTGAAGTTGAAGTATTCTTTTTGACTCATTAGGAGAGGGGTATTCCTACTTTTTGAGATGCATTTGTTTTCTGAAACTTGTTGAAAGTGGAATTCAGGTGGTTTTTATCTCATTCTGAAATCATGTATTCTTTTTCTTTAAACTGATATTTCAGTGGTATATGTCTTGCCCTGATATTTTTTCTCTACTAGTTGGGTTGAAATACCCTTTTCTGTTTTGCTGTGCTTTTGTACTTTTTAGCCAGTTATGAAGACTGAAATAACACTTCACAAAAGCATTGCCTCCCCTGCTATTTCCCACCACACAGGTCTCCATTTTCTTCTTGCAAATTAACAGTCCGGTCTTCTTGTGTAGAATAGTTTTTTATAAATCTAATATTAATATATTGACACTGATAAACTGCATTTATACTGCAATGACCTAATGTTTAGAGTCTACCACCTTTTAGAGCTATGTGCTCTCAAAGCTAAATTTTTGGAAGAATTATCTTTATGAAGTACCAGACTCCAAAAACCTAGAGGGAAAGTAGTTAGAAATGATATAAAATTGCTATACAAAGTGAAAAGAAAATATTTATATCTCTAAAGAGAAACACAAACAAAAAAACCACTGCAAAATTATTCGATTGAATAAAGAGACAAAAATGTATTTGGTAATGCCTTTGCCTTATTATTGTACTAACACATCCTTAGTTTAGTGTTACTTAGAATCAAAAAGGATTAACTGGGAATTACTTTGTTAATTAGTGTATGTGGCCATTTAAGTCTAAGAAATAGGTCTGAGGTATTCAGAAATCCTTAATCATTGACATCAACATGTCTGTTGTAACAACATTCTGACAAATGAAAACTTCTTATTCATGTTTCAGCATTTCAGGGAGCACCTTGACAAACTTTTTGCAAAGGGAATTGGAATGCTGGACATTGCTTTGAATGAAGCTTTCAACATGCTCAATGAAGTAAGTTCATGCCTTTCAGATTCCTTTTCTTTTTCACCTCCTTCTTGTTTTCCCTTTTTTTCAACTGAGCTTGTATTCATGAAAATGTTTTAAAATGTTTCCCTAAGTATAGTCATTTATTTTGGGGAAAATATTAAAGTGTGTTAGTTTGATGGAAAATGAAAAAATCTCATCTAAACTAAGCAGCAAAATGTCTTTTGATTGAAGGATATACCCTGGAAATAAGAGCTCAAACCCAAATATTCTCCAAAAAAGTTTGACTTGACAAGTGTGTCTGCCTTTATGCTGTGTGATCACAGATTAATTAATGGTTCTGATTCCTGTGTATTCATCTTGAAGGGCAATATTGATTGATTCTTTTCCAGGCATAAAATTCTAAAATGAAAAAAGAAGTATCTTCTTCCACCCACTGCTCATGTGTTCAGTTAGACAGCGTGGAACTAATGCCTTCGTGTGGTGCATGCCAAAAATGACAATGGGAAAAGGTGCATGAAGCAAAGGACACTGAAGGTTGTTTGTAGAGATTTTATTTAGAATTGTGGGCACCAAATAGAATCTTGGGAGCCAGAAGCACAGTATGAATGCCTCAGTGCAAGAGATGTTCTGTGCTCGTCCTCCAAATCTACATAAACTGAAAAAGCCCCAAATTCCAGGAAGCGAACGAGAAGATCTGAAATGAGATCTGTGGCTTTGGTTTAAAATCTGTGAGGTAACTGAAATTATAGTGATGAATGTGGTATAAAAATCTCATTAGATAAACTGAGAGTTTTGAGAATAAAGGAGTTTGACATCCCGTGTGCTGAACTGTACCCATGATGAGAGATCTGTAAGACCATGATGGGCTATGCTACGTGTATGTTCAGCTCTCTTCAAGGTGCTGTACCGATTGCTCCTATTTATACTTTAAAAGGAATTATAATAGGTTCAATCCTTCTTACATATAAACTTCCAGAAATGCCAGAATAAAAATATTTCCATTTTATATAGGCATCCCTGCAAAATCTCTGGGAGCTTCAATTAAGCAGCCTAGGACAGAGAAACAGCTGCTAGATCTCCCCTTAGAAGTGTAGAGCAAACCATTTCCCACCTTCTCTACAGGATGTGATCTTTATGTGCCAGAAGCCCATTCTTTGAATTATAGGTTAAGTAAGGATGTCTTTTCTACATTAAAAAAAAAAAAAAGAAAAAAAGAGTGGTTAAATGGGGAAGGGGAAGGAGTGGGTGATGTAGGAAAGGAAAAAAAATTGAGAAAGCTTTGTGTTACACAAATAGTCTATTAAGATTCTGGTTGGATTTTAGAATGGTTCAGGGGTTACCCTCATTAAACTCAGTCAATTTTGCCTTGCAATTACCTTTCAGTATTTGCTATGGTTGTCAAGACTTGAAGATGGTTGATACTGATATCTTTGAAAAGCATGTTTAAAAATCCACTTCCAAATTCTTTCCAATCATCAATTTATGCAGTGTACATCCTACAGGGTAAGAATACAGAAGTGCTTGGTACAGTAGTTCGGCACCTACTATGTCATGTGACAACTGCAATTATCTCTTTTGGTGACAAATGTGCTCTTTGCAGTGATTACCTTTAAAAAAAATCATAGCCAATTAAATAAAATTCTGTGACATTTCAAAGACTGTTAATCACAACCAAATGCTGTAAATGTCAGGATGCATTGAAATTTTTGCTGCTAACTGATGAATCACTGAGTTAATTGTAGTTCATCATAAGCCCCTTGTCATTGTTATTATTATGGAAAACACTTTCATCACTCTTGCTATTCAATAAAATTAAAAGTTTTAGACAAATATGAGAAGATATTACTCATCAAAGTATTTGAATTTAATCTCATTCTTCAAAATATTCAGATAATTACGTAGAATAATGCAGATGCATACAGAGTGGTGTTTTAAAATAAATGTACAAAGGCATTTCCCCTTCATTAATTTCTCTTTTAAGATACCTTGCCACTTTCAAAATATGTTGTCTATGTGGGGAGGATATCCCTAGAGAAACTTACTTCACCTTTATGAGAAAATACTGGCTCTAAGATCATGAATGAATCCCGCTTTGATAATTCTGATTCTGGTTAAGACTGGAAAACCTGTCATGACTGGAGAATTTTAAGGACTGACTGCCTTGCAAATTACACAGAGAAGAGTTTTCACCCAGGCAGTGATCACAATACAGTTAACTCTGTAGATCCACATTAGCTTCCCTTAAGCAGAGTGTTTCTGTTAATGGTTGCTGAGGTTCTTTGATGAAAAAGAAGCTGATCTTGAAAGATGCAGGTGATAGAAATGGTTGTTGAGCGTGAATGTGATTACTCACAAAAATGTGAAGGCAGAAGAGACAGAGGACTCCTGGAACCCAGCATCCACCCTTTTGTGCTGCTGGCATTTCTACACAGATGAAATTTTTAGGAGGATTTTTAAAAAAAGTGGGTTTCAGGGTTTTGGAAAAACAGTGAATATGTAAGGGCGAGTAGACTGTGGAAAGCTTAAAAGACAGAGCTGTTGCTACTCCAAACCAAACCAGATACTGTGAATAATTTTTCATGAATGCAGGACCAGTCAGAGTCCCAGCAAGGTAATTCACCTATGAACATAGGTACTGCTTTTTAAAAGGGACCACCCTATTCTAGGGCACAGCAAGGCTGGTGAGGTGGGATGAGGTAGTTCTTGCTTGGCTTTCTCAGCATAAAGAGAGAGGTTATAGGATGAGGCCTTGCCTGACCTTGAATTTGATAATGTAGGTGAAAACTACAAGAAAGCATTTGTAATATCCCATTTATTGACTTTTTCATAGATTTCTTTAAAGTGTTCATACAGAGCAATTAAAGATCAAATAATTTTACATCTTTGCTTTTTTTTTTTGCTAAAAGATGGATGTTTCACCAAAATTCCTTGAAAATATAAGGAAGTACACAAAAAAATAAGAACCTATTCTGCAGCCAAAGCAAATGGAGACACATGGATTTAAAATCAGCACCAACTCCAGAATAAAGAGATCAAAGCTCATATTATGACTCAGTCCAATGTGTTTGCTCTTTGACAGGAGAAAATCCCATTTGTATAACAAAGCTTCCTTTGCATGTGCCAAAGGATTGCTGATTGCTGTCTGAGAACCTGTGCTCAAGTACTGCTCTTCAGCAGCCTGAATTGCTTATATGTATTCATTTTGGGTAATAGGAGAATCTCAGAATATATAAATATGAACTGGGTTCTCCCAGATAAATATTTTAAGAAAAATAGCATATGGAATGTAATCATGAGTGAATATGAATGAATGCTATATGAATAGTCATATGTCTCTCTATGAGTTGTGTATCTCCTGTACTTCGCAGAAGTACATTGCTTCATTGCTCCTTTTTGTGTAACTTGTTCTTTAAAAATGATATTTAAATCAAAGCAAACCCTATAGATGCATCAATACTTATCATCTATCAAAACCAGGGGAACACCATTTAATTTTGGGTAGGGCTATATTTATGTATGTTTCTTATTTTTCAGTTCACCAACAACATAGTATCTATGATAAAATGTTTTCAGCCTGAATATTTTTGACTTCTTCTAAGGATGCTAGAGACTGGACAAAATCCATGTTTATCCAGTGTGATCCTATCTGTCTTCATTTGACAGGAATGTGCTGTTTCTAATGAATGTTTCCTTTTGCAGTTCAATCACACAGGACAAGGAAGCATTTGCAGCCAAGCCATAATGCTGATCACTGATGGAGCTGTGGACACGTACGATACAATATTTGCAAAATACAATTGGCCAGACAGAAAAGTAAGTATGTTAATCACCTTTACTGAATGGAAAACCCAAAGCTTCATATCCAGTCTAAAGTGCATGTCTATTGAAAAGTCAGTAACACTCTTTCTAATGATCTAAAACTGATTTTGGTTCACTAATAAAAAAATGATGCTTATATGGTATTGCTCGAGGGTAGAGATGGCCTTTTACCGTCATAATGAACTTTGGTTAATAAGATATAAAGGCATAATTTCCCTCCAGGTTACATTTTTAAGCATTATATAATCCTTCCCCTGAGACACATCATTAAACATGAAAAAAAATTTTCTTCTTTCTCCCAAAATACACATTAACAATTCAATGGTTTCTCAAGCTAAAGATGGGTACGTGCTCTAGACAGTGAATGGCTTACTATGACAGGAGAAAGAGCAGATGTGGTACTCAGTATTTTTAATTTCTTCATTTGGCAGAGTGAGGGATAGAGCCGGCAGTTGGTAAGATTTTATTAAAAATGTATTTGGCTCTATTGATCTGTATAAAGGAATTTGCCCAGAGTTAAATTACCTTGTTATGTAACATGTGGAAGTTTCACAGTAGGGCAGAAATGCCCTGAATTTTCCTGACGAGGAGGCTCTAATGGACCTTGTGTCTGTATGCGAAATAATCCTCTCCTACATTTTATCTTTTGCTAAAGCAAGTTTTGGGACTGCTTTAGGAAGTTTTTGTAGTTCTTTGCCATGTTATATGCCTGTGGAAGCAGCAGCCACACTTTTTGAAGCACAGTTTGAGCAAGTAATTGATTAATATGGCTGCTGCATAGGATTCTGTATTCTGTGGAAAAAAGTAGTTGTTTTAATTTGCAGCTTATAGTCATGTTATAAAATTATTATTATTATAAAATTCTGTTTATTTTCTGAGTGACTTTGTTAGGTCTGTTTCATGCAAACATAGTATTGTTCCACTGGAAAGAAGGCCTAAATGCTAAAATTTTTGTGACCAGTCCTTCCTCTCTTGCTCAATGGGATACCATCTAATTTAAGTTAAGTCCTCAAATACTCCATAAGAACATTTTACTTCATCTAGCAAAAACTGGCGTCTAAGGAGATTTACAGAGTCCCTCAGAAGGATGTGCCTCTGATGTGCTGTATTTTCTTACACTTTGGAGTTAGTTCCTCTCTTAAGAAGGAGATGAGACTGCGGGGAAACTCTTATCATAAGAAATCAGCAAGGAAAGAATTCTCTGAAAGAGTCGGCTTAGTATTTTCACGAAAACATGTGTTGTATGTCTTTCATGTGCTAATCCACAGCTCTATGTGTGATAACAACGCTCAGCACAGCTGTTGCAATGAGCAGCAGGAGAGGTTTCCATTGGGAATATTCCTGCAAAGGCCTAGCATGAAGAGTCCTGCCTTGTTTAGCAAGGACGTGGTGTCTGGAGAGCAGCTTTTAGTTAATATGCAATATTATACTCAACTCTTCGAAAAAATATTTAATGTATTAATACAGCCTTGTAAATTTTATATTAAGAAACATGTGTGGAAAAAAAATCCAATTGGTTTTTCCTCTTTTCAGCCTGAAATGTTTCAGTACGAAAAATGTAAAAGATTTCCATATGTAGGCTTTAATGCATTAGAGCTTTGAATGTCTTTGTTTGGTTTGTTATTCTAGAAAGGAAAGCTTATTGAAAACGCAATATCCTACATATTTGCAGTGTCAATGTGACTAGAAGTTATGCATGCCACACACTTGGAATTCACTGCCTTTGCATTACACCATCTTTACTCTCCCCAAAGCTGGTTTTTTATATTTATATGTATTTATAAATTTTTATATATGTTTTTATATTTATATATATTTATAAATCACACCTTTGAACTGCTTGATAGTTTTTTTTTCACGTGCATTTTTTGTTCCCTATTATCTATGTATTGCCCTGCCATCTTCCTTGTGATTTATGTTTTTCCTGCATTTTGATACTGAGGTGGACAGTGATGGAAGAGGTAATAGCTCTAACTGAGGTAAATTCTGAAGTTTGTTCACCTCAGTTACCTGGTCAGCAAAGTACCAATTTCAGTTATAGTTGATCTGATGTTAGATAATAGTAAATAGTTTATAATTAGTTGCAACAGAAGCATCTTGTCCTCTTATAGAAAGGAAAAAATTCTTCATACAACTGTGAAGACTTTAAAGGTTTGTCAGTGAGAATCTGTAAAAACGGAGAGTGAATACAAACTGCCAGGATGTAAACAACAGTTCATATTTTCTTCCTTTTTCCAAACCATTTATATCTTTGCAAAAGATAGTCTTAAAATATATATATAAGATAGTCTTAAAAAATATATATATATACTATGTAAACAGGGAAAAGAGCATTTTGTTATGTATTATTTGAGATATATTCTGCCTAACAACTGGTTAAAAATCATCTTCCTTCTGATAATTCATTAAAATAAAATTGTGTTGCAATGATTAAGAAAGGGAATAAAATGGCTCCAGTTAAATCCCCAAAGTAGCTTAAATTAAGCAATTGAATTTTTTTGGGGAAATCAGCCTGATTTTTTGTATGAATTAGGAAATTATGACCAGCAAAAGACTATTAAAATTATCTTCTGGACTGTTTCCTTGAAAGAAGGAATGCTTTCATTTTACTGGGTTTTTTTTATGAGTCTCTATCCCTCAGAAAAAAAAATCCCAAACCCAAAACATTTCCAACATTTCCCCATGTTTACTTAATATCTTCTGATACTTAAAATGTAAATCTAGTAGATGCTATTTTTATCATGCGCTATATTTTATTTATATGGCTAGTTGTTAACATCTATTTCCTTTTTTTTATGAGGCCGTATGTGCAATCCTGCACCTTAAGGAGCTGATTCTCACGCATTAGAAATGAGTTTGTGCAATAGAAATAATTTTTCTCATTCATGAAACTTACATTCAGTACTTTCAAGTTTCTGTAATTCATTCTGCCATGTGAAGTACCAAAACCAGAACAATTTATCCTCAGGAGTAAATAAATCTACACATCTCCTATAAAGGCCCAGATTTTTATCATGCAGCAGAAGTAAGTATTTACAAGGAATAGTACCAGGGAAGTGTTTGTTTACAATGAAAGCTATAATATAGTGGCAATAATGTTTTATTTTTTAAGATGTCCTATTTCAGGAGAATGCCTTTTAAGTCTCAAAACATCTTTTTGATGTCACTTGTACCAGAGTCGTGCTTTTATTTTGTTATTGCTCCCGCTATGAGATCCAAATGCATTGTTAGAAACCAAGCAAAATACTGCACTTAGGTATTTCTCTAGGTCCCTTTTTCTAATTCTACCCATGAAAAGCCATGGGTGGGGGAGGCAGGCAGATAGATGTGACTACATGAAAAGATAACGCTTCAGGTCTGCTCCCAGAAGATAGTACCACTAATGATCTTTTCTTAAATAATACTGTCCTACTTCCTTTCTAGTGGAAAATTCCAACAATAACTAACAGAGAATTCCAGGAAGGCTAATCTTGTAAATGTTGCTGATATGCTTTAGCACATCAAAAAATGAAATTATGATGAGATTAGAGATATTAACAGAGCTTCAAGCTTTGTCAGGTTCTCAGCTGGAAGCCATTTTAGTCACTAACTGAAAATTACTAATCTTGGAACAGAAAGTATCTACTCAAATATTTAACATATTTTGTCATTTTAGAAAAGCAGGACTGTTCTCAGTATGTTGTGATATTGCAAAGGAAAATAATGCAGTAAATTCTTTTATATGAATGTGTCAGGAAACAATTTTAAACTCTATTAACTCACTGGCAACTCCATAAAGTCTCATGATGTTTTTTCCTCCACTGGCTAAAATGACCAATGCCTGCATAGTTGAGGGTCTTTTTCTCTCCTCCATTTCCCCATTGTTTTTGTGTGGCTGTCAAGTTCTATATTTCTACAAAACCAGTCTACTCATTGTTTTGGGGAAGTCCAAAATCATTTCTTCTATAACCACGACTGAGAGCAGAGTCTAAAATCACATTGACATCAAGGGGAAATCAGTATTTCAGTTTGGATACAGACTGTTAGAATATTTTTCTCGTAGTGGTTAATGCAGCACTCAGGTGGTCAAAGAAGATGTCAACTTTGTGACCTTTCATGACTTACGACAGCCAGAAAGAGATGTTCTTCTCCCTTAGCCTGAGAAGTCTTTGCTTCATGGTATTGTACTGCATGTAAAATCTGGAAAAGAAAGCAAAAGAATCATTGAATCATTTGAACTTTTTCCTTCCCTTTGGGTGGGTCTTTGAGTCTGAAAAGAGTTTGCTTTCATAATTATCTGAAATAGTTATATGCTATGGTAGATATATGCAAAAGCAGAAGCACTAACTCCTCACTAAGTCAAGTCAAATGGAAACCAAAATCCCACCTAAAGTTTCCTCATTTTCTACAATCAAATCCAGCTAGAGAATCTGGGATAAAAATACCTCTGTATCCAGTTACCTTGTTAGTTATTCTGCAGCCTTTCTTTTTCTGGGCAAGTAACAGGGAATAGAACTTCATCTGTCTGTCTCCTGTTATTCTGAGGGCTCTGGGTAGAATTAGCTTTGTATGGCACAGAAATATTTTCTTTATGCTTGCGGACCATTACAACAAGGTAGAGATTTAAGATGGTTTCTATCACTGCTAAGACTCCATGTAGGGTGAATATAAAGCATAACTGCAATAACATCTTTATTCCAACTGCTAAATGATTATGATGTAGAAAGACCTAACAGCCAATGCCGCCTGTGCCTGAATGGAACTGTTGAAATTACAATATAAATAGTTCCATGACTTTTAAGTGTTTATACCTGCTCTTACATCTGCTTTATAGGAAAAACTTCACAGTCTGGCAGGTCTCTGGATCTACATACAGTACTTAAAATTATAATTGAATCCAGAGAGCAGCATCTTAAAGTTTGCTGGATTTATATTTGATTTCATAATAGAATACTAGGTTTGCAGAAAATAATAATCAGTCAATAGCTCCTTAGTTATGTGGGACTTTCATGCATACTTTTACAGGATCAATATTTATAGTACATTTAATAATATATGGCTTTCATAAATATTTAAGAAAATACTTGGTTATTCCTGGTGGGAACTGGTCACTTGGTCGCTAAAGCGCTCAATTTCAATCTGCTCATTTATAAATACTTACCTTTAATGGTTTTACTTTTTTTTTTAATATATTTTACTAGAAACCTATTTAGTGAGTTTATTTAGTGATCCACAATCCATTGGCTTCAACTGCTGTATATATGAAATGAATATCTGAGCTTTGACTGTATGTATATTTCCCCAAACATTTAGATTCTGCCACAGGACAGGAAGGGAGGCTTTCCTTAACCATCTTTGGCAAAGGAAGATGAAAATATGGCATGTTTTCATTTTCTTTGTCTGAAAACTACCCTAAAGAAGTCAATATGTGCTGTGAAAACAGGCTGCAAGGGAATGGGTGGCTGTGTTGTGGCATCGCAGTGGTGGCAAACCACCTTTCTCTTCATGTCTGCCATCCACAAGGATACAAACCTTTCTGAAAATCTTTAACCAAGTGTGTAGCTTAGGAACGTGGCAATGCTGGCAGCAGAGAACATTCGTACAGCAAACTGAATGTCTCGTGTGCAGCCCTGTCTGGATGTTATTAAATCGATTTTTTTTCCGAAAAGTCTGACGTACTTTGGAAGCTGATGTCATTACTGCTGCACAAACCTGGTGCTTTATTACTGGTTATCTCAAGAATAAAAGACACTTTATAGGCCTTTCAAGTTATGACACAACTTATATTAATTACTTATCTTTTTAGGCACTCCTGTAGTATGATGAAATATGGGGTATGAGATCAGAAAGAAGTTTTTGATTTCAGGATAAAGAGAAACAACTCCTCACAGCCAGATTCCTGCCCCAAGTGTGATTTTATTTGGAAAAAAAAAGTTTAAAAAGGGTTTTATTTTACCTTATTACTTCTCCTTTTAGAGAGAAAAATAGGCTGGTAGGTCCTGTTTCAGTGAATATTTCTTTTGGTCAAAACTACCATAATGATTTCTACAAATTTGTCTCTAGTATTTTTACTTGAATTCTTTAATATGACTGAGGAGTTAAGACCCCTTTATCAGTCTATTGTCAATTTAATTTGCCATGAAGAAACATATACTGCAGTGTTGTCTAGTTTAGTATGAAGAGATGCTTTTTTGTGAAGATAAGGGTGATTAAATATTATCCTCGGGGTATATGGGGATTGCCAGAGGAGGGATCGCTACCTCTTGTATACAGTCACTTGTTGGCTAGGATCATGGAGGGGCTAATGCTTTCTGAATGTTTGAAGATTTTTTGATGGAATGATAACTTATACATAATGTAAATGCCTATTCAAAGTGCCCTTACCGTGCTAATATTTGTCATACAATCAGAAATAGATACAAAAGTAAATTAGCCATGAGTCATACAGAACACCTTATAAGCAAGGGCCAGTCTAAATGGAGAATAATCCACAATCTGAAATAGATTGTCCAAAGTACTCTTTGGGAACTCATGAGTATCAATAACAAAAATCATTCCTTTTCCCTGTAAAAAAAATGGAAGTTAGCTTTTTATGTAGTATGTAGACAGAGAGAGATCCAAAACTTGAGATGGAATAGGTTTCCATAAAATGTGCCTGGATGACTACAAGTAATCACTATTTGCATCTGGCATAAAACTCCTTGTCGCTGAAATACATGGCCGATGGCCATTATTAACAGGACAGACTAAAATATAATAATTAAATAGCATAATAAGAAGCTGATATATTATGGATTCCGTTTACTAAAAAAAAACCCAAATAACCAAACCTTCTCCTGGCATTTCATGTGCTGTAAGGTCTTAGGTTTTGAAAACTGAGTTATTATGCCAGAAGCAAGACAGTTAAAGTAGGCATGGTAATTGTACAAATGTGCCTATTTTGTTCTGAGGACTATGTCTGTTCTTGAGGTAATGTTTTTTTGTGAAGAATTGTGTCGTCTACTTAAAGAAATGGTGAGATCATTTATTTCTTGAAGTTCTTTAACAGCATAATAAAACCTGTATTTTAGTTTGTGTGGCTTTAACTGAGCAATGCTGCAGTTATCCTAAAAGCCAGGATTCAGTTTTTAGACTGTTTTTAATTCTCTTTATAACATATGCATCTTCTTAAACATTACAGACAGAAAAGAGATGTTGAAGGTTGTCAGATCTGTTCTATTTTAGATGAGTATCAACAGTCTGTAAAATACCAGGAATGTATATTGTTAATTGTGAGTGACCCACCACCAAAAAGGTGACCATAGCTGCACATATAAAACTCATTTGGTTGCATTTGACAATAAAGGGATAATACAGTACTCCAAACAATTATTTTGGATTAATATAATTTAAAAAATAAGTATAGATAGTAAAAAATAGTTAAGGTTGTGTTGGATTGAATGTCTTCTTAAATCACCTGTTTAAAGTTTGCCTTTTAGAAATTTTTGAAATAATGTGATTTTATATTAAACATTACATTACAGCTGAGAGTCATGGTGAAAACTAAGTTGAGCAAGAGATAAAATGAGTTATGTTCACTCATCCCTGGTTCCTCCACCGACAGTCTGAAATCAGGATATAATAGACCTACAGACTTGCTTAGTAGGTACTTTCTGATCTGTAGAGCACAAGTTGCTAAGTGAAAACTTTTCACTGACTTTGAATCAAAACCAGTATTGTGTCACGGACAAGAACTTTAATAGGATTAAAGATTTTTTTGTGACTAAGAGCAATGGCCTCAGTTTGATGCAGAAGTACAAGCAGATGAGACAGTGCAATTGTGAGGCTTAAAGAGGAAAATGAGTGTTTGCAGCCTTTCATAACTAATAGGTCAGATTCATTGCTAGTGCTGGTGAGGTATGGCAATTCCAACAGCCTGTAAGCACTTGGCAAGTACCCTGGAAAACTATGGACCACACAAAAAAAATAACTGTTTTCAGACATTTTCATCTGAGTTCTGAACTATATTTCTACCTAGTTTGTAAGATCCATTCTTAGTTCATTCCTGTATCATTTTTCCCTTAATGTAATCTGCATACACTCCTATTTTCTATAACTCTCACAGTATTAAAATAAGCCATAGTGTGTTGTTTCATTACACAGGGAAACTTTTAACTTCTGTTGGATATTTACATTAAGTTGAGAAGGTTGGTAAATTGCATGTTTAAATATCAAATCTCAGGAGATGTTTGGAAAGGGAATGTTACAAAGAGAGGAAGTTAAATGTTTGGTATAGTATTCTCTTGCTGGCATCCCATTACATACAGCAAATGGTATTTCTTGCTCATTTCACTCTGAGAGGCCAAATTCTGCTGGTTTGGAAGTACAACAGACGTTGTTTATATGAAATTATTATTCATATATACCATTTTCCCAGAGTACCTCTGTTATCCTTCGTGGTGTCTGGCTGTAGAACAATCCCTCAATGCGTGCACATATATCAAGGCAGTACGAAAGATTCATTCCATGCAGGGGCTCATATATGTCTAGTTTAGTATTCATTTCAGTGAAACACTTGCATATGTGAGTTATTACATCCCTGCTAACCAAAGCAATGGATTCAGGCATACATTAAAGCGCTTTACTGAATTAAGAGCTAAACAAGTTATCCAAACAATCCCATCTTTAGAACTCTGTTGTGGGTCTGCTGATTCTTTCTGAGCGCTCGAATCTTTAACTTTGTTAGTGGTTATGGGTTTTATAGCATATCCATTTAGAGAGCACTGTTTGTTTATCTCACTGTATTTATACCTACTTTTCCTAAACTGGCATAACAGCATTAACTGCATTCTGAGGCTTCTGCAAAACATGGCAGCCTCTGTAGACTTAACTTTTGTGTTCTGTTCCCATGTGCAGACATCTGCTGCAAAACTGATAAAAACCCATTCTTTTCTGTGGGGTTCTAAATTCCATCATCCCAGAATCCTCTCTACTACCCTTACCATAATTGTCTCTGTGCAGAACTGACAGAGTGGGATTTGCACATCTGAATAAATATGTTCTCTTTCTGTGGGATATCGTTTGTGCACTGATTTCAGTTCAGTCACAGAGGTTTCCCCTTATGAGTTCTTGAAAGCTTTTTACTGGATTTTAACACTGGAGCTGAGTTTAGTGCATTGTTAGAAGACAGAAGTCTTTATTCTGCCATCTTGCATCATTAGACGTATCTTGAAAAAAACATGAAGGATTTTGAATTATCCAGGACTTGTTATTGAAGAAGGCTTTAAAATCCATTGTAGTAGTAAAGTGTATTTGCCAATGACTGCTGTTCAGCATGTTATTATGAAAATAGGAGCAGCTATAAATATTTATAAAACATTTTGAAATATGTGTTATATGGAGATTCATAAAATAGGACACCTACAGAGCCTGGACAATTCAAGACAGAAGCCACTTAGGGTTTGTTTTTGTGGAAAATTGTTACTCTCTCAAATTGTACAGTCAAGTTCCTTAGCTCTTATGCTTCAATAGGATCTGGAAATATTCAGCAACTTCTGGTAACATTTTTATGGTAACATCACCAATTTTATAAATGAGTAGAAAAAAGTTATCCCTGTGTGAGCAAAAACATTGCCACAAACACCCTCAGAAAGATGACTACTCTCTGTTGTCATGATGCCTAAAGGAAAATTTGGAAGTTTGCATGAATGGAGACAATACAAAAATCTGCTAGGCAAGCTCCTGGGCAACCCTCTTGGCAAGAATAAAATACGATAGAGTTGTAAAAGAAAGTAATTTTTCTAAGAGTTCTCAATCAAATGGTTCAGTATTTCAGCCTCTGATGAAGGAGAATTCTTTGGTTTTTTAATAATGTCTAAGGTAGTATCAGATATTGTCTGTTTTTGTGCTTTTTAGCTGGTTTAATAATACAAGATAGTAGTACAACCATGAAGATTTCCTAAGTATAAAAAGCAAAAGATAGAACAATACTGGCCTTTCAATGAATCATATTTCAATCTAAATCTTTTAACTACTCTTAAAAAGCATTTAAAAATTCCTAGGCAGTTTGTCTACTCTATTAACTTAATCTCCAAGAGTGAAATTAACTGAATATACATTTATTGAGTTTGCCCTTACTGTGAAAAAGAAATGGCTGAATTCTTCATAAAATGAGAGTTTTGTCTAAATACTGAAACATCTGTGGAAGGGATGGGTGAAAACTGTAAACATTTGCTTTGGCGAAGTTTGCATCACATTTAGAGGGTGAGTTTTCGTAAAATATTCGTGCTATCAGGTTTTATAGGCACAAAAATTCATGGACGATGAATTTCACCCCATGTGCAAAAGTGACGCTGCTTAGCCTATCTTTCTGCCCATCCGTTTCTTGCCACCTGCAATTGAAAAATACTCCGTCATCAGTCCCCAGTTTGTGGGAGCACCACCAGTGCAACCTTTTTGCAGTTGTACTGCTGGAAGTTTTGAGTGGGAACCACAGAATATGTCTAGGGAATATGGGTAGTCTGAGATTCCCGCTGTTTTCTAGTGTAGAATTTGAGTCTGATCTTATGGTTTGTGTTGTCCTGGAAAGGTACAAATTTCAGAAATTTTTCTGGACTTTTACTGAGATCAAGTTCTTTCCTCCTCATTCTCCCACTGCCTCTGTTCCTGTGCTGTGGGGTCAGCACTGCCTGCCTTTGTTCTGCGCCGTGTTGGGAGCGCAGTCAGCAGCAGGATCACACCTTGTGATTCAGGCAGGGAATCATGAGGCTGTGAATGTCTCTCCTCATAGCTCTGGTGGCTTCTACTCATCAGAGGTGTTCAGAGTGCTTTAAGGACAGCGTTTCTGCCTCTGCTGGGCCCATATTTGGTGTCTGAGCTGGGAGTGCCTTGCCTTAGCAGCAGGTCTGTGCTCTGGGCCGTGCTGTCCCGGGCAGCACACACTGCCTGAGATTTGATCGATACATCAATGCTGTGCTTTCAGCTCTCCTGCAGGAATTTCTTTAGAAAATAGCTCTAAGTAGAGATCAATAATAGTTTTCTTTTCTCTTTGTCTCCTACACAGGGGGCAATATTTGCCAAGACAAAAGAGAAGCTGTTAGCTGCCTTGTGAAATAAGTTTTCCTTTTCTTTGCTGGAAACAGTTTATAGCACTGTCTTGTGTGTTATTCAGACTAATCCTGTCAGAATGGGAGTTATGTTCTGTTCTGGGGCTATGTCCCTGACATCACTGATTCCATGATGAGTAGTAGTACCCACAGTATTTACATAGCCAATGGAACTGCTTAGAATTTTTTTGAAAAGGGTGACAGAACTTAGTCCATAATGGAAACTTAGCTTACTAATGATTTTAACAAAAAATTATATCAGCATAATTCTAATAACCATGACAGTAATTTTTAAAAAATATTTTGATACATTTAAGCAACCAAACCCAAATTTGTAGAAAATATTCAAATGTGTATACAAACAGCATGAGAAAACTGTGAGTACAATTTTTAGCACCATATCTGATAATACTGAATTTTTGGCTAAAAATTTTACTGGCTGAACGAGTACATTTTGACATATGGCACCCCATTTTGAAACAAACTGTTTTATTTAGGCTGACCTAAATTCTCCTTAAAAGGCCATGTATGGAAACTAGAGATGAGCCAGACATCTGAGGATGCCTTTGTGGTACGTCATGTTTGTGCCATTTCAGACAGAAAAATGCACTTGGCTCCAAATTCGTGTGCAGCAAGCAATAATTAATAAGCCATTGGACCATCAATATAATTGGTGGGTGCTTCCCTATGGTTTTAACAGTGTTATGTACAATAATCAGTTGTATGAAAAGGTGAATATCAAAATGAAGTCTTTGAATGTGCTCTTCTTGCATTAGCAATAGGAAATAATAAATAATGTTTTCAAAATCATGGCTTGGTTCACAAAAAAATCCTCACATACCTTCCCCAAGTTAGTAGACACGGCTAGACTGAGGTCAGGTCATTTTTGGTCACACAGCAGCAAGGATGTATGGAATGTCTTTTCAGCCCTCTGCCCCTTCACAGCCTTCACAAAAGTAGCTCAAAATGGTGTCTCTTCTCCCAGGCAAGCAGATGACAGTCATTAATCACTGGCAACCAGTCAGAGCATACTTCTCAGCCGACAAATATTGAACCTTTAAGGGCATTAGCAAATTCCTTTCTTGAATCCCTCCGTCAAGCTCCTGAATCCATCGAGGGAACTCTGGTAATTATTGTGCCACTCTGCACCACAGCAACTTTTAGATGTGCTCTTCCAGAGACTCACTTCCATAACTACTAAGAATTAACTATAAGGGTAACTGGTTAGCAGGATCTGTGCACAATTTAAACCACCAGGGACTCTCAGGAAAAGGAGAGGAATTCAGCAGAAAAGTGCTCGTGTTGTGTAAACAACCACAGATGAGGAGGGGGAAAAAGAAGTTGAACTTCAGCTCAGCTCTAAGGGTTGCAATGTTGCCATCTCCCATGGATTTTCAAAGCTTCATTTTTCATTAAATAACTTCCCATCATTTAGTGAGAAATAGATGAGTAAACACCTGGTTTAGTTATGGTTTAGTTTGCTGCTTTTTAAATGTTGGAACATTTAAAACATTTATTTAATAGCTATAAGGGAATATTAATGTAAAGCAAGCCACTACCTATGTGTCACAAATACTACTAAAGAACTTTATTTTTTCTACTAATGTACAGATTTAGCCTTTCCAAAAGAAAATGGCTCAGCAAAAGAAGTGTCCTTTCCTCCTTTCTCCAAAGTGACTTATTAAAGGGTTGTTGAGTGGCAAAAGAACCTGGTGTTCACTCCCACATTAATATTTAATCAAGTGTTAACAGCACTACAGTATCTACATGATCCAGAGCTACTCAGAGGAGTTGTGCCAGTACTTGCCCTCTGAGTGAGGCTGGATTATGAAATTAGAAGAACAGGCAAGATTACCATGCCATCATAAGCAGGTATCTTTGTACCTTTATTTTTGTCAATTAATTTTGCTGATTTAGTAGTAAAAAGTTCTCTGTGGGTTTAATTGTCTGTGTGGGACTGCTCAAATTGTGATATATTTCCCGCTAGAGACATTTCTTTTGTGTCATAGCTTCTTGCAAAAAGTTTTCTGAAACAGCATTCTGAAAAGAGACTTTTAAAAATTAGTCTATACTGTGCATATATGTCTCTAAGTTTTGGAAGAGGTACATGAAAAATAATAGGATTTTAGAAGGAACTTCTGTACAAAAGTGTAATTTTATAGCTAGATGTTTTCATTTGTTCCCTAATGTATTGATTGAATGTAAACATAACGTGTTACATTCTGAACGTGCAGAAGAGTCCTTACTATGGGTGCAGATTTGGACCCAGTTTTAATTGTGCCGTGTTTTTGTTATTTTGAGTTTTGCTATTGTTGTCAGGGGTTTTTTGTTTTGGTTGTTGTTTGCTGCATTGATTTAAGTATCTGAGGAATCTGTAACTGATAGAAACACGGGATCCTAAGGGCTGGACTGTGAAAGCCTCTCCAGCTCCTCGTGCCCACATTAGAAGCCCTTTGTCAATGGAATATGAAATTATTCCTGTGTTGCTGAAGTGCTCTTTACGTGCTCTCAGCGTGGATTAAGTAGCTGATGTATTCTGTTGAAATCATGCCTGTACTTCATGGCAGACACAAAAAAGCAGTTCTAGTGCTTCTTTGGCACTTGTTTGTTGTCATAAACAGTTGCAATATTTTAAGAGTGTTGTACTGCACTAATTGCAAAAGCAGGCAACCTCCATGATAAAAATAAAAATGTAAGAGAATCTGGACTGCCTAACAAAATGTAGGGCTTAAAAAAAATCCTAAAACGTTCTGAAGTTGGACAGGGAATTGTCTCCCTTCAAGGTAACTTGACTCTTAAGTTTCCTTATCCTATGATTTATAAAGTCTGGATCATAATCTCAACATTAAATAGAATCTGAGAGATGCTAATATTTTATCATATTTATCAATTCCACTGCATTTCACCTGTCAGCACTGTACAAATTTCAGGAAAAAGTGGAAGAAATTCTTTTATGTAAACATGTCATTGGGAAATCTCTTACATTTTTTCCTATAACTGCCACAATTGGTGCTGCTTGTATGACAGAAGCTGTTAATAAATTAGGCCCCGAGCCTCTTGATGGCAGTGTATTTCCTTCTTGAGTTCATAGGCTTTACAGAACATTTATGTCTTATTACAGCCAGTACAGCAGTTTATGCCCTAATAAATCAAGGGAGCTTTGCAGAGATGATCTTGACAGTAATGAATCTTTCTGTTGGCATTTCCACTTCACAGACACAAATAATGAAGCAAAACTGCCCCATCTGGCCACTCAGTAAGAGTCAAATCACAGTGGGAAGCTGTTTTCTCAAGCATGACAAAGGTCATTGTGTGCAGCAGGAGTGAGCGATAGCAGGTTGTGCTGTGAGTGACAGTGTAGAATGAAGCCATTTGTGAGCTTTTATCATTATAATTACATTTATTAGCCGTGCTGCCAAGATTCAACCCGCCCTTCTACCAAGTCTGTGTGCTCTTGCATCAAAAGCTGCCTTAACTGATTCCTGCAGCTTATTTGGAGAGCTGTTGGTTGGTTATTGCTCAGGAATTGATTTCATCAGCTCAATCAGCTGGTGAAGTGGTATTATTAAAGTCTCTCACAGTAATATTTTTTTTTAATTTCTGAAAATGTACTGCCTTGAAAGCGGAAAAACTGGCAAAATCTGCTGTTGTACATAAGCAATATGTCTATTCATCTACTAGTTGTAGATGAATAGACATACCAGGTTCACTTTGCTTTAGGAACATGTGGAAGAATGCAGGATATGTCATCTCGGATTGGCCAGTGGGTCCACTGAGCCTTCTGTGCAGCCTTTGGCGGTATGTGAGCAGGTGATCTTTCCACCTGTTCTAAATCCTCACTTCTTGGGTCTGACACTATTGTTGCACTGTTCACTTGTTAATAAAGTCCTTGCAGCACAGAATTTGGATATATACCAAGAATCCTTGGAGGCTTTTTCAAGGGCCCTTCACAGAGCATCTTCCCCATTCTGGTTTTCCACGGCTCAACATTAAACAGTATCCCCCAGCATCTCTATTTTAAAGCATATTTTTCTCTTTTTGATCTTTTCCTGCTTGATAACTCTGTTGGGTCTGATTTCTTCCTTTGGTAAGATAAAGCACTTTATCCTGACTTAGTCTGGGTTTTTAACAGCGCATCAAACAATTGAAAATAGGGTCTTCTGTCAGATAGGAGTTTGGGGCTGTTTTAACTTGTTCATTTTTTCCTTTTATTTTCCCCCCCCTTCCATTTCATGCCCTCTTCCTTCCTTTTCAGAGGTGTGTTAGCCCTGCACACGTGGTGTGTGCTTGTGGCTTGCTCATATCTCGAACGGAGCCACCATGTGTCACCGAGGAGATGTTGCCAAGTTCCCAGCATGGCTCGGTGCTCCTCGTGTTTTGGGTTTGCACACAGAATAATTTAAGGGTCTGTAGGTGCATACAGTCACTGTTCTGCCTTGAATTTTTATGAGTTCTGAAATGCTGCTGTTTCTGTAGGCATAAGTCAGCAAGTAATTTGATTTCAATTTACGTGTGGCAATTCTCCACCTCCAGCACACGTTTGTACTGTAAAGTACAGGTGTACTTACAGGCTGCATATTTAGGGATCTCTCATCCTTCTCAGGAATGCAGGTATCCATTCTGTATTAACAACATGACACAGCAAGGATTTTTTATTTGAAAGTCTATAAGCTATTTTTTCCAGCTGATATTTTACAAGTGCTATGTTGCATGGTGAGAATGCAGTTGCCTGAGCACAAACCTGTCCAGAATATGGACACAGTCACAGGCTTTCGGGAATTACCAGGTGTTTTGTAATAACCACAGGTGAGTAGGGGCTCCTTTTATTTTAAAGAATGTGAATAATTTAGTTGAAGGAAGAAGTACATGTCCATGAGATTGAGGTGCCAGGCAGATGACGTGTCTCAACAGTGACATTTAAGAATGAGGAGATTTGGTTCATATTTACAGTTCAGACAGGAAATGCTAAATTCCCTTACAGAAGAAACTGAAAGTTTAAAAGAAACATTTTTTTTCAGTTGAGAGTAAAGGTAGATGTGAATGATTGTACAACAGCAAGTGCTGTAATGCTTCTCTTACTTGTGGTAAGACTCCTGGTGCAGCTGGTGAAATCAGTAACTCTTTTGTAAAAGAGGAGCTGGTGTTCCAAGAGAATACTGGAGGTGGCATGCTTGTTGTTAGAGACTGAGTAAGGTGCTGCACCAGTAACAGGGGTGGAGATCTCTCTCCTTTCCACCTTTGGTCGCAAACTCTGCTTTGCCTTCATCACCTCTGTCCTGAGCTCAGTGATTGCCCTTTCATCCTGTTCTACCCCTGAACTCCCCAGTGCCTGGGATCCTTCTCTTCCTGCTGCTCTCTGTTGGACTCTTGTTTCTACCTGGCACAATTGCACACTGATGTTTGTCCCTGTCTCTCCTCATACTGTGTCTGTTTGGGAAGTCTTTTCTGATCCAGGCTGTCATTCTTTTTTTTATTTTTTTGGCTAAAAATCTGTTAGTTTTTTGTTTGTTTTTCTTTTTCCCAAAGATCCAACAATCATATCTGTACTCAGACTTGTTCAAATTTATTCCAAGGCAAAGTAATTTTTTTGCCGGACAGAGGAATATTAAGTGCTGAAGTTCCTTTTTAGCAGCAGCATACAAAATTTCCCAAAGGATGCAAGCATTGAAAAGCTTCAGGCAACTTTCTTGCTCTTTACGAACAAGAGTCAAATATACAAATCCTAGGCTATTTATATGTTTTTCCTGTTCTATCCTTTCTTTTTCTTCCTTTTCTTTCCATACATGAAGACTGACAAGTTAAAAGATTATAGCTTTCAACTGCAGTCTTGACAGATATTTTTCTGTGGCTTTTATTTTGTCTGTCTTGTGATGGGAGTCACTACAAAATTTCAATACCTTGCCAGCATCTGTGAAATGCAGGGAAGGAAAAATACTTTTGCAGTTTTTGTGTCATAACAACAATTTTGATTGCTGTTATCCAAGCTACCTTTTGTAGTACAGCGTCTCTTCAGTCTGCTTTTTCTTATGTTCAGGTGTTTTTATTCACTGAGTGCTAATGTGCTGGCCCATGTGAAATGTATGGAATTGGTGCTGCTTGTTCCATCAGCTGTGATGGTTATGAAGTTTCTTTGTAAATTCAGTTATTCTTAGTTCTTTCACTTTCAAAGTTGAAAGAAAGATTCAAAGAAAGTACATAAAATCAGTGTTGCATCAGTTCATTTGGTTTATATCTTTTCTGGCTTTCACCGAAGTATTGCCATTTGTTGACTCCAATTCTGAGTGAGAAATGCATTTATTTTAAAAAACTATGGGCTGGTGCCTTGAAGAAAGACATATTTTACAGCTTTTAAATTTTACTGTTCCAAAAAGTATTTCAAATCAAACCCCTTCTCCTTTTTATCTTTCATCACATATTGTATCTTGTAGTCAGCATAGATCTGGCTCAGCTGATCTGTCTCCTAGAATCACTGGTTTTGCATCAGTGGTGAATATATTTTGCTTTCTCTGATATGATGTAGCGAGAATAAATTTGACCTCTGGAGATTTTACAGTTTTAACTCTACAGTTTTTATGTTTAGAGGGTTTTGCCACATGCCTGTGACTCTCGGATGCAATAAAGATCTCTTTAGCTACCATTCCATTAGCAACTTAAACCAGTCTAAGGCTGTGGTGCCATTATTGTATGTACCACACAAAAATGTACAAATAATGCAGAATACTTTGGGAATCTAAGGTATAATGGATGCCCCTTGTCTTTAGTGTGTTGTTACTCATGGCAGTCTGCGGTTTTGAAAAGTAAAATTTTCTGCTGGTAAAGTTAATAATGCTCATGTTTGCCTTGAGAAAATGTTATGTGTGGCTGTTGCATTAAGATGGTTTATGCTGTAAGACCTGAAAGCAAAAATAGAATCCTCCATTTTTTTTTGTTACCAGGAGATATATTTTCAGCTATGTTAAAGGAGCTCTTTGGGAATTGCCCAGTGAAGTAACTAAGAAATGGTAGAGTAAAATTAGCCAAAGCTGCAAGGGTTTGCAGGAATACATGAAAGTGACTGGGAGAGAGAGAGACTCACTGAATATGGACTATTTGCTGTTGTGACCAGTTTCTGTCTTGGGTGCTTTTAATTGACAATATCTAATTCTAAACCAGGTATAGTGTGGATCAGGTGTAGTCACCTTTATTCCTCACAAGAGATACATGAGATATATCCCTCAAAACACCCAGGTGCATTCAAGAACAACTGTGAGTGTGCAGGTATGGTGCTCTCAGATGTTGGGCGAATGACACACTGAAACATGATTTTTCTGGGCTGTGTTGGTTTGAGATAACATGCCTCAAACCATGCTGAACATTAGTAGGAAATGCTAGACTAAATCTACACACTAACTGGTGTGCATACTGCTTTCACAAGCTGAGCTGTTTTTCAGTTCAAAGATAATATTTCCATTTAAATTAGTAGGATTTGCACAATATGACCTCCTGAAAGAGGTTTATACCATACTAATCTCTGTTATGAAATGTTAGTCTTTATATTTTAGTTGTTTTAAATATGCATTGGCTTAAGTGGGTCTTTATTGGCAGTATTTATTCCAAGTTAGAAAAGTGGATGTCTAACAAAACTCTCACTGTAAGAATGTTTGGAAATGTATGCAAAGGTTTTCACAACAGCAGTGTATTTTTGTATATTTTATTTAAAGTGCCTGCTGGCAGGAAAGCCATTCCAGGAGATCAGGATGTAAGTATTCCTTCCCTTAGCAACAAATACCCCACCGAGAAGTGCAACACAAGTTCTGAATATGGTTTGAGGGTATTAGGTTAATCACACTGGATTGTGGAGAAATTTCCGTGTTGAGAGGTCTTTTTAGTGTATATTTGTGATGTTCTTTACATTGGGGTGTACTTAAGACATCTAAAAAACCGCAGTAGCTTCAATCAATTTTACTTTCCAGCTGGCAGGAAAATTAGTATTAGGAAAAAGCAGTAATTACAATTAAGCTAAGATCAAATTATTACTAATTTGAAATATTGGCTACCTAAAAATATTTCTCCCTTTCCCTGTTTCAATCGCATGATAACACCATTGTATGCTCTTCTTACAGTTCAATAATTTGTGTTTGCTTGCAAAAAACCTACATTTATCTGCATCTACTTCTTCTAGGATGGAGAAAATATGAAGTTTCTTCTCTATCTCCTGATACATGCTCCCTGATGAAAGCATACCGAGTCCTTGAGATGTGTGTAGATTTGGCAGCCTTGAAATGCAGAAATGTTCCATTAAATTTGTTAATTGAGTTTGGGCTGTGGAACACTTCCAAATCACCAAGTATTAGTATATAATGCTGCTATTATAATTTCTCTGAAGCGGGACTTAGATTATTTAGGGTATTTTTTCTCTTTTTACTGCATGATTTTTTCAATTTTCTTTTATATATTTTGTCAAGTCAAAGAGACATCTTATGACTTTTAAAAATCCTTTTATCCCAAGAGAAATTCTTAAAAAATGCTGAAAACTTCTCAAAATCCACAGGACATTGAATAAATCCCTTAGTATTATGAGTTATCAACGACTGAGTAAGCTGTTACAGGTAGGAGGCTTTTGCTTCCTTTATGCCAGGTCCCATCTGTCTGTGGGTGTTTTAGGTGTTCTGCTTGCTAGCTGGAGCAGATGGGGTACTCTGCTGGTTTTGGTTTTCATCCTACCACCCTACTTTAGCAAATTTCTGCAAGCATCCAAGTCCTTTATTTCCCACTTCTGACTGGTCCTGAATTCTCTGAGCTGTCACCTGAATATGGCCTCAGAGAGGTGAAGGGTTTTAGGAAAAATTCCCTGATCTGTAGAGCAATTCTGTGAAGATATCCAGAATAAAAAGGAAGATGAGGCATGTCTTGTGCTGTGGTATTCAGCTGAAAAAGCTCCCTTGGTGATTGCCACTAGAATATTCCTGAGAGCAAACTTTATGCAGAACTGATGCTCATAATCTCTGGTTCAAAGCATATATTAAAATAACATTAATAGAAGTTAATACACTAAGGCAAATGCACTGCTTGCATATCAGAGGGATTACTGCTGCATCTAATTAGAACAGCTTTTTAAAATTTTAATCTATTAATAAATTACTTTGCATGCACATTAAGATGTTAATATTCGTATTTGATTTGATTTTCTGTTGTTAACACTAATAAAGCTTTTTTTTGAAACTGATTGAGGGAGATGACTATGTCTGCATCTCGCCATTATTTAATTAAAGCATTAGTTTAATGAATAGAAGTAAAATTGCTCTTGTTACCTACACAGGAATACTTTCAGTGTGTTTTTTTCACATCTGTTCTCTTGCATGATTTTTCAGACCCAACACTTTTGTTCCAGACTTTTTTTTCAGATGAGTTTTGTTTGATTTTCATTTATAGATCTTCATGATCACCAAGAGCGATGCATGCTAAAGGGAAAAATTAAACTGAGCAATAAACAAGGCAGCATGTACATTAGAAGATCATTCTAGTGTATAAACTTTAGCAGCCTTTCTTTTATGTGACCTGTAAATGGGTAATGCTTCCCTTGGGACCCAAGTGAAAACACTCGGGGGTGCAGCCCAGGCAGGTCCGCTCAAGAATGTAAAAATATCTGCAATAACAGATGTGCAAGTTCTGCTGTTTGTCCTCCCACATCAGAATAAGCTGGAAACATGATTGGATTATTTCCTGTGAAATGGAGGTGGACACTTGCCATCTCCTTTACCTGTTGGCACAAGGGAGCATTTGCGAAGTCATTGCACTTTGTAGAGAGCAAGACTCTTCAGGCATTCTGTTGACACTTCTCTTTTTAAGTGGTACCTTCTCATCTTATACAAGTTTAGGGAAAGTTTTATTCACAAAAAGTTTTTCACGTTATTCAGTTTTTGTTATAAACTGATGTGGCTCCAATTTCTTTTGGATTACATCCCCTCCAAGAGACAGACATTTAATTTAACACTGGGACTAACTGCAGTCAGAAAACAAAATAAAGGAGGAATCAATACTAGGCCCTTGAAATACAGTACATTTGCTGTGGAAAAACACGTGGATACAGCATCCTTCTTATTAGAACTTTTCACGTGAGAGCATTATATTCCATCTTCCATCTGTAAGGCTTATGAAGAAATGCCCAAATAGGGATGTCCTCAAACCCTTTCCATTTTCCTCAAGTTTTGGACCCGAGGGTGATACGGAAGTAGTAACACTCACAGATGTCAGCAGGCTGAAGTGCCACTGTGCAGTGTGAGAATCTTAAATATGGCTTTGAGCGCTGCTATGCAGGACAAGTTATGTCTGGAAAAGAGATGACAGGCTGCTGGTTCTTAGTGTTCTTAATGTGTGCTCTCTACCATGCTTGGCTGGCTTTGGAATACAGAGCACAGGCTTAACCATAAAGGATGTTCCCAATGGGCAAGGAGGGTCTTGAAAGAAATTGAATAATAGAATTTTTTGATATTTTTGGTTGAGTATGCAAAGCTTCACTCCATGTAATGTAACATATCAACAGCTGCACCTTACTGCTTAAAGTTTTGATCAGCTTTTTAAAACAGTTGGGATATCTCTGCATCTGTTTAGGAATCAGAAGCCAAAAGTACACCAGATAAGGCTGTGACACAGTGTTGACCTGCCCCATTCCTTTTTCCTAAAAAACTCACTTCCCTGTGCTGCATCAGAAAGGAGTGTGAGGAGTGTTCCCCACCAAGCTGTTGGAACTCTGGGCTAACATTACCCAGGTCCTTCCTAGCTGTCCTGTGCAGAACATTTAGGATGGTGTTTAGCAATTTTGGATGCTTAACATGTTCACAGCTCTGTGCAGTGGCTAATTAGTCCTTTCATGTCCATTTAGGGGCATTTTTAAAAGCTCTCAGGAATTCTATACAGTGGGTGCTGTTTTTGAGAGTCACAGTGTCACTTATGTGTATCTTAAGGTACATTTGAAAAGCAGTTCTTAATTCAGAGTGGGAAATCTTACTCTTCCATCTTTCTCTTGTAAGTCAAAGGAAGAAAAACCCCTTTCTTTTCATAACATATAATTGTGATACTGATGCATTTTTAACTACAAATGTTTTGAGTTTCTGCAGCTTCACAGTTTCTGTGTACTTTAGAATTTTTTAGAACATAATGTATTAATTGACAGCAGTATATTTCCTTTTCTTTTTGCAAAAGCATCAAACTATAGAGAAAAATCCTGTACCTTATGACATGCTGTTTTAATAATATACATGTATTTGAATATTGAAAGTTTCTTTGACTTGTGGTCTGATTTGGGGTTTATCTCAATCTACTGTGTAGGAAGCTACATATTAAAATTAAAAGTAAGTATATGCGTACCATTGGTTCTGCTAGAGATTGACTGAACTGGCTGTACAAAAGTTGAAAGGGAAGTGTTGAAATGTGAAAAGAGGGAGAGAAGGATCCAAAAATGGGAATAAGAGAGTCATCATGACTATTAGGAAAGGATTGAACAGAGTCATCACTTTATTGACAGTGAGAGACCCAGGAAGGAATTCCACTCAAGCTGTCCCATCTGTGCAGCATTAACAAGAGAAAAGGCAAGAAACATAAAGGAAGATAAATTTTAAAAAGGGACTTTTATTTTTACTTAAATGTGTGTGTTTCTTGGAAAATCAGTGCACTGCATGCCCTCTGTGCTCTGCCACTGCGCAGTTCAGACAGCAAAAGTGATGCTTGAAAATGGCTTTTTTGTCACTTTCCATGTGAAACAAAGTATGAGCAAAGAGAAGTGAGAGATCCCATAAAGTTTAAATAGCTTGGTGAGAAGGATTTGACTGGGTACAGCTCCTTTTTATGTGTTTCTTAATAAGCATGAGGTTTGCAACAATAATATTATCAGTACCAACAGCTTCAAAGAGCTCCCTTGTGTCTATTCTCCATTTTACTATGGCCGGATTTGATTTCATCCTGATGGAGATCCAGCCATCAGTGTCTATTTTTTTCATCTATAAACTAGAGAATTATTTAAAGACAATGGCACTAGCTGGCTATTACTAAGCTACTATTTGTAGGCTTTTGTTAGAAATTGCTAGTTAATAATTGTATTTGTTAATAATTAGCTGATATTTTTAAAGAAATTTGAGCAGTTAAAGGATTGATAACATCTAAAGGACTTACTCTGTGGGACAGCACAAATTTGTAACTCTTCAAGGAAAACCTATTTGAATATTTACCTTTGTCTCACAGTTAGCTGGACTGTGTGGCATAGAATGGAAAGAATTTTTTTTACAGCTCAGTTCCTCCCTTTGGCAATAGAGGAGGTTAGATTCACATATTTTGAATTTGTAGATTCTCATATTTTCATATTCTTTACCGCAATTTTTCTTAGTAGAAACAAAATGGAGCTTAAGTGAATAGGTGAAAAATGTTTTCCTATGTTGGCAAACAATATTTCTTCATTTATAAAGTAGGAAAATATTTATGTAATGCCATAGATTTAATAGCTTAATTTTCCACGTAATGCTGTACTGTGGCAAAGAAACAGAATTTGCTAACTTACAGTATTGCATTTACTTCGACATTGTCATGTTTCATGAGTAATTTCTATAGAAACTGTTACATCCATAATGTATTAAGTGTAACTTTGCCATCTACTGAAAATGCGAATTTATTGCTCTGTTCATTCTAGTCTTTTGGGAGCCTGGGGTGGGTATAAGCAAAATAAAAAATAAGGTATCAGGAACTCAACAAATGGAACACCAGAGGAATATATAAATTATTTTCAATGGTTTCTTATATTACAAATTCAAGAAGGGAAAAGTTAAATTTTGACACATGCAGGTTCTGGGGACTTGGGATAGACTTAAGGATGAGGCAGAACTCATCTTGCCTTTGGGGTATTGAAGGGAATGGCTCTCTTATCTAAAAAGAAGAGAATGCAGCAGTATTTATCTGGTTTCATAATTTGTCTGCTCACTTTTTCTCTTTATTTGCTGGCAAAAAGTTTGTCAAGAATCCTCAATCCTTCTAGTAATTTTTTGAGGATTCTACTTGCAATTTTTAATATACATAAAAAATTGAATATATATACATATTCAAATATTTAGATATTAAAAATATTTTTTATTTAGGAAATGCAAACCTTTTCTGGCTCTCCACAGCAGGCAAAATCACTGACTTGTTTCTCTAACACTTTTGTGTTTTTCCTAAGTTAAAATAATACTTTTAATTCTTGTGGTAGATTTTGTTTTATTGTCATATACAGAAAAAGGACATGAGGTTTACAACCATCCAAAAGCAGCATATTCTTGTCAGTAGCCTGATTTGAAGTGTTCCCATATTGGGCTGGATTTGTTTAGTTTCATGAGAGAGGTGCTCAGAGTTGAAAGAACAGGCTGCCTGTTCCCTATGGATGCAAAATTCCTCTTTTCTGTGCAACACTTGGAATACTGCTCACTGTCAAAGAATTTCTCAATTTGTATTTGTTCTTCGTTAGTTTATAATGTTACAATTATATTCAGGACAAACACATGTTTTATTTGGCTAACCATCATTCTTTCTCATGTTTCTGATTTTGTCTGTTTGATATACGCAGTCTTAAAAACAGAAACATATTTATACTGATGGTAAAAATCAAATGCTTCAAATTTTAATAGGGATGTCAAAATTAAAACTGGAATGAAATGCTCTGGTTCTGAATGTCACATGGAAAATGGTCTTCTTTTAAAGAGCACTGGAATTCATCAATTAAAAATTATATTCTCTGTACAAGTGAAATTTTGTGCATATTATACATTTTTATTAGACGCATTTTTGTCTTTAGGCTTTTATGATAAACTTAATAAAATACATCTTCTAAATGTTCTAAAATATCTTCTAAATGTTTTGATTGCCTTTGAAATTTTCACAGCTGACCAGATGTTAGTGATAATAACGAATGACTGTTCAGTTTTACGGAAGGTTTGTATCTGAAGTCTTCAAAATACTTTTTTTTAAATTTCTGGCTTATGGATAGAGAAAATACATTGCAGAGAGTTAGAAATTCATGATTTTTTAAAATTCATGAAGTGGCAATATAGCCAGGATCCCATTGCATTTGTAATGACTACACAATAATAAAAGAGGTAGGGGTACAACACAACTGCAGCTTTGGTTGTAGAGCAAAGAAAACTCTCCAGGAGCCAGTGCAGGTGTTCAAGTGCATTACTCATGAGTAACTTCTTGGAACTCTTTGTACTTAAGTGGGTTTGATCTTAAAGTTTGCTGAACCCTGCAGCCTAATGGGCCCCCGTTAACACTGGCAATCTCTCTTCAGTCCCAAGGGATCAGGCACAAGCACAAAGGTGATTCTCTGGTGGCCACGATAACAGCAGAGAGCAGAGAGGATGCTCAGGAGGGATGGCATTCCCTTGGGATAGCTGTGGTTGTGGAGGAACCCTGCTTAGTAGCTGTCCTACCCGAGCAAGCCAGCTGCTCCTCTGCCCCTTGAGGGGACGTGGCACTGCCTGCTGCAGCTGCAGGTCACGCATTTAACTTCATCTGCTGCTTCCCTGCCCTGGCAACGATGCCACTCCAAATCCTTGTGGCATGCCATGATATTTTTGAAGTTTAGGAGAGAACTTGGGGTGCTTTCTGAGGGTGCAAGCAATGGCAACACTGCAGACAGGCAGTGCAGGGCAGGCTGAAAGGCTCCTGCCCTGGCAGAGCGGGGAGTGCTGCATCAGGTGTGGAGGAGTTGGTGCAGATCCCGTGGGGAGCCTGGGGCTGGCTCTCACAGCTGCTCTGCGCTTGTGCTTCCACAGTGTCTTTGCTGTCAGTGTGCTTCGACCTTGCTAGGTTAAAAAGTACCAGAGTATTTCTGTTCATGTGCAGCTCCTTCTATTCTGCCTGAAGCATAAATCTGCTCCAGCCCTGTCTTGACTGTTGGATTGATTTCTGACTGGAGAAGCAGGCAGCTGTAGTGGGTGGATGACAGGGGGATAGGTGACCTTCTGTTGACTTCTCCTCAAAACCCAGCAATTGTTTCTGATTGAGCCCAAAGACTTTAAGAGGGTATTCCTGTCAGTTTTCAGTATTTTGAATTTTCTGCAAAGCTTGATTTATTTTTATTTAATTGCTTAGATTTTGAGGGTTTATGTATTTTACTAATTTATACCACTGATGGGGGAGCTCTGAGCAGGAACATGTCTCACACCCTTGGCATGGAGTGTGGCACTGGGGTTTTCCCTGCCACAGCCACACACCACTGCTCTCTCCAGCTGATTGATCATCCATTCCTCTGCATTGCCTCAGCCCAGTCTGAGCCCATGTCAGTGAACAGGGGAAGCTCGAGCAAGCCGGGCTTGTGAGGGGACTGTCAGGCATTTGATGATCAACTCAGAATACCTCGCAATGCTCTCTGGTCAGCACCTTGTGTTCCCTCAGCAGCCTTGAGCATGTTCAGCTGCCAGGACATTGATTGGGTAGTTTCCACTGGCTGCTGTAAGTGCTGTGATATTGTAATTTCCAGCTTCTGTTTTTCTGCTGTCGTTTAGAAAGCTGTGCATAGTCCAGATTGGGATTTTATGGTCTGCTGCCCCCTTGGACAGTTTATTTCTATTTTGATGGAGAAAACCTTTGAAAATGCCTGTAATCTAGGGAGTATATAGTTGGTGCATGGCAATGATGCTATCAGAGTAAGTGAAAAATTGATAGGGGTCACTGGTCCCTTGACAACAGATGAAAATAATGCAAACTTGCACAGTGCAGAGGAAAAGCAAGCAGCCCAAACTGCATATAATAGATCAGAAGTTTTCACTGGTATGTTAATGTACAGCTCAAGTTTTACATCACATGCTTGACATTTTGAAGGAGGAAGAGGGCAGAAGGAAGTGCCTGGGTTGGTACTTATCAGTTGTTGATGGGGAGCCTTATCCTGCAAGGATTTTGCTCATAAAGGCTGGAGGGAGAGCTGCGTTTTTCTAGTGGCTCCCTGAAATACATGGACAGGAGACTGTCTAAAAGGTTTATGTGATGATAAAATAGTAGTTGGAGACTTTTCAAACCTAGTGTTCTTGTGATTGGATGCAAAGTAGTTTTGGCTAATTCTTTAATCTCTGAGTTGGTCACCAGGTAAATACTGTCACTGAAACAAGCAGTGTTTTGTCACATTGGGAAGGTGGGATGAAGAAGTGAAGGGGGTTTGCAGGGTAGTGAGCAGTGTTGTAGGCTGTAAAGGCAGGTAATTTTCAACATTGGTGGGTTTGATTCATGCTGGTATGTACTAAGCCTTTACTCAGCCTTCAAGTTGTGTTTCTTTTTTTTTTTTGCATACTTCAAACTTTTTCTTCTGTAAAGTTACAAAATGAGGAAAAATAGTGGTTCTTTCATGTGACTTTTAGATATTTGATTTTTAAATTTCTCTATTCGTATTAGTTACAGGTTGCACTTAAGTAGTTATTAAATATTTACATATGTTTTTTGCTTAAAAGGCATTATTCAGAAATTAAGAACCCTTTATAGAAGATATTATTAAAAAATCATGGCTCACTAATCCAAAATGAGGTGAAGATATATCTTAAAAGGTACTGCTACATTGCTGCAGTAAATGGAAGATTACCCAATGTTCACATATTAATGTCCACTGTAAATTCAATTAATTAGCAAGTAATTTGGAGAGAAATGCAATTACTGTTCATTAATTACTCATGATTATGAACAACCATTATGAAGCATGTATTAAATACAAACCCAAGTGCAATTGCTGCAGTTTTAACTTTCTTTTTATTTATCTTTTGACATTGTTTCTGTTTTATGTCAGGATGCAGCTGTGATCCTGAAACGGCTTAAGTATGTGCTTAGCTTTGTGTGCTGGGAATGTTCTGAGAGTCTTCTGTGAAAAGCATTTTAATTTGTGACCTTGTCTGTGTACTTGTATGTGAGTTTGCCACTTCCATAAGTAATTTCACTAAGTCCTGACACCTTTTAACCTTACTGCCCTCATGAACTGCCGAAATTTTATTTGAGCTCAGGGTGCCTAGAAATCAAATCTGGCACCACATACTCATGATGGAAGGATGGTGATAAGGGAAACCAATTGAATCTTCTGCACTGAATAATTTTAAAAAATAATATTGTGGCATTAACAAACCTTTAGGACAAAACTTTGTGTCAGGAGACTGTGAATTTCTCATTAGCTCATGTATCACTTGCAGTTTGACTTCATGATGGGATGAAGGCACTGGAAGCTCTATTCCCTCAGGATGCAGGGATTGCATCAGAAACTGATGCAGGATCTGGGATCTTTTTCTGCTTCACCAGCTGCCCAGCATATGGAGTATTTGAGGCCAGCTTAAGGCCTTTCTCTGCTTGTTCTTCGCAGGGAAAAAATAAAATCAGAAAGAACATGTGACGTTTCTGTCTAACTTTTTGAAAGAAGATTAAAAACCAGGTACATAGCAGGCATATATAGCTCAGTGGCCTTAAACTGTGCCTGAAAAACTTCCTGGGTGAACAGACAAAGAAGGACTGGGTGGAGAATTTGGGTTTGGACAGTGTATTTGTGAAAAAATTCCAGGAGGTAAAATGAAATGTTTGTCTATATCTGTGCAAAATCTCAGGACCTGAGTTTGTGAGTTCTGGTATAAAGACCTTGTCCAACTGTCTCTAAAGCAAGCAGCACTGTTGGTCAGTATTTGGAATTAATTATTTGGTATAATATATGTAGTTGCCAACTAGAAAAGGAGTTTCTACTTTGCAGAGTTTCCCAGCTTTCTTTGTCTTTTAGTGATCTGTTTCCTGCAAAAGATTCTGTGGAGATCTATCTATATATTTTCCTAAGCTTTATTCAGGAGCCTGGCACCACAACCTTTAGATATTTAGAGAAATTTTTCATTCAAGTTCCCCTGTGATACATTGTGACTGTGATCTACCTTGTAAAGCTGAACAAAAATTTGTCAGGAGAGTTCGTGCTGAGGAAATTTGTTCATAAAAACTTCACACTGTTCACTTTATGTGTTCTGCTCCCTGGCTTCACCCAAATGTTGTGTTTTGTAAATTTTGTGGATTGCAAACATTCTGTATATGAAATTTGCTCCATGCTTAAAACACAGAGTATTTGAACAAATAAAAGTCCTTGAAGATCCTGGCTTAGAAATGAGATCTTCTGAATTCTGTTCTTGCCTTGTTTTCGGGGCAACAGACTGCTTAGAGCCTTTGAGCTTTTCAATATCCTGGCTTTTTTTTAAATGGAGGGATGAATAAGCCCACCAAATTTGTGTGTTTTCTGCAGTTCTGTCTGCATAAGTTCATTTTATTCAACCTCTTGGTACCCCAGTTGAATGGGCAGTATCTGGGGTGTCTGACCTGTTGCAAATGAAATGGTACATGCAGGCTACGTCAGTGCAGCCAAAGTTTTGCATATCCAGAGTTTTAATATCCTATGGAAATGCATAAATAGTTGGCTGTAGAGTTTAGATTAGTGGCCCATTTGACTCTGAGATCTCTACAGCTACCAGAGACAAAAATCACCATAAAAAATAACAAAAATAAACCTGACACTGAATGGATAAACCTGAACAAAATGTCTTTGATTGGAGCATTTGGGATAGCTGCCAGGCTGGACTTTGAGATGTTTATAATGGGTTATGTGTTGATTGAGGAGAGGAGCATGAAAGGTGCAGTTTTAGCACCCCCAGCCTATGCCAAA
This sequence comes from Oriolus oriolus, assembly GCA_013400235.1. Taxonomy (NCBI): domain Eukaryota; kingdom Metazoa; phylum Chordata; class Aves; order Passeriformes; family Corvidae; genus Oriolus; species Oriolus oriolus. The sequence goes on from VXBT01010380.1 coordinate 824,261, forward strand.
ATATGCAAGAAGGTGGGGACTGCTGTTTGGACAGGGGACAGATCAATTAAATCTTTTAGGACAGGATGCTTTAAAATGCATGTTTGTAAGTTAAGACATAACCTAAACATTTTAATCACAGGAGATTCTGAAGTTGTATCCAGGTGGTGAGTTCCTCGTGGGGAGTCAACATTGAAACAGACTCTCCCAAGTCTTCAGCAATTCATTTATTTTCAACCTTGTAGTTTTTGAATTGGTTGAACATTTAAAATTCTTTCCCCCTGCTAATTAGAGATGGTAAGGAGATGTGCTGATGCAGCTTTTCTTTCAATTTCAGATCAGACAGAGTTTAAGTTTGATTTATTCAAACACATTGTGAATCCTTTTAATAAAATAAATAAATCCTGACAAAATGTCATGGTTGAATTGTAATCTTAACTAGGAATACAATTTTAACATTCTGATTCTCAAACTCCTAAGCAAAACCAAAGGTTAAAAAGGGCTTATTATTTAAAGAAAGGGATAGACACTGGCAAAGGAAAAACCGAGAGTAGATACTTTATTTCCTCTGGCCCTTAGAGATAAATAATACCCCTGTTTCAGTAGTTTTATCAAACAGTGAAACCTAGACTAAAAATCAGCTGTTACCCATTTTGTTTGTAAAGTGGCTCTGGAGTTAGTGAATTAAAGCATGTTGGTAAAATAAAGTTTTGAAAAATTGATATTTTTATATGGAAATAATGCATGGTTTTCTAGATAGAAGAAATGGCATGGAATAGCAGTGATGGTTTTAGTCCTGAAGAAATAAAGTAAAATTTGAAATGAAAATGTACATGTGAAAAATTATTGCTTGATTTGCTTTATGCTATTAGCATACTTTAAATTTTAATTATCTCGCTTTTGGATATCTTTTGCAAAATTAATTTCTTTTTCTGAGAATTGTAATTTTGACTGTGAATTTTATTTCTAAAAGGCCTTGGGACATTTGAGCAGTTTTCTAATATGAGACACATTGTACTGTTGTGATTTTCCTATTCAGAGGTTTGGTTTTTGGTGAAGTTTTGTGTTGTGCCATCCAGGTGAGCACTGCAAGCAGTTAAGCAGATAAATAATTCTACTGAGTACTCAAGGGCAGAAATATCGTGAATGCCAACAGAGAGTTACCTCAGTGGGAAAAAACAAGCATTAGCAAGGTGAGACATTAGAGCTTGTGCAAAAACAGAGATGATGAAAATGTCTGTCCTGATAAACATAAATCATAGCATAGCAATTGCAATTCTTTGTTGGTAAAATTAGAGGTAATAATTTTAGTAGAATGAACTGGACAGAAACAAAGTTGTAAAGCAATGAGCAGGATGAGATTGAACAATCTGCTTTGAGATCCTGGAAATAAACAAAAGACTGAAGAATAGGTGAAAAGTCAGTTGAACTAAGGATTTCTTTTTAAGAGTTTGGAGTAAAAATGCCACATATTTATACAAGCAGATGGTAAGCTCAATTCTGCTTTATTAGACAGCTTAAAGACTAAAGTAGCCCTATAAAATTCAATGGAAATAAAATTTACCAGATAAATTATCAATGCTGAAAACAAATTTCAGTAAGAAAGTAACATGTATCCATGACTGTTTGCTTAAAATAGCTGGCAAAACAATAGAACACACAATAATTTTAATTTTTTTAATAGCAAATTTGCATATAGGTTCACTGGTCAGTACTGAGTTCCAGTATCTAGGCAAAGGTCAGCCTAAAATTCAAACACTGAAGTACTTTTCTCTTTCGCTGTTTTCATTTGCTGAAATCCTTTCAAGTGAAACTGTTTTTTAATTGTTCTGTGAAGAAAGTTGGCATCTTAATTTTAAAATAATGGTTATTTTAAAAACCCATTAGTTATTATTTTGGTTTTATTTAGCATGCATGAAAGTGGATCAATGTTAGCATGGAGTAAGCCAGAAATGGCACCAACTACTTAACATATATTTCCCTCCTGTAGTGTCAAACTGGTTTATGTTCATACCACGTGCTGCTCTGATAGTCACAAAGGTTCCTGGTAGACACAAATTCTGTTTTTTCATACCATTCTTTGTTTCTGTGATGTTTAGTAACAATGTGTATTCATATGAAAAGACAGCCGCAAATGGGAAAATTTGCTCTTCATGTACTGAGTCGCTGTGACTAGGATATTTGACAGACCTATAAGACACTTTCTGTACATTACCGGCAGAAAAAGGAACAGATTTTAGGCCTTTGAATCCCAGATCCCTGCATTATTCTTTATTGTCTGGGAGTCAGTTTTCTGAGTGGTGTAAATTCAACCAGTATCTCCTGAGGCAAAATGTCAGTGAATTCACCTACCCAATTATTGGGCCTTCTATAAATTTGTTATTACATTTTTATTATATAGGTAAAATAAAATGCCTTGGGCATCTTTGCATAAAATAGCTAAACCAATATTAAGTTGCCAGCAGAACAGCAAACTCTTTTCCTGTCTGTGTGTTTTTGAGGGACTCGCTTTGCTCAAAGTCTCCATAATGAGATGGCTCTTCTATTATGTTTTTATGAAGGTCATTGGTTCTGGACAATTTCAGGCAGATGGTGGAATGAGAGTTTCTAATGGAAAATGCTCTATTGCAAACCTCTTTTGAATTAAGGTCAGGGCAGCTTCAACACTTGTACAAGTGGAGTAATCCTAATGAGACTCTCAAACAGACATTGTTCAAATTATTGGGATTGAAAGACTCAACCTTCATTTTGAAGTTAATGTAGAAATTATATTCTGTATTGTCCTGTACTGTTGAACTGAGTCAAGATACTTTTCTGTGCGGAATATGTTGCCATAACCTGATTTTGAGAAAATGAGCAACGGTAGAAAGGGTAACATCTGAAACAAATGGTTGCAATTCCCTGGCTAGTTGCCCATGCAGAAAGCTTTCTTGGGCTCAGCTGCTGGTTCCAGGGCAGCTGGGGGAGCTGGTGCAGCCCCCGTGCCAGTAATGTGTGAAACAAACATAGGAATACACGCTGCATGAAAAGGGAAGGGATCCTTTTCAGTACATAAGCTGAATTCTTCCTTGAAGTGTACTGGCATCATGTGAGTTTTCTCCTGATTCAACATCAGCCAGCAAACTGTCAGCCTTGTCCTAATCTCCCTCTGACAGCAGCCCAGATAATCAATAGCACCGGCTGGCTGAGGAGAGAGTTGAGACGACTGACTGAGACTAATGGCTCCATATGCACAATCACAACAAATAAAGGAAAGTATTTTAGTAGTCTGTGTGCAGCTCCCCTGCAGTACTAACATTTTCGGGATGTTTAGAGACCTCTTGTACATCTCTTGCCTTAGGAATGCACTGAATTTTGTTTTACACTTATATACTTAATCTATTTCTAGTGATGCTTTCAGAAGAATGTTACGTGAAGGAAATTTGCTATTATGGAAAATTACAGAATTCTAGGAACATACTTCATCTTGGAAGATGTCTGACAGTGAATAGCAGATACATCACACAACACTGAAAGATGAAGTTAAGAGTTAGGAACAGGAACACTGTAGGAGAAGGCACTTGGCAGTAAAAGCTCTTTAATAGCTTTCCAGGAAAAAAAGGTTTTGGAAAGGGCTTGCAGATTGGTGTGTGGTTTGTATTTGCAGTAAGTGTTACCTGAATATGGTGGGTGCTTCATGTTCACTCGAAACTGCATCCAGAGGGCCATTGGGTTGATCTGAAAATGAAATCTGAAGTGTCAAAGTTGGCAGCTATAAACTGAGGGATGACAGTGTCTGTGCTATCTGTCTCAAATGAATGCACTGTTATTTGAAAGTTGTATTTATTCTTCTGTGAGATTCCTGTACCTGAGTGAGTTTTATACGTGTTCTGGTTCAGAAAAACACCATGCCTCTATCTCATTTATTGGATTTCAGCATGGTGGAGCTCTTGTAGGTAGCTTAAAAAGTTATGAAGTTTTATTAAAGTCGATAATGTTCAAGTAAACTTTTGGTTTTTTACTTTGAATAAATAAATAAAAATTAGTTGTCTAGAAAAATCTGAGAAAACAAATTCTGATTTCAGTGACTGTAATGGTACCATAATTGTGTGCTTCACTTCAGTAGTATGGCTGACATCAGAAGAAATGGTACAAGGACTAAATAATAAAGGTGCTTTTCTATCCAGGGCCTCCTTTTCCTTCCTCTTTCTTCCAGGGAATATGTGGGGGATTTACAAGTGTATCTCATATGTTTGGAGCACAGAGAGCACCACAGCCCAAGTGTGGCAGTATTAAGAAGTGTCTTTCAATAAGAATTTGAATGAGTTTTTCAGAATTTCACTTGAGGTATTCTTATCCTCATACCTTCCAAGGAGATTAAACTGATACGATCAGCATTTGTACTCTGAATTAAGTTTCCATGTGTGGGCTTATTAAAGAATAGCTGTTGTTTTCAGTTCAGATATCTTTATTTCAGATCAGTGTTTAAATATAGCAGTCCTTAAGTACTGTGCGTGATGGTGACAGGGAACAGTACAGACACCAAATGTTTTTCCTGTGGAGGGAAAGGCAGTGGCCAACCCAGAGGAATTGTGGAGTTGGACACAAGAACAGGAAGGGGATGATGGACACATTGGCAAGCAATTTTAGTGGAGCCACATTTTTCTTGCTCTGGCATCAGCCAGGATTCCTGGAGTTTCATTGCCCCCAGCTGGCCATTCCTTTTCCTCTGGTACCCACCTGCCTTCCTTGTCTCCCTGGGCCAGGGTGAAGGATCCATCCTGGGGAATCCACCCTCACTCTGTGCCAGCTGTCTCTGCTGCAGGGCCGCTGGCACTTCTGGACCCTCAGGTTCAGCTGGGCAGAGATTTAATTCCATGTGTTCAATGTTGTCTGGCTTAATTAACCTAATTCTACCTTTGATTGAATAACCCCTTTTTCTCTATTGACTGTCTCATTAAAAGGTTGAATAAAATCTGTCTTAATTTGTTGTACACTAGTTTTCCCTTTCCTGAGGCGCACTTTTTAGAGAAAGCTTGCACGCCCACATGTTCCGTTCTCTCTTCTGTGTTTTCGCTTTTGCTTGTTGCTCTCATTTTATAAGAAGTCGTGTGTAGATATGATGTCACATATATGCATAACATAGATAATAAGATACAATTTTAGGCTCATATCTTGACTTCCTAATCTTTACTATTATTGCATTTCGTTTGTGTCTCAGTTGGGCACTCTGTCCCTCTGTTGCCTGACACTGCATTAAGGATTTTTGTTCTTTTCATCACACTAAGAGCTCTCAATGCCTCATTTTCAGTCCAGTTTGCAGTTTTTGCAACTCTGCCCTTCACAGTTCTCAAAAGTACTGACTTCCCTTTGCTGTAAGCTATTTTGTTCTTTAATCCTATCTTTGTCTTGTCTTCCAACTTTCATTCTTTGTCTTGACTTTGTGGCACTGAGGGCATTACTTTGTTCTTTTGTCTTTACATCCCTACTCCAAGAGTCTCTTATTTTTTCTGCAGCATTAAGCACCTGCATATTTATATTAACGTTAATATTAGTATTAAAAGTTACAGATTGATTAGGGGGTTTTTAGACATTTTAGATGACTTCATGTGTTAAAAATGTTCTATAGTTTGGAACTGCTGATTTGATTTTAGATCTTATAGTGGGCATTGTGATGGAGTCAGTAAAATGTCAGAAAAGGGGGCTTTTTGAATAGATTCAGTTATTTTCCAGAAAAGATTGCTGTAAGGAAAAATTAATACAGTGATGTAGCATGTCAGGAAGATTTCTAAGAAATCAGTTACACAGTGTCAAAAATCCTTCGCAAAATGAGTTCTTTTTATCCTTTAAATTTGGAGTTCCCAATTTTTCACCACTAACTTAACTCTCCTGTGTTTCCTAATGCCAAATGCAAGTTCAATATGAGTGTGCTGATGCTCAATGTCCTCATTTTGGTTCTCAGTTCTCCTTCTTCCCATGTTTCTCTAAAAGAAGGAGGAAGCCCTTTGTTTAGGCTACCTGTTTTAAGAACGAAGAGTGTTTATAGAGTATTCATCTGTATTTTCTTCTCCATGATACATACGGTGACATCACTGCATACTTTTATATGGTTTGGACAATGCAAAACCAGCAGTGAAAATGGAGAGAGCAAACAGAGCATGTTTTTATAATTAACTACAGGACTTAGAGCATAGCTTGGGAGTCACGTACAGAAAAAAGCTTAGCTCTGAACTCAGAGGATGGACCTCTCTAGGCTGTTTTTCATATTTAGTGTCCACAGCAGTTCAGGTCTTCATGCTGTGTTCTCTCTAGTATCAGGTTTAAAAAAGTCAAACTATTTCTTTAAAAACACCTCAACTGCTGCTGTTGATGTTTAACAAAGATCAGAACATGGATGAATTCAAATTGACAGGTAAAACCTCTCAATGTGTTGCTAATGTTCTAAAAGGGTTAACCACAGTACCTGCAGTCACCCACAGGTAAAACCTTTAAAGGAGCTGTTCAGGATGCAGTCAGAGAAGAATTAACAATTACGATGAAGCAACCCTGGTTTTTGTATTTAACTGAGGTGACCATTATGTTACAATGCCTGTAGCCTTATGTAAAACGTGTTTTATTGTGGGATGACATTCTCATAGTGCTTTTAAAATTATGTACCATAGCCAGTGGTAGGTAGTAAAACTCCATTTCTTGTGTACATACAGGGTTTCTACTTTATCACAGACCTTTCTAACTGTCTCAGGCCCTGCACTTCAGAAGAAGTCCAGCTAAAGCTTTTTTCCATTTCTCCTTTTCACAGGCAGAGCTGCATGGCCACCTCCTTTATCTTGCATTCATGTCAAGTATGTGTCGCCATTTCTTTCAGCTGCATCCAGCGAGGGTTTGATATTTGCTCTTATTGCAGTAGTTTGCCATTTTTGACCCACAATGGATTTGTGATTCTTTCTGAAATATAAATCTTCTGGTGCTCCACTAAGTTCTTCCTCATCTTTCATCCATGCATTAGAACTTTCCCTCCTAATGATATACCTATTTGACACAAATTTAATCTTGTTAATTTCAGACTGTTTCTCTTGCTTGAAACACTATTTTGAATTCTAATTCTATATTCCAAGGGGCTCAGAATGACTTCCAGTTTCATGCCATTTGGCAAATTTCTAAGTGTTCTCTTTTTTCAGTCATCTAAATCCTGAATCAAATTATTAAATTGCACTTGATACTGGCCAGATCTTTCCCCCCTCTACCAAATTCTCTTCCTAACATGACAATAATAAATCCACTTTGAGAGCACAGCTGTCTGAGAAGTGCATTCACCTTATGTTCATTTCATTAGGCTTGGAGTCCTTAGAGGGAAACAACATCACTGAGCACATAATATGCTGTGGCTTAGTTTTGTCAGGCCCAGTTGGAAGCTCTCATGCTGCCTGTGAGTCCAAGGTTGGTGAGGATGGCCACACTTCTCCTGAAAATACTCAGAGAATTTAATCAGGATATCTTCCTCCCCCTCTTTTCACTTGTGTAGTACAGAAAAGACTTGTTATGAAAGGAAATAAGACTGATTAAACAGAATCACTCTTATAATGATGTTGTTATTTCTTTCCACATTATTGTGTTGTATATGATTGTGAATTAGTTGTTTAATCACTTTTTCTAGTGTCTTTTTGGGTAGTAAAATCTAGGAAGTAATTCTGCAGATTTTTTCCTTAGTTTTGAGAATATTTAAAAATAAGTTTCCCTTTTCTTGTCCTTGGCATTTCCTTGCTATCCACAGATCTTAAAAAACATTCACTAATATTTTAAAGATTAATTTGGTTAGTTTCTCCAACACTTCATGGGAAATTTTATCAGGCTTCATTGATTTCAACACACATTACTTATCTACCATTTTTTTCCAAATATGACCTCAGCTCCTAATCCCATAGTTAAAAATGTTTGTGTCATAGTAACTACTTGAATTAAACTGTCTGGTGAAGGCTGAAATAAATAAACCTTTGACTAATTGAACCTTTTCTACAGTTGGGTTCTGTACAATTCTTGTTAGGATTTGCTCGCACACACATTTTGTTGTGGCTTGGGCCTCACATGTACTTGCTCAACAAAGCAAATATTTTTGACGGTAAAAATTTGAATTTAGATTATGGTGCTAGATCCAAGGTGTCCTCTGGGCAAGTATTCCTGACTAGTAAACAGAAACTTTGCATTGGCCCCCATTATTCCAAAGTATATATGCAACTGGCACGGTGCTTTTCATGTCAGCTGGGTTATGGTCATGATTTATAAAACATTTAAAAATGTGGCCTATGAACCACAGCGTCCTGGAGTATTTTAGAATAGAGTTAACTGTTACAGAACAGAGTTCTTATGCTATTTAGTGTTTCAAAGATAATACCTCCTCAGTTTCATGTGGAAGTGAATTGGCAGCCTGTGTATGTTAAGGCAAAAAAAATTAATAGTCTCTTTCTGACTCTACAAGTCTGTGTGAATTCGCTGCAAGCATCATTTTCAGTTCTGCTGCCTCAAAGATCATGCTTAGTGTCACACTGCACACTTTTGGAGAGCAGGAAATGGAGTTAAACTTTCTGTATTTTTCCCAAGTAGAGTTGTTTTGAAAAATCAGCTGTCCTTTCTGCCGTGTGAATTCTACTCTTTAATGCAATTCCTCTGAATTTACCTGTTTTGCCAAAGAAAATCAGAATTTTTCCAAGATTCCAAGACAAATTGGAAGAAATAAATCATAAGGTCAAAAGACCATGCACTTACCTTTAGCTTATAAATGATGCCACAAATTTTTGTGACCTGGTTAAATTCAAGGGTTAAACAAAGTGTTGTACACTGTTTCTGTCTTCAGACATTTGTTCTGTATCCATGGACTTATTTTAATGTAAATAGTCACCTCGACAGCTGTGTCCCCTTAAGCACATTTTATTTAGCAGCTGGGTTGTACACGTCACTTGGCAGCCATGGATTTTCAATTTTTCCCTGTGCCAAGGGGGCAGCTGGAATAATTTGAGTGCTCATTAATTTGGGAGAAATATGAGCTGCAAGTCAGACAACATGAGTCTTCTGTATGGTGTTGTACAAGGATAAACGGATCAGGGTAGAAGCAATTTGCCCTGTCCCAAGGGGGTCTTCGTTTTTTAATAAGCTGGTTATGAAAATTCTATTTCTTTGCAGTTTAAAGAGTCTAATTAGAGCCTGTAATTTCTCTCATATAACTGGAGTGTATGAAGGTTAACATTAGGCCTCCAGAGTCTTTTCACATTCATTTACAGACTTAAATCAGGTAATAGTTTGTAGCTAATTAGAATGGTGTATTAAATATTTAGTTTGACTTCACTTAACTGTGAGAACACATGGATGTTGTAGCGCTACAAATATTATAAAGTAGAGGTACATTTAATTTTTAATCAAAGATAAACTTAAAGGCATAGCAATTTTAATACTGACTGGTATACTATGACAGTCTGAGCAGCAATTGCCTTCAGTTGATTAAAATGTCAAGATAAAGGAATTTCATGTCTATTTTATGTTCTTGCTGTAGCACTTTGAAGGTTCAAACAATTCATGGTGTATATACCCAGTGTCTGAAGGATTAAATATTTTTCAGCACAGCAGACAGTTTTAATGTAAAATCTCATTTATTTTTCTATCCACTAACTCAGCATTTTCAGAAAGATTTTCTTAAAGAAGTTGTGGTGTTTCTACTCACAGGAAGTCCAACAATAAACACACATTCCTACCATCAGGGGCCAAATAGTGGGTCTGCTGTTTCATCACGGCAGCATCTGCATTTACAGCTTCTTCTGCTTTGGCTGATTTCATATTTCAAGGAACGAGTAAAGTAATCTTAAAATTCTATCCACAAACTTTTTTCTGTTCTTGTAAGTCTTCAGTTTTTTTCTCAGGCACACGTTGTGATTCTCAGGGCTGTCCTGTGCAGGCCCAGGACTTGGACTCTGACAATCCTTGTGGATCCCTTCCAGCTCATATTCTATGATTCTGTTACATCTACAGTTCACAAAATTCTTTGCATTCTCTGAGTAGACTTCATACAATTTTCTGTGCTACATTATGAAAATCTTCCTGTTGCAGGTTGGATTCTTAGAATCTGAACCTTTTGCCACTGAACTTAGTATAAAACTTATCGTAAAACTCAGCTGTACAGAACCAAACAGAGGCTTACAGAGTGGAGTTCAGCACCACAGTGACTTCTACCTAAAACAGCTGGTTCAAAGCACAGGCCAGGGGGATTTACATCTCCTTGTAGTGAAGGGAAGCTCACTCAATTCAAGCCTGCATGAAAAAAAGACAGATATCCTGAGTCATAAAATACAGAAGCTCACTTCAACACAATTCTGCAAAGCTCCTACAAAATGGATCATATTTTATTAAACTGGACGTTTTCGTAATGCCTCTTGGTCAGAGCAGGAGTGGCTATGGTTTGAATTTCTCTGGCTTTATTTTAATGATGTTTTTGTGTGTGAAATTTATTCTATGAAGAAATTTAGTTGATAAATATAGAACATCCAACTACTGTTACAGACCTGCATGATACAAAATGACATTGCACAGATGTAGCTGTGATGTACCAGAGAGCCCAGAAGGACCTTACACCTTTTTAAATTATCCTTCTACAGTCTGATGTCTACCAAGCAACAGTCACATTCTGTTAACTTTTGTCTGGTGAAATTTTTGACTCCTTTTTACCACTTTTCAGGACCCATATTTATTTCCAGTGGGAACTGTGTGCTAATTCACTTGGCTGTGTGTACCTTGGCACCATTGTCTGTTTGCTTGTGTGTTAATGCCATTTTAGTTTAGACTGGATCCTCAGCTGCTCATCTTCCCAACCTTTCCCACAGTTCCAGTGAGCTGATTTCTTGTCCCATAAACTGAGTGCAGCTCCCTTTTTCTTGCCTGAAGGGTCACTTATTCCAGAGCAGAACTGGTCTGGATAGCAGTGAAATCCTTTGTTCTTTTGTGAAAAAAGCTGTGGGTCTAAAACTGGAATATCTAAAGTGGTGAAATACTTCAAACTGAAAAGGGAAGGATCCTGATAAAGTGAAGAGGTGAACAAATAACCGAGATAAAATAAAGAAGAAATATACTGTATATTTGTCAGAGAAAAAAAGAGAAAGACAAAAGGTGTCTGTAACCTCAAAACAGTCGAACCTTTCGATCAGCTTGTTCAGGTCTCAGATTCTTGGCTCATGATCTGTAGCTTTAATCTCAAGTTTCCTCTCCAGCATATTTTGGATGCTAGAAACTCCATTACAGATTGGTAGAAAATCAGTGATAAAACTTCTAAATATCACCTTATTTTCTTATACTGCTTTCCCAGTTGCCAATTTTTATAAAATGGTTTATGACTGCAATAATCCCCTCAAAATCAGCTGTTATGGGAGATAATAGCCGGTTGTCAGAGCATTAACCACCCTTGACTTCACTTTGGGCCATTATGTAACAAAAGAATGAACTGGTGGTAAAGTTGCCAGATGTATTAAATTATATGATGAATTATAGAGACTCTGTAGTGGGGATTAGTGTCCAAAAGAGACTAGTGGAGGTTGCCAAACCCATTATCTGATAGGACTGCAGGCTGGACGAAATCCCAAGGGTGAAAGGCCGGTGCTTTATCCATTATGTCATCCTCTAATCTGTGTCTGCACCATGCACAGCGAAGCACACTGCAAATGAGTTACCATTGTTCTCTGTTACATCCTGGAACTGTGTAATAGCAAAGTGGAGACCTTGGCAGGATTTGGTTACTTAGAATTTAGTCTGATTTTGATCTTTTCTCATGGATTCTTGCAAAAAAAAATTAGTTGATATACAAGAAAGTTGAGTAGAGTAGTAGCAGAAATTGTATGAGCCTGCTTTTTCCACAGGAGCTTCAGTTAGATCCAAGAAATTTGGTTATGTCATGGCTTCTGCTCTAATCCCTTCCCCTTCTCTCCATTCAGACAAATTAATTTGTTTAGGCTGCTATTTTGCATTTAAGGAAGAAAATTAATGTTCTACGTTTCAGCAAATCCTCCAAGATTTTGAAGTACGTCAATATTAGTTATGGTTGAATTATGCTTGGGTAGTTCATGTAGGCTTGGCTTGTTAATGGTTTGTAATGACTGACCTGGAATCTTGCATATCAGGAATGGAATCAAAAATTTCCTCTGCTTTTCAGATGATACCATCGAATTTGTTCCTAGCTCCAATAAATTGATTTCATTTTACTTTGAAATAGTAACAATATTATGATAGAAAACTGATGCCAGGTAACTTTTGAAAGTTAAAAAAATGTGAGTTAAAATTTTCCTCTCCCTCTATATCCCATTTAGTTGAAGTCATTGTACCATGGTTGGATGTACCAGTGGAATGATATAAAAAGGAGAATAAATAAAATTTTTTAAAACTCAGGAAAATATTTCTAAAATAGTTCTTCACTAATAATGTGCAGTATTTATACAATATTTGGAGGTGCTGTATTATATTCACACTCTCTCTATATATCTGTTATATCTATAACACACCCCATCGGGGTCAAAGTAATTTGTTACAGCTTGGGCTGAAAGTAAAAGTTACATTGAAGGCAACAGATTGGGGTAATCTCAGGTTTTCAGGTTTTTTTGAGAGGAGTCTGTGTGATGTCATTTCCTAGACATAGTCTCAGCCAAAAAGTTTAATATTCTCAAAATCTGTGAAAATTGTCTTTGCTGACTTAAATTGGATGCTTATTAGACCTATTTAGTGGGGGGGGGGGGGGGTGTTTATGCTTTTAAATACCATCTTTTAAATGTTTATTTAATACAACCTATTTGCTCTGCCACATCTTTATATATTATTTATTGTTACACTGCTGCTCTGCTGTTTGTGCCACCTGTGAAGGAACCGATCTTAATTCAGCGCTGTGTGACCAATAATCCAGGATGGGTAAAATGGCTAAAACTTGTGCCCCGTGTAAAAAACCTGTCTTGATTTTTTCACAACCGTGTCAACCATCAAACTCTTTTAGAGAAACAATAAACCCTGTGCTAACAAGCCTTGAGTTGGACACTTTCTCATCACCTGCTCTGTCTTTACACAGTGTATAATAAAGTAGCATAATCCCATCTCTTCCTGCTAGCAATATTTCTTATGCATTGAGTGAATTTTCACAGTGGGAAATTATTCTTTGTAAATCCTGAGTTGCATTATAATTTTCTGTAAACCAGCAAACCGTGTCAGCACATTTTCAGGGCTAGAAGAAATATCCTCACTTGATGTCTCGCGTAAAACATGTGGCTTGTTTGAATTTTCCAAATGTAACCCTCAGCAGCCCTAGACCTGGAGAGCAGATCCAGAAATGCTCCTCACAGGTGGATGTGACACAGTGCTGCTGTCCCCTGACCCCAAGGGATTAACTGCAGCATCCATTTCCTTTTCTCCTGCTGGAATTTTCTGAGGTAGGTCTGGCTAAGAGCTGTTGGGGATGTGGATGCTTAGGGAAGCAGGGCTCAGATTCCCGATGAGCATTTTCCTTTATTGTAGTTTTTGCTTACAACATCTTGTTTTCCAGTGAAGCAGACATTTTAATTACCTGGGGTTTGCTTTTGCTAACTGTGCCATCAGTTTTTAGGGTACAACGTGTGGAGTTTCAATATCACTGTAATAAAAAACATTGTTATAAAATTGTCTGGGTCCAGTGTGCAACTGCAGGAAGGGAAAAAACATGAGGAAATGTATAAATGTAAACTTTCCCAAAAGAGGTATTTTGAATACTATAGGAGAAAAATTAACAATGAAAAACCTTTTACTGAGTAACTTAACATTTAAGGATTCAATTTCATGAGGTAATGTCTTCAGTTTCATGGCTTCCTTGCACTGAGAACACTGTAAGTTGAGGCTTTCAGCACCTCACAGGGTAAAGGTCTCTAACAGGACAGAAGATATTGAGGTAGCGCTGTCTTATGTTGCATCACCTTAGGTTGCACTCCTTCTAAGTAGAATTTTGTGTGCTCATTTAGAGCATTGTCTTCATGGAAACTCCAGATAACTTATCAATTCAAATAGATCCTCAAGTTGTTTGGTTTTGGGTTTTTTTTAATTACTTCATAATAAAAAATGAACTGAAGTAAAAAAAAGCTATGAGGACATTTAGAGATAAATTGAAATTTCAAGAATGACTTTCTATTTCTCTTCTCCCATGCCTGTTCACTGCCCTGTATGTTATGCCCTTTGCAACAACCAGATGCACTGAATACACTTGGAAATCGTGCTTATTTTTTGATTGATTTGTGTGTGTATCAGTTAAAGTCAGAACCTTAATATATCTCATATTGATATATTTTACAAGTTCAACATTTTTCCCTTTTCAGATTTGGAAAGGTTTCTTGTACAAAGGCCTGGGGTCTGTTCAGGTTTCTTTTACTGTGAATCTTACTGATTGTGATAAGTGAATCCAGTATGACTCTGAGAATCCTTCATGGCTGTATCCAGACTGCTCCTCACAGGCAAATATGGGATTGGGCCCTGTGCTTAACACAGGGACCCACTGCAGCATCAATTCCCCCTTTTCCCACTGGTGTCTTCTGAGGTGAGGTGTACAAAAGGATTCTGGAGAGAGGGGACTAGGAGGATGAGATGATGTGAAGAACAGTGATGTTGAAGACTAACCTGGAAGTGGTGACAAGCACAGCGTACTGTTGGGCGGGAAGCGTGAGGTGCCTGGGAAAAGCTTTCTTGAGAGCTCTCACCTTGAGAGTCCTTGTAATAGTTAAATCAATTAATGTTCGTGAGGTTGCTTAGGAGTTCAGACAATCACTTAGTCTCACATTGATCCATTGTTCCCAGTCAGTCCATTTGCTCCTCAATGCAGGGAATAGCTGAGGTGTCCCTGGACCACCACAGATCATAACCATGGGAACTTGATTTTGTCCCTATATCCCACTTAAATTCCATAGCTCTTGCCACAGGACTATTTTTATTTCTTGCTGAGCCAGAAAGGAAAGACTATTTTTCTGAAGGTGTCCATGAAATAGTTTGCAGCTGCAAACAGAGGTCTGCACTGTCAGCTGCAAGCAGAAGTCCCATTTCCCCTCCCACACAGTATTTTAAATTTCTGGAAATAGTATTTTACCAGCTGTTTGGCATGAAGATATGAATTCACAGTTCCAGTGTGTAGAATCTTGCAGATTGACTTGTCTTGCTTAACAGAGATGGAAGAAGGTCCCTATTCTCTTCCCTGAGCTGCCAGTTTAATGGAGTTTCAGAGGTGAGGACAGTTCAGGGACTGCAGATTAGCCCACACATAATGGATGAGACTGTTAAGTGGATATTTCAGATGAAGTGGTTAGCACTGAAATAGCTGTCATTTAAGTCATCATTCTTAGGTTTCCTCACTAATGGTTGAGTGTATGCATCTCTGAGATTTTATATAAACCTTCTGTCCAGAGTTTAAAGGTTCAAACTTCAGAATATTCCCTGGCTGTAAAAGCAAGAAACTTACTAACAATCCTCTCTTATTTTTCAAAATTTGAGGGGCTGCAACATGGCGAGCAACACCTTATGCAGTCCAAACCATGATCTGTGCCTAGCTAAGGCAACAAGAATGTGAAAAACCAGAGACTGGAAAACCAGAGAAAAAGCAAGATAAAAATACTGATAATGCACGAAGTTATATATCTGCTTTTGATTTAGGTGTTTTACTCAGTGTATGATTTGTGCTCAGTTTTGTCTGAACTACTGAGCTTGGAGGTTCAACGCCTTAATATTGGTTAACTCTGCTGTGTAGATGGGAGTAATTGCCAGCAAAGCTTGTGACACCTGCCTGTGACCTGAATCCACAGTCTTGCCAACAGAAGCTGGCCATCATAAAATGCACTGTTGAAATTAGCTGGTTGCATGATATCAATTTGATTCCACAGTTCCCAACCATTTGAGCTTATGCAGCAATCTTTTAGTAAGAAGAGGAACTGAATGGAGCCTCTTTCCAGGAAGTGACCCTTCCAGGTCAGGAATGAGACATAATAAGAAGGTAACATATCGGAGGTTTCCACAGCTGCTGTTTTAAAGATAATTAAAATATGTCAATCTCAAATGGTATTCTTTGCCATTCAACACTTGCTTCAGAAAAATATGAAGTGAGAAAGTCACAAGCTCTATTAAAGTTTCTAGTTCCATTGTCCTTTCAGTTTCTTTAATATTACTATGGAGCTCTCACTCCATATTCTGTGAACATTGGCTTAAAAATAGCAGTCTCTGGCACCTACTGTGCAGAAACAGCAAGTATAATTGAAAAGATTAAAGTTTTTGCTCTTGGAGTAAGCTTTGCTTTGTGTTCAGTGAATCTGGCATCTGCAATTTTCAGTTTTGTAGATAGGGTATAAAAATTCAAGACTAGTACATCTGCCTGACAATATTTTCTTTCTCCACACCTAACAGTTCATGATAAGCCTTAATATAGTTGATATAATACTTTGCAGGTCAGGCACAGAAAATATTTTGATTCAGGTGTCTCTTTCAAGAATCTTGTAAAGCTTTCAAAATTACCCAGAACTGAAGGGCTCTCTTTCTGTCATGTTTTCTGCCAGAGGTTCTTACACCCTCTGATGCAGATCCCTTCTCTGATGGAAGTGGTCTCTTGATTCAGTCACAGTACTTGGATAGTAAAAGGTGTTTTTCTCATTTGGGTTATGCTCAGTTAGCCAGAGCATGTGTAGACTATGTCAATGTTGTTACTGGATCTTCTGGGACTGACCCATAAGGACTCTGAATTTATTGGGTCTGCCTTGACTGAAACACTCTCTCCATATGGATTCAAAGGAATTTTTATTGTCCTAGCATTATGCTGTACCATAAGATACCAACATAGGTGCATCAGTGTGTGTCTATACAGTGCAAACACCTATTAAAGCTCATAGTTTCGATTTTGTTATTTTCTTCAAGGTCAAATACAAACAACAGAATGAGACAGACACACCTTATACTTCCTCCTCTATTATTAATTACAGATATTTCAATCACAGGCCTCAGTAAATACATATTTATCTGCAGACTACACAATATTTGTGCTATATGTGGGTTGTTTGAGTAAAATAAATGTTTCATGCAATCATTTTGCAGAGCAAAATTTGACACACTTTCCTTTCAGTTACCTCACATATACGAGAAGAAAATTTGGTGGTCACTATTAACAGCTTTACCTACCAACCTATGTCTTGCCTGGGATCTGAGAATATGGATGGTTGTTAAATCTGGTCCCCAGTGTCCAATCAATGTGACAATTTCAGTGGTTATGGTGATGCTGTGTGTCCTGTTTTGCACCATACATAGCCCATCACTGCACAGGTCTCATTCATGGACAGCAGTTGAAGTAGTTTGCACTTATCTTGCCAAATTATTGCAGTAGTTCTGTAATGCTGACTTAGTCATATTTTTATGTATCTGGAGTAAACACATGGTCACAGTAACTTTTTTCCTTTTTTATTGGTGTTATACATTCAGAATTATCACTTAGAATACCTATGCAGAAGAACAAAACTAGTATAAAAGGTGTGTAGAACCAAGCCTGTTTTGAAAAATGGGATTTAGAATGTAGGATTATTCATGCAAGTTTCAGTTCTAATAATTTATTACATAAGTCACTGCTGTGGTCACTGGAATCAGAAAATAATATGCCAAGTCTTTGTTTTAGAAGAATGGGCTGCCCAGGGAGATGTGGAGTCACCGTCCCTGGAGGTGTTTAAGAAAAGACTGAATGTGGCACTCAGTGCCATGGTCTGATTGACAAGGAGGTGTCAGGCCATAGGTTGGACTCGGTGGCCTCAAAGGTCTTTTCCATCCTAGTTAATTCTGTGGTACTTCTGCAGTGTATGGTTAATGCTCTTCACTGCAAGCTCGCAGTGAATTAAGTTCATGCTGATGGGCTCAATGAACTGATCAAATGAAACTTTTGCAAGTAGAGAAATCATCAGAACTGTTTTCTGTCAGAACTGATCTTGAGGATTTTCTCACTATTTTGAAGGAAGTATTAAACCATATTTGCAATACCTATTAATGCGTCTTTAAGGTCAACATAGAAGGAAAACTTTAAAGCATCAGTGGCTTTAATTATATCTAAAATACCTTCCTGTGATCCTGCCATGGATATTTTCTTGCAATAGTACTATAAATAATAAGTCACTCTATTAATTCACGAGCAATATAGAATGGGTATTTTAAAATTATAGCGTAACATATTTCACTGTATAAAAGACTTTTCATTTCATGGTGACAGTGGTAAACATCACTTGTATAACATGTACCATGGAGAGTGTATAGAGAAAAAGACACAATGCCTTGGGACAGGGAAGGAAACAACACTTAATAAATTTGGATCACTCATCTTCTAGGTCTCTGTTTCATAGATTCCTTTATTTTTTTGTGTAATTACAATTATCAGCATTTTTATCATGATTAAAGTATTTTCTAGCAAAACTGCTAGATACTAAGTAAACTAGATGTAGAAAATATACTCAGCGAAAAATCCTTACAATCCTTGTAACAGTATGACAGAGACAGCCCATTCCCCATGATGATTCCTATTACCTGTTTGTTGAAATTTTATTTTTTGTAGGTTTTTTTGCTGCCTGTGCCTGTTATCATGCTTACTGCTCATCTGTTTAAATAAGGCTGGTCTCCTTTTATTAGGAACACAGTCTAATTTGATTCTTTTTAGATTAAAGCAGATCATTAAATATAAATCTCAGAGTATTCAGTCTCATCATAGGTTATTTTCGAGCATCATTTGCAGGAAGATAAAATGTGACAGTGATTTATGCTGTACTTTAAGAGTATAAACCTCACTGTGCACTTTCATGTGTCTCTGCAGAATAAAGAACTTCTTTATTAATGCTTTTCATAGTAATCAACAAAGTATAAAAGCACCATTCTTTTGTTTAATGTTGTGTTCTTTAGAGCCTTAGAGTGGGATTATGCAGGCTGTTGGACTCCAATTTGCAACACTACACCATCAGTGTGTAGACTTTTTAAACCATATAAATCACGATTCAGTTCCGTGTGTATTTTATGTTTGAGAGACTGGGAAAAGTTTTGTGATTGGAATCTGGTCTCTAGGCATGATGATAACACAAAATACTATGTATGCCTAAAAACAGGAGGTGGCCATTAAGAAAATGGATGAAAGGGCAGTGAGAGAATATCGTATCACAACTGACAGTAAAGAGGGAGACATTCAGAGTATTTTAAAACTACTTCTGTGGGAAAAAAAAACCCTATGGGAGCTTAGTATAAAGTTGGCTTATTCTATAAATAATATCATTTGTGAATAAGGAAAAATGCTAATGGGAAAAATGCTAAGATTTTTTTTTTAATTTGAAAATGAATTAAATGATATTAAAGTGCTACATCTGGGTACCTGTGTCTGTGTTGACAATGATATTGTGTCATATGAACCTTGAAAACTGAGGGGAATTTGCTTGCCTGGTGTTGCAGATTCTTTATCTACAGAAGTATTTGCTAATTAAGTGCCTCTTCCCCCACATCATAACAATTTTCTGAATTCGTAAGTGCAGAACAGATTTGTTTGAAACGTACCATTTTGTACTCCAGTGGTTTTAGTTTATTCTTAATTACACATTAACCATAACTGTAGTTAAAGGTCAGATATTAAACACATTCAAAAAGATCAACCATCCTATTACACAGAACAAAAACCACATTTTTCTCAGGAAGACATTACTGGCAGAAATATTTTTTTAACCTACTGTGCTGCTTAACCAGTAATACTTTCTTAGAAGAGGTTTACCCTGTGAATTATACACCTGTATCTGAAGTTGAACTGGATATGTTTTAAACGCAGCATTAATTGGTTTACCTTTTGCATTTTGCTTTCAGGTCCGTATTTTTACCTATCTGATTGGAAGAGAAGCTGCATTTGCTGATAACCTGAAGTGGATGGCCTGTGCTAACAAAGGTTCGTTAACCTTCTTCTGTGGAAGCCTTGTTTTCAAAACCCCATTGCTGAGCCTTCCTGCACATCTGACCCTTCTACAGATATGGTGTCGCTGACAGCTGATCACAGTGGATGGGTTGTTTTCTTTTTCCTAGAAAATGAAAAGACTTAATTATCTTGTAACATACAATTTAAAGAGCAAAAATCCCCAATTTGAAATTTTCTTCCTTAAAATCCGTGTGAAGCTTTTTAAACTATGTGGTCTTAAATTTTTGTTCCGAGAACAAACTGATTTCAAAGCATTTGTTCTCTTCTATCTGTTATTACTCAGAGTGAGCTTGGTTTCTAAGAACATTGGGTACAAGTCCTGCTGAGTTAGGCATGGTATGTAAAACACCAGACATCCTGTCCCTTGAGGAACTGACAGTGTAATTGAAAAAAACTGGTTTATATCCTTTAAGAAAAAGAGCATTAAAACATTTAAGATGTTGAGATGCTGCAGTAAAAGGATTTAGTAGTATATAAGTAAGAATGATTCAGGGGAAAAACAGCCCCAAACCCCAATTAATCTGCAGGTTTTCCTTTTTCTTTCCTCTTGGAAGAAAAATAAAAGATCTTTTTATCCATTGTGCCACATTACATTATGATGAATTGCATCAGGTGCTATCCATTTAGTCATTATTTCTTTAACTACTGTTATGTCCAGCTGATGGAAATTACTCAGTTTGAAGTCTTGTCTTAATCAGCTAATATTACACCATAATTTAGTTTAAATAATAGTATAAGAATCCTTTGAAGCATCCTTTTTGAAGACAATTTAATCAACAAAATCTTTTAACTTTTTAGCCCAGCTCCACACATTCATAAAGATCTAAGTACAGCAACTCAGAAATTAGGACCAGGCAATGGAAGCTGCCTTAGCAGATCATCTGGTCCACGTCTTCCATACTCCCAGAGGGGAAAAGTGGTCACCTTTGTCATTCTTCAGGACCACTTTGTTCTTTTCAGAGCCATGTTTCTTTGAGTCAGAGTCTTACTCATATGAATCAACTAAACAGCTTAATGACTGTTACTTCTATAAATTTATTTCCCTCTCAGTTTAATAGTTACAATACCTGCCCTCTGATAGCTTATAATGTAAAAATCTTCTACCTCTAATCAGTAATTAAGTATTTTTTTTAGCTTTGAAAATTACAATTGGAAACAGCATGTCATGGTCAGACAGTACAGATTTAGATTTTTGCTTACAGTTTTCAGTTACAGCTTGTCCATTTTATTTCAGTGAAATGAGGGATTACAGCACAACAGATGAGGAGTGTGGTAAAGCTGGTCTAAAGTTTGGCTGAATAGCAGGACTGCAGTTTACTCCTTGCATGGGTGGGCCAAAATATGTTGTTGTCACTGAGGGTGAATGACCCTAAAATCAATTTTCCTTGCAGTGATTTTCCTCTTGGAAGCACAACATAGATGAAGGCTGTTTGCAGGGTTTCCAGCTGACTGGACTGTGGACAGCAGCCCTTTCCTTCAAAATGGGTCACAGGGGAAATTCACACCACCTTGCAAAACTTCTTTAGCTTCTAGGTTCTGATTGTGAAACCTTGAAAAACCCCAAGCACGTTTTCTGTTACATTTTTCCGTATAAGTAGGGCATATCTAGAGGGAGTTCGCTTAATGAAGCAAAACACAAAACCATTTTAAATACATTAAAACATTCAAGATCCCCAAAATCCCTCTAGAGCGGTTTGTGAAGTTTGCAGAGATTTACTCTTCTGCATCATAAGCAAGTGCATTTTAAGGAAAACAAGATTTACTAAGATTCTGAAGTGAACAAAGGTGAAAATTTCCCAGTGCTTAGTGTGCATGTGCCAGATGTTAGCAGTAACATCTCAAACTTAGAAGTGACAGGCACTGCCTTTCCCTCAGCATCACTTCCAGCAGAAAGCTGTAGAGATAAAGCTGGGAGTTAATGCATTACTGGCTAACAAAACAGCTGGGATTAATTTTTTTTTTCCCCACTAAAATTCACTATTACATTAGTAATTTGACAGCCTCTGTTTTACTTATTTGTTTTTCACCACATTTTGTTATGGGTCATCACTGTGGTTGGCATATTATAAGATGGACAAAGGGTTGGATTCATCAGTGCAAAGGAGCAGAGGCTGAGAAAGCAATGTAAAGAAAAATGCTTCACGTATCGGAGAGCTGATAGCGGCTCCAGCTCAGGCAGAGGAGAGATCAGCCCCGAGGCAGGTTGTGCCCCAGCTGGAGCAGTTTATAGACTGTTGTATTAGCAGAGGAAGGCTCTGTGCAGGAAGCCCCCATCACATCCATTCCCATTATTAGCATGACCCCAGCCCCTCCTGCGCTGGGGGCTCTGGGATGGCAGGCAGCCAGTTACCGAGCCTGGTCACCTGCTCCAGAGGCCTCCTGCGTGGGGAAAGAAAAGGGGAAACCTCCGTGGGAGCTTCACAGCTGCACTGAAACAATGAATTCGCTCCTTAGTCCCTACCAGGAGCATTTTTCAATTCTACTATTTTATTAGTTGCAAGAGTATTGCATCTCTTTTGCACAGTGCCCAGGAAACGAAAGTACTGCACTCCGTGTAAAAATCAGTTGGAGGCATTTTGAAAAGTTATCAGTCTAATGGTGGACATTTTAGAGAAAAACAAGCCATCCAAAAAGCATTGCAGGGACTGTGTAACAGGGAAAGGCAGCCCACATGCAGGGCATAAGTGTGTGTCTTTTACCACATTATTATACATCTCTCATGCTTGTCATTACCAAATCTTACCCATTTCCTTCATGAGTTTTTCCTGCTGGGGAGATAAAAAACGGTAGTGCTGACTGTGAGGGGGCTCTGAGGTGGCATAATTCACACACCAGGGAGCTGAGAAGCAGGTGCTGGAATGCAAAAATTTAAGCATGGGTTTGCTGCTATTGCTGACACGGCCCCAGCAGCTGCGCTCAAGGACTTCAGAGCAAGTCTTTATCTGGTGGTTAAACCTGGGTATAGGAACAGTAAGGGTTTTAATTCCATGGGGTATCTCTGACCTCTAGATAAGAGATGTAAATTTAGCAGTGTAGGAAGGTAATTCTTGTGAGTTACATATAGCTAGAAACACATGAATCATCAAAAAACCTAAATTTAAATTAAAAAATAACTAAAAGCATGTTACCTAATGTTGTTCAAAGCTATAATATGCTAACTTTTGGTAGGGTTTTCCCATTAGGAGAAGATTGAAAAATATTTTCGCCTGTCTTTGAAACCTTTATTTCTTTACTAAGTTTATACAAAGTTAATTCAGACTTACTGTCTCTTTTAGTCTTAGGAAATTAGGCTAAAAACTGTTTATCCTATTGTGCAGTTTAGAAATGTGATTTGCAATACAACAAGGAATGAATCCTTTGTCTGTAACATGCTGCCTGGAGGCTTCTTTTTAAATTGTGATATGGCAACATTCTCAGAAATACTGCAAAGAGAAATACCTGAAGTAATACCCATCCATATGAAGAGCAGTTACAAATAAGTGCTCAGATAGGTGTCTCTGCTCATGTTGGCTGTATCTGGTCCACAGGGGTCTCTTCTAAAAGAATGAAAATAAGAAAATTCAGCAGTATCAGTGTCTTGTAACATGTAAAACCTGTATGGCACCATACTGAGGTGTTTCAGATTGCGTTCTCTTTTTTTTTTTTTCTTTTTGTTTGAGTAATTTAGCTAAATTTTTTCACTTAAAATTGTGACATAAAAACATTTCAGGAGACAATCAGAAAGGATGCTCATTTTATAGCAATGTATTCTTTATCTCAGAGGTAATTTATAGGCCGTGATTAAAGAATTTTCCAGGCATAGGCATCCAGGAGCTTCTTAAATGAATCTTTAAGGTTTTGCTTTTAATGAAGTATGATAATAAAAAGAGTTAACTGATTGTGATTCTAAAGTGTATGGGTAACAAAATACTGCTCGATTAAAAAAGTCTTTTCTATCACTTTAGGTACTATACAAACTTTTTCAAGTAGTTAAACTCCTCTGACTTTTCAGACTTTATAATATCACTTTATATATATATATATATATATAAAAAAATTATGTATATGACATAATATGCTCATATATATTAAGTATGTGAGTTCAGGTGTGATCCTATTGTTCACTGGATACTACTCAATGCCAACAGATCTCTGCTTCTAATGTAATTCTGAAAAGAGGTAATTCTGAAAAAACTTCAGAATACACATATTCTAATGTATATTCTGAAAATAATTACACTCTTTCAGAATGTAATTTCTGAAAAAAAAATCAAAATTCAGTCACTCTGAACTGCTTTGGGAAAGTGTTGGTCATACCTGTAAAATCAGTGTTCCACACAGTTGTGCAGTATTTTGAATCCCCGATTAAAAGCCTTATAAACCACAGTGTGTACATATACATGTTTATATAAAATTTATGAAGTTTTCTGTGTGTATAGCTTATGTTGGCCAATAAACATATTTAGACTATGTATTGACATTTTCACTAGATTAAAAGGACCAAATACTGAAGTGTTGCTCATTACTCACATGGCAGAGAAACCTCTACTTTGGGATCCCAGAATGGGAGTAGGCAGCATTTCTGAAAGAGTAATACATACACTGCTTTTTCTCACGAGTGTTCTACTGATTCAAGAAAGTACACTATAGTTTGGAGTTTTTTTAACCATAAACACAGAATTCTGCTTTCTCAAGTGCAGGTTTCGTAATTAAACTTATGTCAGTCATTTTACTCTGTGGCTGAAAAAGCTTTCAGAACCTCAAGACAAGTAATAGCACTTTTCTGAAGCAAGAGGTAAACTTTATTAGTATGTGTAGTAGTCAATTAAAACCCTCACAAAATACTGGACTTAATAGAAAAAATAAAATATCAAATAAATAAAATTCATTCAGCAGAATATTGAATATATTAAGAGTATAATAGTACTGTACTATGAGTAAGAATGCTGTACTAGGAATGTTTGAGATCTTCTATATCCAAATTAGGTTTAAAAACCACAACCAACCCAGCACTTCTGCTTTTTATTTTTAAGTTGAAGATATGCATTAGGCTACTGCCATGACTTGTTTCATTTTATAGGTCTCTGCTATAAAGTCTATTCTTTCACTGCGCCTTAATTCACACACAGATGAAATGTATGCACAAACATCCATTTTGTAGTGTCTGAATTATGAGCCGGTGGACTGACTCAGAAAGTTCTAGATTCGGACAGACCACCCTTCAAGTCTTGCCAAAACTGGCCCCATCTACAAAAATACAGCTCAAAAGTTCTTTGTAGCTGCCATGTTTCCTGCTGGAGCTCAATAAATCTTAATATTCCAGCTCCACAGAAGTTGTGATCTTGTCAAATGATTAAAATCATAGTGAGGCCTCTTTCATGCCGGTCTTCTCTCATTAACGCAAAGTAAATGAAGGCAAGTGTTGCATTTAAATAAGGCCTGATGAAATTTTAGCCTTGAAATTTGTCAGTCCTTCATCACTCTTGCATGATGTGGGCTCCAGATGCCAAGTTTGTGATGTGTAAAGATACTTGACATCTAAGCACTGAAAAGGGAGTGGTGACAGCTGAAATAGCTGAGGTCTCTGCTGTTCTCAGTGCTGTCAGGTTGGAGGAGATGCTTTAAAGGATTATCAAGGCTGTGATCACCTAACCAAACAATTCTAGCTGGAGCCTACATTTTCTGTGACCTGTCATATTTGTAAATTACATAATGCCTTTTATTATTTTTAATCGCATTCTGTAGGGATGAGTGTTTCAGAGCATAGGCAGCTACCATTCTGTTACTGTGGTTCTACTCCATCATGTTTCTTGAAACTGGACAAAGTGGGTGAGATACAGTTGGACAAAGATAGTAACAGTTGTAAATTTTAGAGCAGGCAGCATTAAAAGTAAAAAGCTCAAGCCATTAAACAAAAAAAGTGGTCTGGAAATAAAAGTTTAGCACAGACTGTGCAGCGGTTCACAGCGATGTTGGAAACCCTGTCCTTGAGGGCAGGCCAAAGGTTTCTCAGGTGTTTGTTTTTGCCAGTTCTTGCTGTTTGAGGCTGCTTTGATGAAACATTCTTCTTTTACATTTTTTCTTTGGAAGTAAGCAGAAAACATGAATAGGCATAAACCACATCACACTCCTTCTTGAAAACTTCCTTAATTTGTCCTCTCTGGTTTATAACTTGGAATTGTGTGTTTTCACAGGGTTTTTTACTCAGATCTCTACCTTGGCTGATGTGCAAGAGAATGTTATGGAATATCTCCATGTTCTCAGCCGACCAAAGGTCATTGACCAGGAGCACGACGTAGTGTGGACTGAAGCATACATTGACAGCACTGTAAGTCTGCATGATAAAGCAGAAGTGCTGTGGTAGAAACACTCACTGTGAATCTGCTTTCTGTTGCTGGAATGTGCTCACTCAGTGTAAGAACTGGGACTTGATATCTTTATGCTACAAGCAAATAATTCAACATTACTGAGCTTTAGCAGATATTTACACATCGTGATTACATAGAAAATACTGAAACAAACATAATTTACAGAATGATTTTAAATTTTATGAGATCCAAACCTTCATTTCTTTTATTAATCAAAAATGGGCATTGAAAAGATACTGACTACATTGAGTAACCATTTTTTCTATATGTTTTAAAACATGTCAAAGAATATGTGGGTATGAACACATAGACTGACAAGAATCAATATTTTTAGTGTAGAAAGGCGGGTCAACCTCCAGGGGTCAACTGTGATATCTTGGGGAAGAATATTGAGAAGATTCTGCCTTCTAAAGTATATTGAATGAGTGAAATGTTAAAATAATTGTCATAAATATCCAATTTGACTTGACATCCTTGTGAAATATTAAAGCACAACTTTCTATTATGCAGCTACTTCTGTAGCATGTGTGGTAAATCATCAGATTTGCAGGTCAAGGTGGTTCATTTTCATGGATTGGTCTGAAATAGAGTTTTATCTATTCTCTTTTTCTTACTATATTTCCTTTGTTCCGATTAAAATATTTTGGTTAGCATATTATCCATTCCTGCCCTTCAGTACAGGAGATGCCAAATATTCAATAGAATGGATAGAAGACCACAAATTACTCATGACACAGATGTTTCTTTCTTTCTGTTTTAATTTTTTACTTGATGGGCAGGGTGAGAGAATCTCACCAGCTTCACTCTGATATTTGGTGGGTTTTGTTTGTTTTGAGTCTGTGTTGCTTCTAGATGGTTCAGTCTTAAATCTATACAAAACCACCCTGCGAACAGAGCTTTTTCTAGTCTTCAGTTGTGGCCATCACTAATGTAAAATAAATACTTAGACTGCAGCTACAATGGAGAAACAAAAAGTTAATTGCTTTAGAAGGAATTAACTTATCTCTGTTTCCTTTTTAAAAATAATGTATTAATCCAGTTTCCCCTTTGTTCTCTTTTTTTATTGAAACATAAGATGAGATGGACAGAAAATGTGTTATTACTGTGTCTTCTGGGCATCCCATGAAATGGGGAGATGACCAGGAGGATCTTGTTCTCATTCACTTTTTTTTTTTAAACACTTGAAGCAATCAGTGTGTCCATATTGAAGGCAGTTTGTGTATTTTCTAGAGGAAGCTACTCAGGTAAGTGGTGTCTTAGTGGAACTCTCTGCTGATGAATATTTCATGAAAAGTGTTTCAAACAAAATCTTCCTCCTTTCTCAACACCAAGTCATCCCCTTTACCCACCAACAAAGTACAAAGTGCTGGTCAGAATTGATTTGACACTTTACTCTTTCTTTCACCTGTTAATCTGTATTTATTTCCTCGATCTTTGCAGGGAGAAAAACACTCATAAAAGTTAGTCTAACTTTCAGTGATTTTCCTGTAGGCTATGGAAAGGCTAAGGAAAATTAGCCACTTAATGTTGTGTGAAATACTAAGTGAATACAGCAGGGGTGAGTAAATGCAAGTGAACTTAAGAACACTAGAGGGAGTGTAGAGAGGGAACCTTGAGAAAACCGGAAAATATAAGACAATGGAGCTGTTACAATCCTGAATAATGGAACTACTTAAATCCAAACAAAAGGTCTTTTGATGCAGTCAAAATACTTCCAGGTTTTTCTCTTTATCTTCCTTTGTTTTCCTACTCTCTTGACTAAACTAATCAATGTCACTGTGCACACACAAATATATATATATATATATATACACGTGCACTCATGTACATACATGCACACATTTATTTTAAGTGTTTGAAAGCTCCATTCAACACCCTAATGGGTGGGATTCTATCAGAAAAGATTGAAAAATAAAATACCATGGTCTGGAGTTGCAAACTACCTTTTTCCTCCCTCGCTGATCATTCTTCCCCCAAAAAACCCAAAACCCAAACATGCAAAGGAACAAGATTAATTAGGATAGTCACATACAAAACCTGAAAATAGGAATGAAGGGAACACTTTACCAAACCAGGCTTGCTTCTGCCTCAGCTCAAGCTGCCTGTGTCATTTTCAGAGACAGATTCCCTGGCCATCTCTAGTGCTTTCACACTGGAAGTGCTGTTAAAATAATCCTCCCCGTCCCATAACTCATTGATTTTCACAGTTTGTGTGGCTGCTGCTTGGATCTTTCCCGGTCAGAAATATTAGTGCATTTCCAGATAGCTTAAATGCTCTTATCACCACTGGTGTCCGAACAGGCAGGGTTAGATTCCCAGGACTATATTTACATGGTTGCACTCAGTGTCACTGTGCCCTAACAGCATGGAATATACTTCCCTGCTCCCTTCTCACCAAATATCAGCTCTAACTGGCCAGCTGTGCTGTTTCTGAGCAAGCAGCATTAGGCTGGAACATGCTAAGATCCAGACAGAGAGAGACTGGACAATAATAATCTTAGGATACAAAACATTTCCCCTGTTACCCCAGACTGTTCTCCTCCAGTGTTTGTCCAGGACAAAGTCATCTGTGAAAGGTAGAAGTTAGGTCATTTAAGCGTTTGATAGCATTTAGGAATATTCCCAGAAGAATTTTGCTACTCAAACAAGGCATCTAATTCCTGTGTCTGTTCACCTTTCCTGTAAGAGGATGTCTGCAAAATGTTCATACAGCTGCCTCTCCAACATGGCTTTGGCACTCCTGAGGAGTTTCACGTACCATTAGAAAACATACGACCTTTATAGAAGAGGAAATTTCTGGCAAGATATCGTATGCAGAAAACATGACATGGAACAACCTGCATGTGTGTCAGGGCTGTGTGTCCTTTGGCACTGTCAGGATTGATAGCTGACGTAAAGCAACTGAGACAAGGCCTCTCTGGTGACTCCTTGCTTCCTTTTTTCCTGTCCCTAGACTTTTTTCTCTCCCCAGTGTTTCCTGTCTTTCTGAAGTGGTAACCAGTCAGCTCCTATGGTCATTTCTTTTACCCTTCACCAGAAAATCCTTTGTATTTCCTTTAAACCCAGGATTTCGTGTTGATTATTATCACTGTGTAAAGCCTCATTTCTTTCAAAACCAGCACTTTTGACATAGGAGTGATATAATCTTAAGAAGTGTCACTGGCTGTCAGAGAAACAACAGATTTCTGAAATAATTTGAACTTAGGTCTGTGGGGGAAGGGACTGATTGTACTTGGTTTAGGCATTCACTTGGGAAGTGTTTAGAGGCTTATCTTGGGCTAATTCTAAAGTCAGCTTCACAATAGCTGGGAATGCTACTCCTGTAATAGTCCAGTAGCTTAAGTGCTGCCAGTACCTTCAGGCTAAAATGTGGGAATTGAAGTATATGATACATACCAGGCAGCCTCCTGTCTTCTGATTCAGAGTCCTCTGATTCCAAATTCCCCACCTTTCCCTAGACTTGTTCTCTTTTCCGTTTGTACTTCTCTACTCAGCAGCTCGGTACACACTACTGGTGAGCTTTTTTGAATCTGTGGAATCCTGTGAGAGAGAGTGTTTGGGCTGTCAAGAGTGAGGGGTAACGTAGAATATTCTTAATTGTGGAGTTTAACAGGAGAAGAAATTGTCTTGGTACCTGTTCCTGTTCAGCTGTACAGCCCAGAGATGCTGTAGGGAATAACTCCAAAGGCTGCAGATGGGATATGTGGGCCCTAGACAGTGAGGTCTGGACATCACTGCAACAGAACAGTCTCAATATAACTTTTCTGCTCAAAAATGGTCACATTTGGATCTGATATCACTCCTTTAACATTGCTAAGGCCCACAAGCATGTAATGGTTCAGAAAATAAAATAACCTAATGGACGCTTAAAAAAAAAAAAAGAGATTTCTAAGTGACAGCTTTCAAACGTGAGCAGAAAAGAATTCTAGAACTATCATGGTATTTCAGGGAGGAAACAGCTTTTAAGTAGTCAACGACTTCTTTTAACCATGTGTGCATCTATAGCAAGTCTATAAAAGCGAATATTTTGGAAGGAAAAGGAATGCAGGCTGGGCACCAGAATATTAAAGTGCAGCAAGGCATAGAGGTCATCTCTTGGTATTGTGGATTATCACCTGTAGACCACAGAAGCCTTTATCTCATTCTTACGGTCACATTTGTAATGAGATGAAACAATACTTTTTTTTTCCCTGCAGGAAATAAAAAAAGACTGGTCTGGCCCCTGAGTTCCCACTGTCCAAAAGCTTGTGATTGAGAGGTTGTTTATTGGTGTGTCCAGTTTGACCTACCTGGACCTTTGTTGGCTCTTCGTGGTGGAATTTGTTCCTCATAAGTGTACCTGAATATATTCTCTGGATCTAATGCACTGTTGAGCTCATCTCCCCCAGGCTGCTGGTCTCAAGCTGTGAGCAGATTCAGGCAAACATTACCATGCTGGCTCTGTTCAGTTTCCAATCAGAGGAGTTCTTTGCTTAAAAAGAGCAAATTATTGTTTCACTGAATATTTTGAGATGACTGTCTGATGCTCCAGAATTTAAGAGTTCATTTAAAACTGCAGAGTTCTGAGTTATTACAGGTCATGATTTGTCATAACATGAATGGTGAGTGCTTTTGCTCTTTGTAATTTTCTTCTGTGTTAGAGTACCATATGTTGATCCTTCATTTGCATTACCCCCGCATCATCACAGGCATACATTCCATTAGGGATTTTAGTTCAATTCTAGTTCAATTCTACAGTTGCTGTGTATATATGTGTATTTATATATATATATATATACTTTCCTCATTTCTTTCTTTTTTTGATGGAGGGTTTTTTTGGGAAGTATTTCTTGATCAAGAGACTGGTGCTGTCCTAGGAAGGCAACCTCTCCAAGAACCTCAACCTCTCCAAGAACCTTATTTCTCCTTATGTGCAGTAAATTGAGATAGCTCTACTGAAGTAAAACTTTTAATAACTCTTTCTGAAATGCTTATGATGGGTGTTACAATTACATTATTACATATATGATAAAAAAAATTCAATTTATTCATCTTCATCCTTTAAAAAAAAAGTCAAGTACTACATAGGCATACTTTTTACTGTGATCCAGACTGCAGAAATGCAGCAGGAATTATAGGAAGCTCATGCCTCTCCTTCCCAGGATCAGAATCCAAATATTTTGTGTATGAAAATTTAAATTCTAGGATACAGTTCTTCTGACAGAGGAGAATTATGAACCAGCTCCAGAGAGGTAATATATATACATATTTATATATATAATGGACAGAATTATAACAGAAGGTCTTCCAGACTGAAAACTGTAATGCTGCCATATTTTTCTATTCAGGACTTTCTGGTGAGGTATTAAAATGCTGTTTAGTGCTTCTTCCATTCACACAGTTTTCTTTGTGTTCAATGCACAGAAGAGCTTTTATGAAGTAACAAAAATAAAATAGTACCCCATTTCCACTAGCTTCTATTCCCAGAGATATCTTCAGATACTTTTGGTGGCACAAGTTAATTGTGCTATTATAATAAGTGGGTATATTTAGCATTTCTATCAAGGTGAAATGTTCCCTGGGCCTCTATTTCAAAAAAGGAACTTCTAGTTTGTAGTACTGGTAGGCATTAAAATGCATCAGTGTGTTCAGAATATTCACATACATCTAAAGTAAGTAAATATTGGTAATCACTGCAGAACCGAACGTCAGCAAGTGTCATTAATCAGCAGCTAAGAAATTTACACGCAGCAATGGTAATTTTTTTTTTTTTTAATACACCAAGAGCTAGAAATCTGCGTTCCTTTTTTTCCAATTCCATTTTGGATTTGGTTACCTGCTCTAACCTTCCCTTTGTGGCCAGCAATTCTTAATCTCTAAGAATTTACAACTCTTTATCAGAGAATGTCATCACCTCCAACTGCCTCTGAGGTTCCCATGGGAATTTCCTTTGCTTGCTTTGACATTTGAGTGAATTGGGTTAGAGAAGAAAAATCCCATGCGTGGATATCAGGCCTTCCATCAGGTAGGCTTGTTCATAAAATAAGGCTCTTCAAGCTCTGCTTTGTCTCCTACAGATCTCAGTGGTCTTTTGAAGGCTCTGATATGGGAGAAAAGTAGAAAGTAGCCCAGGGAATGCCTTCATATCAGCACTTCAGTTTGGATTCATTTCCCTGGAAGAGCACAGCAGTTCTGACCATTTCACCTTGAAGCTTCCATGGGAGCACAATTGCAGCTCAAAGCTGCAGCAGTGACAGCCTGGTGTGTCTGCACTGGGGCCTCGCAGATCTGGGACAGTGCTTGAGCCACTGACAGTGCTGGTCAATGCAGCTGCTTGTGCACACAGTAAAAAAAAGGTTATTCATACATTTACAGGTAGGTGCAACACCCCTTTACGCTGACCATTAGTGCACTGTCTGTGGAAATCTTCACTGACAGTCTTGTCAAAAAGAAAGCCTTTGAGCCAAGGCTTTTACGAGTTCCTTGGCCCAAAATTTTCAGTTGGTGTAATTCAGCACTCTCATTTTCTCCCAAACACTTCTAATGTGTTTGTTTTACTGCTGGATCTAGAATAAATGAATTATCATGAAACACATGAACTGTTTCACATTCAGTAAGATCTGTGTCAACTGTCAAAACAGAGTGTTGGAGATAGTCAACGAATGAACCTCTAAACTGAATAGAATTCATGCACTCCAATTGTCTTTCAAATGCAGCTCAAAACAACAATGGATGTTGTTCTTTTGTGTTGGAAAATGCACATCTAATTTACTGCTGCTCAGCAGCAGGGTGCTCATCAGTGCAGGGAATGTTGTGCCATTTATATTTGTGCTTGGATCCCACACTCACACACCAGGACAAGAGTCTGGGTGTAGCGTGTCCCAATAAAACACACAAATCGAGACCGCTGAAATCAAAAGTGAGGCATGAACAGGAAAATAAAGCCCATAAGGACTTAGTGGGGATACTTAAAATAAGAATGATTAGTGCATTGTTCCATGCAAACACAGTACATGCAATAAGGCTTCGTCACAGGGAGCACCTATGCACGTGTGTGTATGGAAGAATGTGTATCTTTCAGCTTTTTGAAGGAAATTGCTTCTTTTGATAAATTACATGTTTGTTTTCCTCCACTGGTAATGCTGGGACTTACAGTATTAGGGCAATTTTCAATGATTGCATTAAGCAAAGAATATTACTACAGAGAGCTAATTGCTAGTTGTCAAAGTCACAGAAAAATTGTTGCAAGGAAATAGCAATACTTAGTTTAATGAATTAACACTTTTCATGTGCATTGCTCTATATGGTATTTACACAGTAAAATGCTGTATGTGATACATCAAAAAGATGTTTAAAACATCAAAACCAAAAACAAAAGTCCTACACTTAAAGAGGAACATAAAATTTCCTGCTGGGGATGTGGAACATGGAATGCCATCTGTATTATATGGCACTGAGAAAACTGATTATGTTTGGACCTCTATTTCGTAGCAGATGGGTTCATTAAATTTAATAGCCTCCAGAGCTTTTAGAAACAGTGTTAAAAACATGTGGAACATGCTGAGACACTTCACTTCTCACCCCACAGTCATTATAACTCTGGCACAGACTATAAATATTGCACTACTTTATTTCCATTGAATCAGATTAGTATTATAATTATTTTTCATAGTGTACATTTACATGAGAAATGCAGAATGCAAATTGTTCTTCTTCGTACTTTGAGATATGCAGTTGATGTCTTTAAATGCATTTTACAGTTCTTTGCACTTGGAGGCTTTTATATAGAACTTATTTTTATCTTCTTCCTGCGACATCACCAAGCAGCTGTAATGCCACAGCAAAGCTGGGTCTTAAGCAGCTCTACTCCCAGTGTGGTGCAAATAAGACAAGCATTAGGTTAAACCATTGAAGGGAAATCAGAGGAGTGTTACATCTTGGGTTTTAGCTATATATTGCTAAAATATTCTCTTTTCTAATATTTTATTTTTTTATGTGATCAGGTAACTACAGTTTGACCTTGGTCTCTGTTCATCTTTTATCACTGGATGAAAGAGAGATTAAATATCTAATTTTGAATCAGATTAGTTTCTACAGAAGTATTGCTTTAAACAAAGTAAAATCTCATCTCTTTTTAAATATTCTCAGAATTTGATAGATAAAGGATTATTTTACTATTTAGTTTTTTATTTTAAATAATAATTCCAATGAGAACAAGGAAGTTTTACCATGTTTAAGTGCTTTGACACCTGTCGAACCTTCTTCCACATCTTCATTTACTACATGTTCTGATGGTTAAACTAAATTATAGTTGAAGAAATTGTCATCCTTGATCACGATTTTTTTCAGAAAATAACTCAGTTTCCCAACAACCATATCAGCTTGTTCTTGTACAGTGTAATTATCTTCTCTTTCCACTTCCTTTCCTGAAGAATGCTGTGCCCACCCACACTGTCCTTTACCATTTTTCTAAGATCACTCTTGGTTTTAGGTTGTACTGATTGTTTTAATGTGGATTTTCTCCTTCTTCATATCACTGACTTCAGCTCCAGTTTTGCCACTGACCATTGCTGATATTACTATCATGATCTGCCAGTTTTAATAAATCACTAAAGTCCTTCTGCAGTAGATGATGGATGATTACAGGATTAAATAACTTTTCCTTCCTCATATAATTTACATTTATAGTAATAGCTAAGAATCACCAGTTGCTTAGAAAGGGCAGGGAGTGAAAGGACATAGTGAGACAGGCTAGGTCAGTGCAATAATTGATTACTGCTCTTTCAAACTGCAGTGTCCACTTCTATAGATTTCCCACACAACTGTCTAGGTCTCAAGAATCATGGAGTTCTTGCTTGTGTTTGGTTAAACTTGATTTCATGGAATTCTATTAGGAAGAAGTTTTCCTGAATATCCAATCTAAACCTTCCCAGGTGCAGCCTGAGACTGTTTCCTCATCTTGTCACTTGTTACCTGGGAGAAGAGACCAACCCTCACCTGGCTACAATCTCCTTTCAGGTGTTGTAGAGCCCTAAGGTCCCCCCTGAGCCTCCTTTTCTCCAGGCTAAACACCCCCAGCTACTCCCAAGGAGACTTGTGCTCCAGCCCCTTCCCCAGCTCCGTTGCCCTTCTCTGGACACACTCCAGCCCCTCAGTGTCTTTTGTGTAGTGAGGGCCCAAAACTGAACCCAGGATTTGAAGTGTGGCCTCACAAGTGCCCAGTATGGGGGAACAGTCAGGCCCTGGTCCTGCTGGCCACACTACTGCTGATACAGCCAGGATGCCACTGGCCTTCTTGGCCACCTGGGCACACCTGGGCTCATGTTCAGCTAATTTTGCCCAACACTCTGATGTCCTTTTCCACTGGGCAGCTTTCTACCCCTTCTGCCCCAAGCCTGGAGTGTCGTGTGGGGTTTTTGTGGCCCAGGTGCAGGAATCAGTACCTGACCTTGTTGAACTTCACACCACTGGCCTCAGCCCATCAATCCAGCCTGTCCAGATCCCTCTGCAGAGCCCTCCTACCCTCCAGCAGATCAGCACTCCCACCCAACATGGTTTCAGCTGCACCTCACCCTGACTGAGGGTGCCCTCGATCCCCTCACCCAGAGCACTGATAAAGACATTAAACAAGAGTGGCCCTGGTACTGATCCCAGGGGAATGCCACTGGTGACCAGCTGGATGTAACTCCATGCCCCACCACTCTCTGGGCCCAGCCATCCAGCCAGTTTTTTACCCAGTGAACAGTGCACCTGTCCAAGCCATGAGCAGCCTGCTTCTCCAGGAGAATGCTGTGGGAAACCGTGTCAAAGGCTTTCCGTCACTGACCCTTTTTCTAGAGAGGTCATATTTTGTAACTTCCAGTCAACTGGGTCCTCCCTGGTTAGCCAGAACTGCTGATAAATGATTGAAACTGGCTTCTGATATGAAAACTGACTGAATGTGCTTGGAAAAGAATCCACAGGATTACAAATGTCAGTAGTTTCCACCTGCTGGATATTCTCCCACCAGTAACCATGTACAAATTACAAAGAATTGCTCTGCTGTTGAATTTGATTAACAGGCACATTCATGCCAGAAGGGTATTGGTCCCACTTGCAGACACCTGCACACTAGAGATAGAGCAGCTTGGGACCATTTCCAGCTGGGATCTGCCAAGGACTTACATAGCCTTTGACTAAGAGGACATAAAATGCTTTTCATTTTTGCCTTGTTTCACAGGGAATTTTCTGGTTTTGTTGTGACACAGAAATAAGACCAAAAGGTGACAAGTCACTAACCAGAGAAAAATTTGTTTCTACATCCCTACATGCTAGGGATGAATCCAGTATTTAGGAGGTCAGGTCTATCCTGAGTGGAAATATGTACTTAAAGACATTCACAACTGTTAACTGTCCATTTTTAATCTTACTGCCTCTACTCTGAGTGAAATTGAGTTAATTATAAGGAAATTGTAGGCATTTTGTCTGATAGATTACCTTTTTCCAGTATGTTTTTGTCTTTAGTTTTCACACAACAGATTTTTTAGGGTAAGTGATAATGTAGGAAAGCAATTAATTTAGCATAATGTACTAAATCCCATCCTTTGATCTCATATTTATCATTCCTTGACTTTCTGGAAGAAAGAGGGCAGTGAAGATGAAATGTAATTTATCTGCACTGCTGGAGTAAAAACCTGCAATAATAAGAAAGACTTATGAAATTATTGGTGCTATTAGCTTTGCTGCAGTGGCAGAATTCAGTGCAAAAACAAAGAAGAACAGAGAATAAAAGGCTCTTTTGTCGATTGTTCTGCAGATATGGAAGTCTTTAGTTATTTATAGCTCTTCTTTTGATACAATCAGGAGTTTTCACATACAGCTCAGTCATGTGCACAATAAGTATAAATGTTAAAGTTCGTGTTTATCACAGTCATGGTGACTAATATTTTCTTTGAAGTTGGTAATTTGCAGAGAGATTATTCAGAAATATACTCTGTTCTACAAGGAATAACAGGATGTTTCTTACTGATGTTCTTGCAGCACGACAAGTTATTTGGCCTTGGTCCACACCACTGTATTTAGTCAGTTCAGATCTTTCCAAGGAGGCATTTCCATGAAAGATTAGTTTAAAGATGATCTATCCAGTTGGTAAATGATCTGCAGCAACATAGTACCATCAGGAGAAAGTTTAGAACTCATAAGTACTTTTTCTGGAACATTTTCTCTGGAATTCATAACATCCATTTCACCTGCCCTGATGTCAGTATTTTTTGAGGGAGGAAAATGTAGTCACCCTAAATATTAATTTACATTTGCTAGTTCTGGGAGAATCATTAAAATGTGCAAGGGCTCTCTAGCAAGAGTTGCCACAAGGACTCTACATTGCATTTAAGGACTTCTTTTACAGAATAGGATTTTTCTTTTTTTTACACTGCCTTTTATTTAGTGGCACATAAAGACTACAGCATCCTACACATTAGAAAATGTATACTAATACCAAAAACCAGCACAACTTACAGAGCTTTCTAATGTCTTTTTGTTCTGTTGCAGCCAATGAACTCTGAATAATAATAAAGGCTTCAAATTTCTATGTTGACAGGTTTATTCCAGAAAACTGTCCAAAAAAGTAAAAGTAAACTACCTAAGTCAGCTATATGCTTGTATTCCATATGGGTTACATTTATTGATTATTATTCTTCCTTATTTCACTGTCTGGTAAATCAGTAGTATCTCTAGTTATTTATCTGGAGTTACACTGATGCAAACCAGAACACATATTCATCATGTCAGTTAAAAAAAAAGAAATCTTCATTTAAGGTGCTTGGATTCTACTTCTGTTGACTAAGGGAACATTCTAACATTTTGTATTAAAGCCTTAAGACTTCAGAAATTTGAGTTAGAGTGAACAACAAATTGTCTTTATAGGAAAAACAAGTTTAACCTTCCTTGCCTCTTTCACCTTGTCCTTTCTGTTTTACAGTTTAGTTTAAGAAAATGAAGATAGAGGGAAATCTGCTTTTGCAATAATCAGGGGGTTTATGTTCATGAAATTTTTGCCATGTACTACAAGACGATGGTATTTATCCCATTTTAGGTTCTGGTATGTCTAAAAACTACCTAGTGTCTGCAAACAGCTCTAGCTCTGAGACAGGTGAAAGAATTTTGAGACATTTTCTAGTGAGTTCTTGTAGAGAAGTAGGAGCAAGGTTTTCTTGACCTGCTGGATAATGCAATAAGGGAGAAGAGTGGAGAAGGTGATAGGTAACTTTGTCTTGGGCCGAAACCCTTTCCTTGAACTAGATTTCACGTGCAGTGTATTAAAAAATGAAAACCTGCATATTTAAATGTAACTTATATCAACTAGAAATGCTCTCAAGATTTGTGATCTTCCAGCAAATCAGAGCCTTGTGACTGGCCATCAGGTCACATGGGCTTTTGGGAAACTTTGGACGTTCAAGATGTGCAGAGTAACAACAAAAAGCTTCTTCCAAAATAAAACAGCAAGAGAATTGTAGCTCTTTCTACAGAGCGAAGGAATCTTTATAGAACCCGATGAATTCATCCTGCAGTATGAATGCTCCATGGCTGTTTCAATAAAGTGTGGCTATAAAATCTCAATGTGAAGCTAGAATGGTCACATGCATTAGCTACGTGCTTATTAGAAGGGTGTGAAGACAGAATCAGGTCCTCAAAACACAGCTAGGGAACAGGATGCAGCATTGATAATGCCATTTTCTCATTCATAGTGGCAGCACTAGCCACATCCGTGGTACCAACCTCCCCACAAGATGATAGAAAAATTTTGTAGAAAAAAGTATCTATTTTTAGATCAGGAGCTTATCCAACTAAGAGATTTCACAGTGCTAAATGATGGAGTGTTTTCTAAGATATTTTTTAAAATTAATTCTTTGTTTTATCGCATGGTTTAAAAATAACACTTCCAACAGTTAGAGACTTAAAAAAGCCTTCTGATCTTGTACATCTCTTCAGATAATCAAATCAGTTGCTTTGCTGAGGCATGTGAACCTGAAACCACATCTTCCTAATTTGGAAACGACATGGTGCTTACCTTGCTGCTAGAGCATAGTGTTTTAGCAAAATATTAATTTATTTCCAAACATGTATTGGGCATTTGATTTTCAAATTTTTATACAAAATCCTGAAAAAATTTTTATGGAGATTTGTTCCTGGTTTCAGGGAGTATCCCTCTTCCCTGACAGAGCAGAACAGCACTTTTCAACATCTACCTGAGCTCAGTGCCTGGGCTTCACGTAGTGTTTTTGTGCACTGTTTTTGCACATAATTTGTTCCTTCTTTTTCTTTATGCTTCATCTGAACTTTTTCAGCTGTGTCTTGAGACGGACTTGCCAGTATTTATCCTTTTCAGAGGCAAATTGATAAACAAGAGAAAAGGTGACTGTCCTTGGAAGGGAATGAAGCTTTCTGAAA
Organism: Oriolus oriolus; assembly: GCA_013400235.1. Taxonomy (NCBI): domain Eukaryota; kingdom Metazoa; phylum Chordata; class Aves; order Passeriformes; family Corvidae; genus Oriolus; species Oriolus oriolus. The sequence goes on from VXBT01010380.1 coordinate 863,948, forward strand.
GGTTTGAAGCTTTTTATTTAATTGTTGTGCACAAGCTGCCTTTCCTGCTGGTTTCTGGTGCCCTGGATCTATTGTTATGCCTGTGGATTTCTTCTTCTCAGCAAATGAAATGATCCTAACATTTTCGTGCAGCCTTTCTTCCTTTGAAATCATCTCCTGTTGTTTATCAGCTCCGATGATCTTATGAGCGTATGGTGTCGATCTTGTTCTGCCCTGCAGCCTCCTGCTCCAAACAGAGCAGTTCTGGGCCATTGCTTACTGACATTGCCTTCAAGGTGTTTTGTGATAGCTAAATACAAAATCTGTTCAAAAGTTCTGCTCATTCATAAGCGATTAATGGGCAAGAAATAAACTCCAATAAAACACAATAATTATTCTGAATGTATTTGTTAGGCAACTAAGCAGATTGTTCCCTCTAAAAATGTCCTATATTTTAGTTCTAAAAGATAATTGGTTCCTGTACTGGTTCCAGTCTTTGCATTAAACTTCTAGAACCAACTAGTTAATTTCAAAATATTTTTGGAAGGACTTGTTTTGAAGCAAGTAAGAGAAAAAGTCCTATTAGTTAAACCTCCCCTCCTCCAAACCCAGCTCCATTTTTCTTTGCTTTGATATTCCTGGAATCTTTTGCAGCACAGACTCATTTCTTACAAGATCAATTGAGTCCTCTAGTTATCAAAAGCAGATAGATTATTTTAATTGTAGACACAGTCTTATTGATGAGATTCTCAGTGATTACTTTTTCCTTATGCCTGATTCTTCTGGTCCTGTTCTTGTATGATGGATTTCAGATATTTGAAATCAATCAATTATTTTTCTATTTTTTCCCCATGTGTTGTTTGCTGAACATTTCACAGTAGTTTTGCAGTGCCTTGTTTTGTCCTGGTACTAGCTAAAGCTTTCATTTTTCAATTACAAGTTCATTGATTTCATCATAAAGTAAAAAAAAAAAAATCAACAACTGCCACAATAAGGAGCTTAAATGAACATAATGGAAAACAAAATCATATTGAACTAAATATTGTAAGAGCTTCTGTCAGTGCACTGATGTCAGGGCAGGTTTTTTTAACAGAATACATATATTTTTATTCTTAACCCTGAATCCTTGACACAAAATTATGGGTGAACTTTAAAATGGGTCAGTTTTGTCTTCGTATCTGTAAATAGTGTCCCCCGCAAACAAGAAAATGTTTGCTTCTACAGGAAACTGCTTGGCATAAATAACTTCCTGTCTGTTTCTTCATTGCACATTTTTTGGTCATAGTCCAAAATGCTGTGAACTTGAAATGATGCTGTTCACACATAAATGTCAGAGAAAGATTCTTCTTTATTAAATGCAAGATCCACGAGGTAAAACTGAATTTCTGGTATGAACTGCGCTTAATTCAAAATTTCAAAGTTAAATCATAAAAACCTTTTGTTGTGGTAGAAACTTTCACTCCTGTGAGGTTGTGAGCACCGACTACAGCAAAGGAGAAATGATCTTGAGTTTCTAAGAGCCCTAAAAGGCACAGATTTTTTGTGACAGCAGGGGAAAGGGACAGAGAGCAATGGAATGGGAAATGAGCCTTGATACACCTTCCATTGCTTCTGGCTGAGCAGTGCTCTGGACACACAGAAGAAGTGGTATTACTTTGTGAAAAAAGATGGAGAAAAACCAATGGTTTGGGATAATTCAACTATACATGTTCTCGTAGTCATTCCCTCCTTAGACTGTGCTGGATGATTGCAAACCAGACTGCAGAACAACACATCTGTCTTAGAAGTAGAATCCCATTTAATACAATTGGAGTAACATGCTAAAAATCACAAACACAATTAGGAAATCTGATTTTTAGAAGATATTCTGGCTTGCTTTGCATGTTCGTTAGATCAAATCACTTTCATCTATCTTCAGAAAGGAGTTATCTTTAGATGTTGGTCTTAAATTGATACGTAGAGCAAGTAAGATTTCATATAGTGCAAGATCAAAACCCCACTAAACTCATGGCAGGATCCTCATCGACTCGAACAGTTACTGTGTGATGCTCTTGTTTGGGTCGGCTTTGAGGCCAGTGTCAATTGTACTGTGAGAGAAAGGGGATGTGTGACTGACTCCTAAGAGGATTTACGATCCAAGAAATTATTTTTTGTTTCTAGGACCATCAAAGAATATGCCCTTTTTCCAAATGTGGAAGGGTCTTTATGTGAGAATAGATGAACAAATGAATGTGTGTGTATATGCACCTATCTTCTGAGGTTGATTCTTTTTTTTCTGTCCTTCTCTTCCAACCTTTCCTTATTTTGTAAGAGATAACAAGACTAGATATACAAATTTCAATATAAATTGTATCCCTTAGTATCACTGATATGTATCTTACAATCATTAGTTTTGTTTGGAGTTGTCAGTATTTAGAAAAATATTCTAATTCCATGCATGGATGTTTGTACAGTTTTTTATTAGGAAGGAAATATCTACTCTATAGAAGATAAGGGAACAGTTGTATCAATAATTTATATAGGGAAATATAAATATAGTAATGTTTATACAGAATATATGTTTGCATATATAAGCAGAATTAACTAGGGGCAAATATTTCTCCCTTAGAAGTATTTAGTTAATGGTGTAATAATGAAAGTAGGACTTGCTCCCTTTACACACACAAGCATGAGGCCAAAATTTTGATCGTGGTGTGTGGAATGCTCGTGAAGTGTCCGATTCATTAATGATTCTGCTGCTTTGATTTGTAGTCACGTGGCTTATCCACACAATTAGCAAAACACTTAAAAAAATTTTTTTTGAATAAAGTTTCCAACCAAACTTTTGCATTTAAAGTAATCACTTGGGTTAATTTAAGTATAATCTTTCCTGTAAATGTTTTGTATTCATTAGAAAGGGAGAACAGTTTGTTTATGCAAATAAAAGAATCATAGGTACAGACTCACAGAATATATGAGTATGGATTTCTTTTCTGTTAATTTCCACAGGAAATTCAGAGTGCAGATGCAGACATGTTGCATTGAATAACTGTTTTAAAAGTTGAGAATATTTAAATCCTTTTTTGTGCTGATTCTCATTTTAAAAACAAGATTACTAGGCTGCTTTAGGAATTCTTCAGTCATTTTCATTAATAAGCATTTAATGTATTTTAGAAAATGTGTCAAAATCTTCAAAGAGTGGAGTCATTTTATTAAAAAGTTCTTAAGTGTATGTAATTTTTTTTTGCTGTTTCTTAATTCCAATCCGATGCATTTACAGCTCCTGTGTGTTCTCTTTTTCATATTTCACAAGAGCTAACTTCTTTCCTTTCTGTCATCTATAGGAATTCTTTTTAAAGAGAGAACTAGCATTGTAATTTTCATCCATGTTTTATGACTCTCTTCTCCATAGCAACATTTAAATTTCCTCTGATGGGTGTACTTTGCATGCAGAGCACAATCTATCCTTGACTAAAATACTGTAGTTACTGAAAAATATGTGGTAGCACAGTAAAACAATTATGTGAACAATGAAGGATTTGGTGTTAAATCCCTTGAAAAATCAAGTGCATTTCCTTAGAGATGTCATCCTAGTAAGCTGCAGGTTAATGTCACTCTTTTAATATTTATACTGAAATCTTAATGACAGGAACATCCCAGTAGGAGGCTGAATTTTATTTCTTCCTCCGTGTGTGCATATAATTTTCTATGATGCCTGTAGTACTTAGATGGGGGGAATAAGTGCATAGATTGCAAAAGAAAAATTGTCAAAATCATAATATTTAAATGCTGTATCATATAGCAACTGAGTAAGTAGATTGTAAAGCAGAAAGTTTACGTTTTCTGCTCAAAACTGAGAATTGGAATATGCTTTCTGTTGTTTCCCAAGCTTTTGCTATTTATGGGAAGAGCTGAGGAAACCTGCTAGCAATGTATGAAATGCTTTGCATTTTCTACGTGTTTGCCACAGCACTTCATATGTTTCCTGAAAATGTACTTTTAAAAAGTAAAAGTTCTAATCCATACATCCCATGTCAAATAAAGAGTCAGTGTGTGACACGGATGGGATGACTCTGACCATTACAAACACCATGAATTTAGAAATGCATTAAGGTTACATTTAGTGCAGTTCAGAAAGTGTTTATAGAAATGTCTGTACTATCAAAACCATATCCAGACTTGCTGATTATTTACTGACGTGTTTGCAGTTACTTTCTATTGATTTGTATTGTATCTAATTTTGGAACAATCAAGTCAGTAGGGCTGTTTTTCTGTGACTGGTGACTTTTAAAATCTTGGCAGGAGGAGAGGACTGTGGAAATGAGGTCAGTGAATGTAAAATAGGAGTTTTTCTTTATTTTTAATGTTTCAACATAAGTAAATTGCAATAGTATACTTTTTATAACAATAACTCCATGAAATCATTAGAAAAATAGAAATGGAAAGTTAGTATCATAAATGTTATTTTTGTCTCTTTAGTAATAGAAGCCATGGGTTTTGATATAGTAAGAAATTACTGACTTACAATTTACTCTTGCAGAAGATTTTTTTTGCTGTTCTTCAAACAAACATAAGGTTGAATTCTGATCCGTCAGAACAATAAGTCTACAATTCTACAATGTTTTCCTTTAAAACATCTAGACTTGGTTTCTTGGAAATCTTGGACATGCAGCTACATAATGTTTTGAATAAATTTGAAACAGCTCTAAGATATTTTAACAGTGCATGACCTTTTTCTTTTCAATTATGATGACATCATTTACAAAATCAGTCTTTATGAACTTATTTTGATAAGGGTGAAAGGAGATAGACTTTTATGAGGTACTCATCAGAACTACTGGTCCTATAACTTATTCCTTCTGCTTCTAAAGACAGTATTCCAGATCTCTGGGGTTTTGTTTGGTTCAGTCATACTGGTCTCACAGGTATCTGATCCAAAAACTCGTGCAAAGTCCTTGATGTTGGATCCCTTTGCCTGTCTTGGGGTTTTTTACCACGTCAGTGGTGTCTAATTTTTCTTTTTCTGGTAATACCAAACACATTTCCATGAAGAGCTCAAAACAATACTAGATTGTTTGCAAATGTGGAAAGCATGACACTGTGTGCAACGACAGTATTGAAAAACCTCCTGCAGTTATTTATTCTGTGCTACATTGTGTGACGGGACCCCAAGTTGACCTGAATTTAGAAGTGGAATTCTCAACATGTCTCACTGGCATCAAGCATATTGTGAACCTCAGGGGGCCTGCAGTTTCTGAGAGTAATTTTTTACAATACAAAATAGAATAAGAAAATGTGTTTAGTGAAGAATATTTTTTTTGTTTTCTGGTTAAAAGGAGTTTGAAAACAAATCCCACTACCTTTTTTACCTGTGTTCTTGCAAGGCTCCATGCTTCAATCTTGCCCTTAAATCTACGAATTTTTTTAGGTTGCAGCAAAATCTGCATAGTTCCATCAATATCCCTAAGCCTGCTTTTCTACATCAGAAAATCCTTTTAGGTTTCCCCTGGTGCTTGCAGGCTCCTGTCCCTGCTGTACCTGGCAGTACAGCAAAGGTCTCTTCATAAGCAGTTTTGTGGAACAAGGTCCAATTTCCTTCAGAGGGCTCCTCCTGACCCACCACTGGATCAACCAGGAGCCAGCAAATGGCCAGGCATCCTCCCTGCACTACAGCCACAATAATTTTAACAACAACTTCTTTACCCAGATGGCAAACTCAGAGCAAGTAAACCAGATCTATGCACTGTCATGTGTATTGCTTAGGGACAAGCAGCCGAGGGGGGAAGAGACGCTAATGGAGAGCACATAGGAACAGGAGGCACTTTGGTGTGGCTGGAGCTGAATAAAAGCACCGAAAGGGCACAGTTTACCAGGGGTGTGGGTAGAACAGAAATACCTGCAGTGCTGGAGGGCCAGGGAAAGATCACACAGCTTGCTGCAAAGCTGCCTCTTGGCAGGGCATGAAGCAAACCACAGGAATCAGAGGTACCTGCTGGCTTTTACACACGGACAGGCAGCTCTTACACTGTTCAATAAAGGGTCAGACCAGAGGACTATTGCTATTATTGTTAGGAAAATTATTTGTTTCCTAAGGCCTCCCAGAAGGGGTAATGTCAGACAAAACTCCACAGTTTGTTTCAAAGGAATTTGTAGCAAATATTTAACTGAATTGCTGACATATAGGACCTTGTAACAGCCACGTTTCAAACCAGCAATAGGATGAAAATTCATCTAACGGGAACAAAGACAGATTTTTTTTTTTTTAATTGTTTGGTTTTTTTATTGAGGAAAGACCTTGAACATGGATTTTTAAGCTTAGGTGAGATGTGCCAAGAATTCCAGCCCAGGAAAAAAGCATGATGGTCTTGTCTGCTGACTTTATTATTCTTAATCAGGCTTGTGACTACTAATATTTAAGAGAATGGAAATATTTTTGATTTTATAAAAGGCTATAAATTGGACTGACTAACTGAATTCAGCGGCAGACAGTACAGAACTCTAGTTTGCAAATGCTTTTTAATGTGCTTGTGAAAATAATCTGAGTAAAAGCAATAGGGATCACTTCACATACAAAAGTGTGAAGCGTCTAGTTGGTATGGTAGTTATTAACAGGAAATCCTCACTTCAATCCATCCGACTATGAGTCCCTCACTTGGCAAAACTTGACCAAACTGCATGTACCTGATTTTATTCGGCAAATTTAAAAATAAATCATATTACAACTTTCTCCTCTTGTTTGAATGTAAAAAAAGAAAAGGTTTCCACTTCTCAGAGTCAAATTAATTAACCAAGTCAAAGACTAACAAGCAGTTAAACTTTCAGAAAGGCTTTAAACTGCTCTAACCTGTTATACAGGATTTAGGTCATGTATTTACAATTCATAGGTATCTGCAATTTCTGCAGCCACCCTTTTATAGTGTTCAATATAGTAATTTATTAAAAAAGTAGGCCTTTTTAGAAACGCATATAGGTCATACTTTAATGTGATCATGGTTTGTATTTTGATATTGGATCACTGCAGTTTTAGGATGAAAAAATTTCACTTCCAGCAATTCTTCTTGCCATGAATTTTTTTACATTTTATGTTGTGGAAATAGAGAAATTGTGGCTTCTTGCTCACAGTATTTGTGAATTAGAGATCATGTGACAGTTCTCTTTCATGACATATACCCTGTGGATATTAGCTTTTAGCAGAGAACTGTGTGTAAGTTGTTGTTTTGGTTTTTTTTCCTGTTTGTTTTCATTCAGAGGAAGGGCAAAAGGTCAGTCAGAAGCTCACTAGAGATCTTGAAGGTCTTTTTGCATTTGGCATTGATTCACCTGCCTGTTTCTGTGTTCAGCTGATGCCTTTAAAGAAAAAATTTGTGTTGGAGAAACAAATTTTCTGAAGAGGTGGACTTAGCACAAGGCTAGAGTGCTATGTGAGTGAATTTCTCCACAAGTATGGAGTAAGAGGAGAAGAGTTCAGAAAAAGGGAAAACTGTGTTGTGCCTGTAACAGTTTGGTTTTCTGACTTCCTCTGCTACAATGGGTTTTCTTTTTTCTGAAGTGAAAACAGAACCCATCTTTCAACTCTTGATAAATAAGGTCTTTTATATGTGATGGAGTCTGCTGCCTGCTCTCAATGCCTTTATACGTGAGTTGTTGCTTACAGTAAATACTGTGCACACAACCGGGTATGGCTACTCTTGTCTAATAACATCTGTGTGGTACAAATATGCATATATGCATAAACACTTGCATTTGATTTGCATATATGCACACATAATCATACTTGTGTTTACAGCACAGAAATGTATTGTTCTATGCATATATTATTGTATATTATGCATGTATTGTAATCTGTTTGCATAAGCAGTTACTAACTTTCTATTCCCATTTTGTTTTTCTTTCCTCTCTCATGGAGGATACAACCTTCTACTTTATAAGATAATCTTCTCTTAATGTCAGTTCCATTTAAAACTAAAACTGTCTTTACGTTGAAATATATTTGTGTACAGGAAGATGGAACTACTTCACAGTTCAGGTGTGATACCATATCTGATGGGAAAACAATCCTTTTCTTGGTGTGGTGGTATTTAACATATTGCATGGTGCTTTTGTGATACCTAGTAGAGAAGCTGTCAAATCATAAAGCCAGTTAACAAGTCCTCAATAAGTTGACTCAATTGGCAATGTAAACTTAGTTCCTCTAGTTTCCTTCCTTTATACTTTGTTTTATATTATGTTTATGCTTTTATTAACACAGCAGCTAAAGTAGCTGTTCAAATTAATTTAATGTATAATTGCTTGTTCTGTTTTGTTGTTTTCCAGCTCCCTCAGGCACAAAAGGTAAAATATTTTAATCAAATCCTAGTCATTCCAAGTAGTCACCAGTGCTTCACATTTCCATAGTGGTGTGAGTGCGGTACAGTTGGTGATCAGTGAAACACTTCACTGTCACGGGGGCTCTGAGCCGGGCCCCAGGAGGGTGGCTGGCTTTGAGCCTGGCTGAGGTACCTGCTGAGAGCAGCCCTTCAAAGATCTGAGCTATTTTAACATGCCAGGCATCCAATAGCCTACAACTCGGAAACGACAGGAAGGCTATTTTATCAACAATTTGAAATAATAGTAGGGATTAAAAAAGAAAAAACCACTCCATTACTCCACGTGAAACATCTCTGGATCTGTTGCAGAGACTGCAGAATCCATGGCATAGCTGGTACCCTTTCACTGCTCCCCACTGTATCTACCAACACACCCCTGAACACATTAAACATTTGACTTCTCTAACAGGTTGCATACTTTTCATATAACGTGCTCTTGCCTTTAAACCACTCCTGCATCGATATGGTGTTACCAGAGTCAGCACTGCACGTCAGGACAGCACAGTCAGTGCGGCAAAGTTAAGGATTTCTTTACGCCTGTTGCATCGTCCTTATATATTTCACAAATATAATGAAGGCTTCCAGAAACTAGAAAATCAAGATGGTGTTTTCCGCTTTCAGTAAAAAAGTATTAAAATGATAAAAAGGAATAGAATGTGCTGGGAAATTGCAACACTCACTTGTCCAAGTCGTTCCTTTTGCTCTTGGTAGAGCACCTTCAATAAGAAATGTCACAGCAATTAGTCAGTTTGACATCACTGTTATTAACATTCATGGATGATGATAAAAGTTCAGTTTTTAATGAAAGACATAAGTGAAGTGATCTTTCACTTAATAGCTTTTGAAGAATGGTGAGGGCATCCACAGAACTTAGAACTTCACTAATGTATGTCAGCCACTTTTTAGTTTAAAAAGCAAGAAGTATGAGGATAGGAGGTTTTATTTTCATGATACTAAGCGTATTTGAAATTTCCTTGCTCATGGAACTCAGAAAATTCTATTTCAAACCTGCAGGTAATATGCTATTTTATGACACTGGGCTATGTCCCTAGTTTGTTCTTGCTTTGATAGTTGCAGAACATGGTACCAAAAGATGTTGGCTTTGTTGTTTTGGTTTTTTTTTTCCTTCTTGAAATAGATGGTTTCAAGAAATATTTTGTGTACAGCTTTCTGGAAAAGTAGAAGGACCAAAAGGCTAGACTAGCTAACTTTGGCTTTTTCATTTTTGCCTGCTTGTCTAAACATTTGTGCTCAATGCTTCTCTTAACAGTTTGCAGAAAGAAGAGAGAGTTAAACCCTGATGTGCTGGTGCAGAAAGTGCGACCAGCCAGGCTGTTTGTCAGATTGTGCCATGTGGTACTGCGTTACCTGTTCTGATGGCCATGATTCTGAGCTACTAAATAATATTCTGGTACAAATTACTCAAGTTTGAGGTTAGCAAAAAACAACACAATTTTCATAAATGGTCAAAATTGCCAATTTTTAGTGTGTTTGCTCCTAGATCAAACAAATGCAAAACTAAAGCCACATATTTTTATATTATTTCATAACTGACCACAGTCTAGTTGACTGTGTATGACTTTTGCACAGAGAAAGAAGCGAGGGGTGGGAAGGTAGGAATAGGATGGGGAGGGGGGATGGGTACAAGTAATCCTCCAGAGGTTTTGATAACTTCAGGCAAGAAATCTGCCCTCTAATAAGCATGGCCTGACAGCTTATGAACAAACCAAGAGAATCTCTCTTGCTCTCTGCAAGGTGAAGGGAAGCAGCACAGGGCTGGTGCATGCCTTTGCGAATGACTTAGTCACTGTTTTGCCATATGGTGTCTGAACTTGTACTGTATTTTTGTTGGAATCTGTGTATCATCTTGCAAATGTTTTCTCTATAAACATTTCAAACAGTCATGTCTCTCTAAACATGTTCACTTTAATCTTCGAGCGATCTGAAAGAAAAATGTAGCATTTCAAGTTTACCTTTACTATTTCATATCTATTGTAAATAGTTCACCATCTTGATGAAATGTGTTTTCTCTTACATGTGGGACACTTTGGCTTCAGACTCTTTGGTGTTCAGTCAGTGTTCTATGATGATTAGCTATTGATTTTGAAGACCTGTAGGTTTTCAACTGTCTACAGCAGTTAAATAACAAGTAAACCTGTTATTCTTACGCTATCTGCTCTTAGTCAAACTGCTGCAAATTCAGAATTGGAGAGCAGGTGAAATGAAGAACAATGAGTTTAAGGTGGATACGTCTGTTGCAGCCACTTGTCTTGAAAAGATCTTTGTGATATACTGTATGCTTAAAATAGGAAATAACACAAAATCAAATCAAACCAACCACCCACCTAAACAGCCAAAAAACCACCACCAAAAACCTTACCAGAATTTCAAGCAATAGAGACAGTAATTTAATATGTTTATGTTACTTTCAGAACAAAATATGTCTAGGAAGAGTTAATGTGTCTAAAAGGAAGAACTACTGCCAGACAAATGAAACAAATTCATATGAATTTTACTTGTCCTCTATGTTCCTTTTATGCATGTTTTTAGGTAGCCATCCCACAGGGATGTGAAAATAGCACTAAGATAAAATAACAACTCAAGTTTACCACTTTTCAAATTTGTTCATTTTGATTTCCAAAATGACCTTTATCTTTGAAACAGTTACATAAAACAGCTTTTTGTATGCATTGAAGAGCAAAAGCCATTTTTCCTTAATAGTTCAAAAAGGTGTTTTGTTTCCTAGCAGGAAAGCTTTGCTTGCTTTCTTGAGCAAACACAGCAGGATTCAAAAGCTTTTGCCCTGCTCCTGCTGTGATGTTTTGTTCTACTTAGCTTGAGTGAAGAGGTAGAAGTGAATAAATTAGGCACACAAATCAGAAGCAGAGAGTTGTGTTTGGGAACATTTAAGAATTTTTTTAATGATTCTCTCATGAGTGGAACCATATTTCCTCCATACAAAAATTTTTTGATCCTATTTGTCGCCCAGAAGTTCTTGATGGCTTTCTTCTCTCTTTCTTTTTTATCCTTAACTTCTGTAAGTAGTGCTGTGCCCTCCTTATATCCTGATGCTATCATCTTTCAGCCTTTTGGGAGCATCATTTGTCATTCCCTGCATCGTTTACCTTATACTTTGAAGAGCTGAATTAACTGTCACTGGGAATAGAAAACAGAAAATTTGGAAAGCTGCTGTTTCATTGAAGTGCATGACTAGTGATTTTAGCACTTTTGTAAATTATAGTAGTTAAGTTGAATCTAATGGAGTACAAAATAATCATAAAATGAACAGTTTGATTTAACATTCCTTTGGATCTATTTCCTCCTCATGAGACACTCTTGTCTTTCAGTTTTGTAAAGTATATTTGATTTCCATTCAGAAAACCACATTACAATTTTCACTTACATGTTAATTGCAATCTTAACTTTAGTTTCGAAATTTCTTTCTCATATTCCTCAGTGAGGAAACCGACTTTTAATAACATTTTTGAATCAGCAATTTACAAACTCCAAGTAACTATTTTACAGTATAAGGGGTGTTTCTAATTTACTCTGTGTGTAAAGCACAGAAATATCTCTTTAACTTAAGACACACAGGTTCCTGTGTTGCCCCAGTCCATAATTTGAGTCTATGCCAAAATAATAGCTTTTCCTTATTCTTTTAGTCCATGTAAAACACAAATTCCAATTCCCTGATGCTTCCAGCCTGCCTCAAGACTCTGATCAGCCCATAAAAGTGCATTGGTCAGAACAGAAGACAGCACGTTGTGAAGCAGACCTATACAGAGTGGGCAAAGGAAGAAGTGGGTGGGCTGGGCAGGTGTGTCAGAAATTCCAGACTTCCTACTGTAACTCTCCCTGACTCTACACTCCCAAGGAAGACATCTCAGGGATGTTTCTCAAATTCCTCTTTCCACAATGGAAACACCTAAGGAAATGTTTCTCTTCTTTCCTGTATATGTGTGTCTAGTTTAAGTCTGGAGCCTGCCTCACTCTTTGCCCTGAGAGATGGATACTAGTGCTGGATGTGAGGCTAAACTCTAAGTGGCTTAACTCTAAGAGGATGGTTTTTGTTTGTTGTTTGGGAAGATCTGCTTGGGGTTGCTCTGAGGGGGGTAATTGTGTATAGTGGAATTAAAGGGAAAACTGTTGTAGTAAAATCTATATCTAAAAGGAGTTTTTCTCCAATTATAAAACTATTATCGCTAGGCACTAGAGATCTGTACTTTTTTCAGAGAGCAAGTTCTGTTTCTTTATTCTAAACAGCCAAGAGACATTTGGCCTGGAAATGCATTTTTTCCTCAGTCTTGAGGCTTATTTTCTTTTAAAGGTTTGTTATTTTTTGCTAAGCATTTTATCAGCGTGAGTGTCCATATCCCTTGGGTAGTTTCCCAACTAAAACTGTTACCACCATGTCTTTTCAATAGAGAAACATTCTAGGGCAAATTGCTGATGTTGTCTCTTTCATTCATCATTTTAGACGGGATAGTAACTACAGTATGATGAGCAGTGACTCAGTAAAATGTTGCAAATATGAGTCCCTGCTCATCCAGTTATTTGCTGACTCCACTTATGGCAGTGGCCAACAACCTGTCCATCTGCCAAACAAATAAAAAATCAAACAGGCTGGATTATACGGCTGCAATTCTATAGAAATGATTGCAGCAGCTAACTCTAGTTGGTACTTGTAGATAACAAAATTACAGGGCAATCACTCTTGTCTGCTTCCACAGTCAGTTTTGGGAGTTAATGAGCAGTTCTTTCAGAATTTCCCAGGAACTCCAGACCATGGAGGGTTTTTTTCTCCATGTAAAGAATTTCAAACACCCTAAAACTCTACTGACAGTGCCTTGGCTTTATCCTATCCATTAAATTGTTTTTAGTAATATCTTGAGAGTGAGAGAGCTGGTAAATTAATACTGTCCTGGTACTTGACAAAAACATGATGTCAGAGAACAACCACCCTGGGCAATCATATAAAATCTCTAAGTGCTCCAAAGTGTCACCTCGTAATCAGCAGAATTCTTTTCCACTTCCTGGGCTCCTCTCCACACAAATCATGTCAGTGTGCTTGACTCTACTACCCTGGCCAAGGAGCGGAAATTCCTACATTAGTTTGGCTGCATTTGAGTTTCAAGTACAACCTTTGAACCCACAATATTTTGCCAAGTTTTTGGGTTTTTTTCTTGTTTGTTTAATAACTTACTATTCCTTGATAGATCAAGGATTATATTAGGGTTACAATTATCTCTTCTTGCTAACAAGGAAAAAAAAGGAAATATGATCATAAGTTTGTTCCACCTCATATCCCCAGTGATTCCTTATCAGATGTAAACCGCCTTGACTCTAAACCCCATTTGTGTTCCTGTTTAATGTCTGCAAACATTCCTTCTCACCATGAGATAGTGCCATGCCTCAGGACATATACTTGTTTGGGAAACTGAAAATCCTCCTGAAGAAGACTGGGAGCTGCAAGACATGTAATTTTCTGGATTTTGTTTGTCTGATTTGCTCATGTGAAATATGCCTCGTAAGGTATCTTTATCATAATGTAGGAATTGTTTTCTGAAAATGTGGGGAGCCAATTGCTATTACTTCATTATAAAAAAACATTAGTAAACACAAACAAAACAAAAAATAAATTGCAAAAATTCTAAGAACACAAAAAGGATTAGTTCTACCTGAGTGCAGAAAACATGACAGAGATGTAAGAGTGGTAGGAGAATGTCACAGTCACAATTGGGCATGACTGTCACCTTCAGTATTGCTCAGCAAGGTCATCCTTGTTGCTGCATCCCTTTGGCTGAACATGGGCACAGCAAAGCAGAATTTGTGTTCTACAAAACCTCTACTTGAGATCATAACTGTGTGTGTCACGCTTTCAAATGCCAGACAAACCTCTTCAGCTTTAAACATCTGTCCCTGGGGACAGAGAGGGTTGAACTGTAACTCTCCACCTCCTGCTTGAGCTGTCTTTCACATGTTGCTGGTGAAGATCTACAGGCACAGAGCAGTGCTGGTCTGGGGCACCCCAGCCAGTCTCTGCTTCAGGACAGAGGTTCGGTCTTGCCAGAGGGTGTGAACAGGGAGGAGACACAGCCTGAGCACTCTCCTTGTCCTGTGGCCAGCGAGAAACAACCTGCATGTTTCTCTTGAATGGAACCGAGGTCAGGAGATCGGTTTTCTCCCTAAACTGAAAAATGCTTTGAAACTTGATGTGCAGAATCAACTAATGCTTCATGGCACCTCTTTGTCCAGCAAACTGGAACCGGCTGGAGCAGAGGTGCTCCTGGGATCCTTGCTGGCTGCCATACTTTGTGCCGCTGTGTGAGCTGAGGAGATCTCGGTCCGGACCAGAACAAAGTGCATACAGCTCGTGGCCTCTCGCTTTTTGTTGGGAGAGAACAGCCCGAGGCAATTTGGCAGAGCTGTCACCGGGAGCGATGTAGAGCAGAGCTCCAGCTGCTTTGCTGCTGCCCTTGCTGCTTCCACAGCCCACATCTCAGCCCCTTGTCTCTCCCGAGGCACACTGCAGCAGGAGCGAGGATGGGGCACCTTTCCTGGCCCTGGAGGGGCTGGGATGGGCAGAGCTGGTTCAGCTGAGATGAGGCCGGGGACTGCAGGTCCAACGACATCAGTGTCATTCGGATAAACTGCCTTATCTCATTTAAAATGGAAATAATGCAATTGAAAAATGCAATTGCGTGTCTGTAATGATTCCTCAGTTCTCAGAGACAGTATTTCTTTTTCAAATATAGCTTGCTGATGATCAGGGATTGGTGTTGATGACAACTGTTGCCATGCCAGTTTTTAGTAAGCAAAATGAGACTGTAAGTACTCAGATTATTTCTGTCATGTGATAATGGTGTGACTGACGTGAAGTTGCTTTCAGGGATCTAATCAGATTTTAGCCAACTCTAAAATTTTTTCTTTTCTTCTTCCTATTTTGTCTGCAGTTAGTATCTCTTTATTAGCATAAAAAGGTGGACAAATAATCCCAAATACCTATATTCTAGAAACCATGGTAAAATGATGAAACCCTATATCTAAGAGAAAATCTCTGATGGCACTAGGCCTTACGGCTTCCTTACCTCTGTATTACTTTTTATAGCAAATAATCTACATAATTTTCCCCTTTGCACTGATATAACTCAGAATTTAATTAGTTTTATGTATATTATGTATATATCTGTTTATCTTTAATAATTTAATGATTATTAAAGGAAGTTAAGTGTACTTTCCCCTTAATGCTTCATCTTTCTCTGTTGTTTATCAAATGGCCAGAGAAACTGGGAAAAAAGGGAGTAACATTTTTAACAGTAGTTTTTAATTTAAAACCTATTTGCATGTGAAAGATTTCAGTAGAGGTACTCACCAGCTATCAAAACCTTGCATGATATTTCTATGTGAATTGTAAATAAAGCAGAAAGGAGCAATATTATTGGTTTAATTATTGCTTGATCAGCTGAGTGGTACCAGTGTCTGCCTTCCCCACTTTTTAAATAATTGGTCTGTCATCTATTCACTTCTGCAGTGTAGCTGCAAGGTGACATAAGTGGTGAGAATGTTTATTATTATTGTGGTTCTAAGTGCATCTTTTATTGTTCTTTTCAGAGATCTAAAGGGATTCTCCTGGGGGTAGTTGGCACAGACGTTCCAGTTAAAGAGCTTTTAAAAACTATTCCAAAATACAAGGTAATGCACAAATAGCTTATATATATAATTTCTATTCAGTATAATGCCTAAAATGTAATTAATTTAATATGTTATTGTTTGTATTTACATAGCTACATTATTTCACCCACTTTCCTCAAGAATTTTAGCTCTGTAGTGTCTGAGGTCAAGTGCCATTTTTAAAACCTAACTTAAAATATGGCTTGATTTTCATATTTTTGTGGATCAGTGTGGTCTGGAGGGTAATATTAAAGATTCATATTAAAATCAATGATATTATAAAATCAATGAAGTTATCAAACCATGAAATATAGCCAGAATAAGAGGCAAAATAACAAAAAAAATCATGCTGAAAAATTGCATAACTTTGTATGAAAACACTTCAGGCTTCCTGTTTGTGTGTTCCTGTTGCAGGTGACTCCACACTGATATCAGAACACAGTGACAGAAACATTTCTGCTCAGGATAAATAACAGGGAACACTCTCAGTGCACAAACCACCACCGTTTGCTAAAAGCAGCTTACATTATACTTCTGTGTATGCAGAAATACTGAAGCAGTAGAAGGTAGAGGAGAAAAGAACAAAATTAACCCTTCTGCAAAATTTGGAGCAATGGAAACAATCTTTGGAGCTGCCTGTAAGGAGCTGTGGGGAGAGCAAGGTTCATTTGTAGTGAGAAGGAAGAACAATGTTGTGGTATCTGCAGAAATAAAAGCTCGGATGTGCATGGCTGGATAGGAAAAGCCAAATAACTGTGATGTTATTCCTAAATAATCTCTAACATTTGGACATAGTCTGAATATAAGAACCTAGAGAGAGTGGGAGGCCTCAAAAAGACATATTGCAACAGAGTGAGACTGATTCAGAAAAGGAGAAGTTTTTTTAAGAATTCATTTTCTGTGGAAGTAATATATGATCCTCTTGCTGAATATTAGACTTTTTATTTGAAGGTATGTTTTATATTGCAGGATGTACTGCAAGAGAGGATTATTACAGGAGACACCAATATCATGCAATGCAATTGGGTTAGTGAGATAACTTGAGTTGTACCTTCCAGTCCCACATGCCCTAGACAAAGACTGTGCAATTGCAAGAGCATAATCACCCCCGGGACCCATTCCTGCAGAGGCAACACATGACAAAAAATTCACACATGAAATGATTGGTTGGAAATAGAAGTCTGCTGGCCTGGAATTCTCTCAGCTTGGATGAGGTGGATTTTATGCTGAGGAAGATGAATAATAGCAATAAGCTTTTTTCAGCAGTTGTTATCTTGACTAAACTTCCCCAGATGTCAGTGGCAGTTTCTCCTGAATAAAGTGAGGTTGGATTAGGTAATACTTGACTTCAATGTGACTTTTAAAAACAATTAGAAAAAGTTTTTTTGTTTCTGAATCTGTGATTTAGGGACAGAATTCAAGGTTTAAAATGGCAGTGCTGCTGTAAGTGGTAGCATCTCTCAGGTACTGCAGAGACCGTGCAATTTCACACATTGCACAGAACGTGATAAAATACTGCCCTCGGATCCCGCGTAGGCCTCAAACAGGCAAATGCTTTTTTCCTGTCGGCTATACCACCCACATTTGTTCCCCTACCTGACTTCCATTGCCTGGATGTCATTCTGCAGCTATCAACACAGACAATTATACTTGAGATCCGATATTTAGCCAACAGCTTGTTCCCTTGTCACACTATAATAGTTAAAATGTGTCCACTGTTACTATTTTGATTATCCCTCCTTTATGAAGAGATGCCAAGAACATATCACCTTCTATTGCTCTCACTGAAGTTTATTGCTATAGGAAAACCACTAATTTACGAAACCATCTTCTACGTGGTGGATACAGTTGACCATATACAATCATTGACACAGAGACACTATAAATTAACCTGGAATGTTTTACCTGTGACCTTGCTGTAATATCATACTGTGGTTTATACTTTCAGAGAATTACAGAAGCCAGTAGGCTTGCTCTCCTTTTTGCCTCTTAGAAAGGATTCTGACTTTTCATCCTTGCTCAAGTTGCTTCCTGTCAGACAAATTCCTAAAGATCCAATTCAGCAAAGCATTTAAGAATGCACTCAAGTAAAATAAAAAGATTTAGTAGTGAGAACTGTAAAGTAAATATCAAAGCAAGATAATGCTTTCAAGTGATGGGACTTTCAAGTTTCTTTTTTTGTTGGTTGTTTGTCAGTGTATTGAGATGCTTAATAAAAATATACAGGATATTATATTGTCTGAAGAACTGAAAAAAATGGACGAGGAAGGACAGGAAGATGAGCTCTGCATGGTAAAAGATACATAGTGAACCTGTAGAAAAATCTACATTAGCAGCAAGTTTATGCTAAGAAGGGATGTTTGAATGACCACACGGAGCATTTAAAGGTACATTTATTGCATTCAGTGGATGCAATCACCTGTGTAATAGGCATATTGTTGAACAGACCAGTATTTTTATTTAAATAAGTACAATGCTAAATTTGGACACTTTTAGGCCCCATCAAGGGTTTCATTGCTCTCAAGGAATCTCCCACAGTTCCACTCGGTACAAAGATGTAAACTTAGAGGAAATTCCTTAGCAGAAATAGCTGCCTTCAGTGGCTCCAGCTGAACTGGAATTAATAGAGAGCCTCTAAGACGGGAAGATGTAAATATCACATATGGCAGGTCACTGTTGCTCGCTGTAGCTGTGCTTTCCTTATCTTTGAGTTAAGTGGTTCTTTAACAACAAGTGAAGAAAGCTGTGCACTCCTGGGAATAGGGGAATTTACAAAATTCCAGTATCTCTTTTCCCTGGCAAATGTTCTGTGTATGCCACATGCTGTGGCATCTCATATACAGGTATATTACATATGTATATATATCCTAAAATAAAATATTTTATATATAAATAAAATATTTTATGTATAAAATAAAATTCACTCTAGCACACATAGGAACAAGCGCCCTGGAGAGCAGAGCCGTGGGGCAGTGTAAAACCGTGCTGTATGCTGAATTCATCACAATGACAGGTTCTCATTTGCACAGAATGTCAAGGATCTTTGCCTGTGTTATAGGAAAACACTGTGTGGATAAGAGCTGGGAGTGCCAGCTGCCCTGGACAGCCAAATTATCACCGGATTTTTTGTTTACAGATTTATTGCAGACCATGCTAATTAGTATTTCTTTCTCATTTACTTTTACAGTTAGGTATTCATGGATATGCTTTTGCAATTACAAACAATGGATATATTTTGACTCACCCAGAACTTAGGCCTTTGGTAAGAATGCTATTTATTGATCTATTTTATTTAGCTGTATGCGTTGCATTTGTTTTTTTCTCAGTGTGAATAAACTTTGTTAAGAATTAAATACAATAGACCAGCTACTTTATATTGTTTCATAACCCATCATAGTTCTTAGTAAATTTACCTCTGGAAACAACACGTAGCACAAAAAAAACCCCAAGGAAAATAAATATATAAGTTGTTTCTGCAAAAGATGCAGACCTCCATTACTGAAAAATAGCAAAGCCAAAAATTGCTATAATTATGTTCATTTTACATTGAAATGGAATGTTAGAATGCTCTAGTGCTGTGTAATAACCCCTATTTGTCATGCTAAAGTGCTAAAGTTAATTTAATATATGTGCAGAAATTTCAGTAAAACATATTTTTAAGCAAAATAGGAACACTAGGGATTTTCTGTACTAAAAGAGGAATAGCAGCAAATTTTACCTTTAGTTTCCGTTATCACCTTGTTGGCATTAATCACAGAAAAAAAGAAAGAAAAATAAAGTTACTATTATGCAAATGTTTATCAAGTTAACACCCCAGAGGGCTGGTACATTCCTGGTTGCATCATTGTTTAGGAACAGCACTTCCAAGTGTTCCATCACCACTGGCTCCCAGCAAAGCACTGGTATTAATAGTTCCACTGCTGCATCCACATGGCTGCCACGTGTGCTTCTCATGCAGGCACTCCAAGCAACGTCCAGTTTCAACAATATTTCGGCAGAAAACAGAAATATTAACCGGGTGGATAATTTAATTTGAAAATGAGATTATTGACAAGCATGACTCATTAAGTCATTAGCACATCTGAAGTCTTCATCCAGCAAAAGAATTTGTCTTTCTAAGATTTGGGCTAGGAATTAAACACTAAATCGACATTTGTATTTGCACTTAGTTTAGTTTTTAACTGGAGCAGAGCTTATGAAAAGTGCAACAAGGAAGCTTCAGTGGGTGAATCTGACATCCCAGGCTGCAAGCCACAGGAATATATTTGAAAATTCTCTCTCTACATCATAAGAGTTTGATAACTCATTTCTTTGCTGTTCCTTTCTCTTCTGGCAAATTGCTTATTTCAAAATTATTAGTATTTATCCACTATATAATAGATATTTTATAAAACAGAAGGTGATGAAGTCCAGGAACTCTGGATAATTCTAAGTTACGCTGATAGAGGGTGTTACCCTCTTCCTAATTTCTGATGTTTTGCTTTGGTGAGGCAAAAGGTGGTTTGCTCTTACTATCCCTCACCAAATGTACATCCTGAAGGCACTTACTTCACTACCTTATACAACAGACTCTCTTTCTAAAATCAAAATGTTGGGCAGTAGCCCACAAGCTGTCAGCTAGGGGAACTCATTGTGATATATTCATGGTCTGTTCATTTCAGGTTTTTGGAAGAGTCATTTTTACTTCTGGGTTCTGTCAGTGGTGGGTAATGAGAGTCTCCTGTTGACTTCAGTGGAGTTTTTGAGAATGAAGTGATTTCTGGCCCGGGCTCTTGGTTTAATATTGCAGGCCAAATCCTGATACCATTGTAAAATTCCATGAAATTTGTGACAGTAACTATGTGAAAATAGGCCTGTAGATCTGGAATTAGATAATTCAGTAAAGATAATATCTGAAATTATTTGTGTCTTAGAGTTACATTCAAGTCTCGTTGATTACTGACTTGATCCACACTGGTTTATCCCGTTATTATATTTTCCGGCAGTGATGTAAAACTAGAATATTACTGAATTCCAAAGTTCCTAAGCCCATATCTATTAGTTCTGAAGCTGATGTACTGCTTTTTAAGGAATTGTCTTCTGGGACTCAGAGCAGAGAGGCACAGAATGCTTTCTGTTGCACCAGATTTTTATCTAACACTGAGCAGTGTATGTAATCATTAAGCTGGCTACGTTTTTCTGCTGATTATTCTACTGGGTTTGTATTTAAAAATGCTTTTCTTGGAGATTTCGTCTCCTGATTCTTCTGCTGTTTTTTTGAGTAAACTTGGCTTTCGGTGAGCATGGCAGGTTGGGTGCTCATGGGAGGGATTGCAGGAAGGAGAGGAAGGTGCTCCATGAATCCTTGGTGGGTGCTGGCAGAGGCTGTGGCTGTTGCTGGGGCAGCCCCCAGACCGCGGCGCTGGCTGGGAGTTGTCATCACTCGCCGTCCCACAGAGGGGCCAGAAAAAACCTTTTGGTTCCATTCTTTACCAGACATTAGTAGGGCCATGAGTCGTGACGAACAAGCCAATAAACCAGGAGAGTGGGGAGTGAGGAATTCCTTGGGAATCGCTCTGGTGATGCCTAAAGAGGTCAACCTGGAAACAGAGACTAGACAGGAGTAAGGGAATAGAGGTGGATATTTATTGGAAAGGCCTTCAGAGGTACACCCTGGGCAGGCCAAAGGCTACACCCAAGATGGACGACAAGTCATGAGTTCTTCACACTGTTATAGGTTTGGTCCATTTGCATATCAGCATAAATTCCCCAATTAAACTTTAGCTAATGATGTAACTGCCCCTCAGCTCGCCCCCCTCCTCAAGATGCTGGTTTACACATTTTGGGCCTAGGACGGGCTGGGTGTCCTTGAAGAGCAGGCCTGGAGAGGCTTTGTTATGTCTGCGTGAGCATGAGAGAGCAGCAGCTGACAGGCTGCAAGGCAGTTCAGAATTACACACCGGGAATGCAGAATTTTGAAGAATGTAAAAGCTAAACCCTAAGGCATCACTGGGAGGACACGAGGCCGTCCCCTCGCGGGGCCGCTCCCCGCGGTGTCCGAGCGCCCGCGGCTGCAGTGCGGGGCCGTGGCCGGGAGGTGGCGCCGCAGCTCCGCCCAGGCCGCGGGGGGCGCGGCGCTGCCCCGGCCCCGGAGCTCACCCCAGGGGACACCGCCCTTGTCACCTCCGCCTGCGCTTCGGAGACTTTTTTTCTTTCTCATTTTCTTAATTTTTAAAAATTATTATTATTTTTCTCTTTTTTTTCTTTAATTTTTTTTTGTTTTTATCACATAGCTGAAGAGTATCCATTGCACATTTTTCTGTATTATGTGCTTTTTAAGTCTCCTTTCCTACCAAGAGTACCTCAGTGGGAATTCCATAGACTATAGCTGATGGGAAAAATACTTTTTTTTTAATACTGATGTTTCAGAATGCTCCTATATGCTGCGTTTAAGTCTGTATGTTTACAGAGTGGTATTTTATTTTCCACAAGACAATATTTTCGGTTGAATGATGTAATTTTGAATTTTATATTCCGTTGAAAACTAAGACCTGCTGCTAATGAAAAAAAAAATAAATTTTTTGGGAATTCAAAAGTGAATTTTGAGATTTTTCTTAACTTATCGTCTGAGGCTCCTTACCCATGCTGAAACGTGGACATGAAGACACAGTTTTCCTCAGCTGTGATTACGGCAGGTTTAATCTGCTTTTCAGGAGCCTCTTAACACTTGTGGTGGGTGCCAGGTGTTACACCGTTAGATTTTAAAATGAAAATATATCATGGTGATGACATTACAGTTTGCCAAAGAAACGAGTTTAATGAATGTAGAGGGAGAATGGGATGAATGAGAAACAAGGGATAAATACTTTCTATGTGCCCTTAAAAACAACCACCACATTAATTGTGGCTGATTGCTCATTACTGCAACTGTCACTCCGCAGTCTGGAAAGGCTGGTGCCAGAGGAAAATTGCTTTCTTAGGGAAGTGTAGTGGGATTGCAAAGAAATTAAGGGATGTCCCTGGAAGATGAGTGTCTGCCACAGTCACAGATCGCCACCGTTGTGAACCTTATCTGGTGTTAGGGGTTTGTGCTGCTGCCCCTCAGCCCTAATGTTTGTGTGGTTTTCAATAAATAATAGGCAAGGTTGCTACTGGTTTTTATGAAGTCCATGGCTTTTTTGATTCATAGTTAGCAACAGGATTTGTGTTTTTGTTCAGGGAGTGGAACAGGGTTGGTTTTTTTCAGTAATTACTAGGTTCATTTAGGGTAGAATACTCAGAGCTTCTGAACAAGGAGGCTGAGTTTCTTAATTAAAGAAAATATGCCTTTAAAGATAAACGCATATGTTCTGAAATAAAATTGCATCTTTTATTTTCATTCTACCATTTTTTAAATAAATCCCTTATTTAAGGTTAAAAATGTGTTCAAATTTATGAATTAATCTAATAACATCCCTGGTTACTAAAGCTTTTGTAATATTTCTGGGTTTAAATCAAAATCCTTTATCTCTGAGAAGATTGAGACATTTATTCTTACTCTCAATATAAGCTCTGGAAGTTTTGTAATGGGGGTTTATGAATGGCTGTTTGTGAATGCTCTTATCACTGTAAATGAATTCAATTTATGCCTTGCTTCTATACAAGGATGCCTTTAATTTGATCAGTCTTGATGGGGAAAGTTACACCTAAAAATAAAGCCTTTGTATAGTACTGCAATGCCTTCCCCAAAATACATTGGTGGTTCAGGTGCCTGAGTAAGTTACCATTTCAGCCTCAGAATGTGGACTGTCACCATGCATTATATTAAGCTAAAGGACGTGTAGTGTTTGAAGATTCTAGATCAGTATTAAGTCTTTTGTAGCTGTAAATTTTGAGAAAATTTGTTTCTCCTAATATAGAAAAATAGAGAAACCCAAGTGTCAGGGGAAACATTAATGCCCCACTTAAGCAGTGTTAGCCTTTCAGAAGCAGCAAATCTCATTTCTCTCTGGGGAGTCCTGCCTGGAACGTAAGATAACCTACACTTACCCTTGCTTTATTCATTGACTCCATAAAACTCTACAGCTGTAGCTGACAGCAGAATATTTAAATGATTTGAACAGTGTAAATGCCTCACGTTCATTTAAATAACTGAAGAATTCAATCACTTGAATGCCAATGATTATTCCTATTGGGGTTTACATTTCAAAAAAGACAGCCCATCTGAATCCCTGTGAGAGCATTAAATTGCTATCTAATTAGAAGTGCAAAATTACATATATTTAAAAGATAATTAAAGGTTTGAAGGCTGTTGAATAACTGGTTGTACATATAAATGAATCACTGAAAATTTGTTAGCAATATGTGAAGCTTTCTTTTATTCTTTGCTTTCAGCTTTGAAGTTAGGTATAACTGAGCTCATGGGTTTAAGTCTGGTAGTATTAAGATAAAGGCAGATGTTTTTAATTATTTCTACTCAAATCCCAAATAATTATAAGCAGCTGCCAGTTTTACATAATCCCAAATGATAAATCCCGAGAATGCAAATAAAATCCCTAAAAAAGGGGTTGTTTTCTTCAGTGGAGTAAATCACATCCATGTTTCTGTGATAATTGACTGCAACCCACCTGAGAATGTGAGCTCAGCCCATGAACTCCTTGGCCAGGCTCAAGGTGTGGGACTTAAAGCTGGTATTTTGTATTGACTTTTACTTCACCCTGTATATTTCCATATTGCTTTATCATTTTAAATATTGTTGCACCATTTGAAAAGCAAACACATGTTAGGAGGGTAAACAGACAGAGTTAGCTAAATACATGTGGCATAAGAACCCTTTTCTATTGTTTTGCTAGAGGGTTCTCCCACATACATGGCACATCTAGTAGTTCCTATTTTTTTCTCTGCCTGGAAACTTAGAATTAAATTATTCTCTTTTCCCCAGCAAATGATATGGCTCCTGTTGTCAGCTTTTCTCTGCAGTATTTCTGCAAATTTTATAGTGCAGCAATTTTTCACCGCCATATGGCATGGAGAATCAATCCAAAATAACTGATTTTTACTACCAACCATAACCTAGGGACTTCTGGATTAACATCTTAAGTAATAGGCTGGTCATGAAAATCTGTCTTTGGACAGGGAAGTTGTTTTTCCTTAGAGAATCAAGGTGTTACCTTTTGTAATATTAAACTAAGGAGGTGTGTATAGAAAGAAACTTTGTTTTTGACTGAACACCTCTTAGTGTTCTACAGATTCAAGGCTAAGTGCAGATCAATAAGAGATCATTTGAGGTTGCAAACTGGATGGAAACCGTGAAATTAAAGTATCACAAACGACAAACCAGGATCATGTGAGCAGAGAAAAAAGTATTCCAAATGAAATAAAGAGCTTAAAGGCCAAGCAGTAGTGATTTAGATTAAGATGCTGCTTTACATGTATCCCCAGGCAGAATGTTTTGGAGCTAAGCAGCATGTGGTGAATGAAAGCTCAGTCACTGGGGGTGATGTTGTGTTATCAGGTTATAAGAAGCTGAAGCAGGGAAGTGAATTTTTCACTGCTATTGCTGATTTGTTTGTTTGGGGTTTTTTTGTTGGTTTTGTATGGGTTTTGGGGGGTTTTTGTGTTTTGGTTTTTTGGTTTTTTTTCTTGGTTTTGTTGTTGTTGTATTTTGTTGGGGGATTGTTTGTTTGGTTTTGGTTTTTTAAAATCACCCTTCACCCTCGCACAGCCCCCACAGTGGGAGCAGTGGGACAGAGCAGCAGCTTGAGCTGGGAGGGCTGGTGAAGGTCTTGGAGGTTGCACTGACCATGGGAAGTCAGGTCCAACACTGTTTCCACCCCTGCGGGCTTTGCATGACAGTCAAAGCCACCCCAGACAATAAATAAGTGGTAACTTTATTGCACAGAGTCTGAGAGAAGGGAGGGAGCTGAGTAACTGCCCAGACCAGGGAATTGCAGTAAGGACAGTGTCCACAGTCTCTGCCTGTTTATTTAAAACTGTGTGGAAAAATGTGTAATTTTGATTAATTATGCTTTTTCTCTGATATTTGTTCATTCAAGCTTTCCTATCAGACTTTGGAGATAAGAATACCTTTGCAGGATGGCTTAGTGCAAGTTACAGCTATAGAAAAAATTATATTGTATATTTTATTATGTAGAATTCAAGCTCAGCAAAATATATTTGCATGTTTTCATTTGTCTCCTCTAAAGAAAAGAAAAAGGGGTAATTCTCAAAGCCTGATGAGATAAATAAATTATCCAAATTTTGAAGTGCTAATTGAAAAAGATGAAATTTTGTTGAACAATGCTATGTTTTAAAATTGGAGGAGTTTTTTCAGTACCTAATTCCTTACTTTTGTACACGTTAGTAGTTTGGCAGTGGAGAGCTATTCCTTGAAATTGTTTTACCTCTCTAGGTTTTGGTTGGGTTTAGTAGGTACTTTCTTACTATAATATTTTCTCATAGGTGATTCCATATCGTGGCTTGGAAAGTTCACTAAAATCTAGTGATGCTTCCAAGGCTGCTATCACAGCAACTTCCTCTCTCCTGCCTCCCCGTTATCCAGATGGAGCACGTCTGAGAAATTCCAATCACCTTAGACCCAGGACTGCAGCTGTTAAGATGTAGCTTGCTCTGTCCTTGGTCAGATTGCTACACTCTGACTCTATAAACACGTGGCTGGTCATATTCAGTGCAGATGCCTTGGGACTGCTTGTGTTAAAAAAAATTAAAAATCAAAGCAAAGAGTTTAATAATGGCACATGTAAATGGTTGTGTGCAGGGTGGCGAAAAAATGTGGTTCGGTCTTTAAGCAACACGCGCCACATGATGTTTGAATCATCCAATGCTATAAGAGTCTGGCCCAGTCTCAAACAAAAGATACTGAGTAAGATAAAGCTCATTCTAATGGAAAAACCAGATAATGTGTTTTTCTCACAAACAATAAGTTAGAATCATTCTGTATTTTTTATTGGACCAAAAGTTTCTTCTTTTGCAGTCCAGATATTTAGCACTTTTCCGTATCTTTTCTTTTCCTCCCAGGGGTTAACTGCTATATAGTATCACCTCATATTTTATACTAGCCAAAGATTACCAGCACGCATTTTAAACCTAGCTCTTTTTCTCCTGTACTTAAATCAGAGTAATTTGGTAGAATTCCTTGTTTCTATCTTTCCCAATGGGTCCCTTAATGATTTTTTTCAATGCTTTATAGTAATCTTGCAGATGGGTTTGGCTCCAGGCTTCAATCAGTATTTTATACTTTACCCAGTAGCCTCAGAGATAAAAGGTAAGGTTAGGTTTGCCACCAGAGGAGAAGATATAGATGAATGCTATTTTTAAAACCTGGGGAATTGCTTCAGTGTCCATGAATAACTTTTACTAAGAAATCAGTTAAGCAATAAAAGTAGAAAGAAGCTAGAGAAGAATGGACATTTCAACATTACATTTATGAAGTATTTTATATCTGATCTGCTTGCACTGATATTGGACACCCTGGTTGCATAAGCATAATGTAAATTTACTGCTGAGAATAAGGTGATATCTTCATGAAGATTGCGTACAAATAAGTTTTGTATCCCATCCTTCCTGCAAGTTGGTTTTGTTTTCTCTGCTGTCCTTTTCCAAACTATAGCATCAATCTATTCTTTACTTATTGAATTCTTGTGTAGGCAATTAAACAGTAGCCCCTAAACTGTAATTGCTGAATGAGGGGTTAGGCATCTCAATACCTTATTTGTTCCTGTCCTAAATGCATTTAAGTGCATTTGCAGTTCTCTTGAATGCTTATAGAGCCCAGCTCTCTCTTGACCATTGGGATTTTGGCTTTGTGTCTTTTATGAATTTTATGACATGAATGCTTTTGATTCTTTTCTGCAGAACTTTGGATGTTTTATCCAGCTCTTCATTTGTTTGCTTTTGGTTTTTGGTTTTTGCTCTCTGAGTGCAAGGTGTGGAATCTATATGATTAAAATAACTGCAAACCCCATAATCAGTGTGATGCAAATGGTTTGCCTTGGGTTTGAAACCTACTTCTGTCAGACACACAAGATCAACTTCTCTTGGCCTAAGTTAGGATTTTTTGCACATGTCTGAGAATGCAGTGTAGCCCAGAAGCTCTTCAACATCTGTGAGGGAGGATGTAATTAAACATTGGAATCAGTACAGGAGCTGTTTGCTCAACTCAAATGATCCCAGCTAATGTCTTTGTAACACTGTTCAGCTCTCAGTATTTCAGAGCTTGACTGTAACCATTTCTGTACTAGAATGACTAAATCAGATCAAAGATTTATTTGGTTAATTGGTGCAGCCACAGAGAATAGATGTAGTTACTCACTGTAAAGATTAAAGATAATATTGATATAGCTGCAGCCATAATGAAAGGCTTGCAAAACACAGCTACAGAAATCAAGCCCTGGTAATGAATGGGATGTTATCCTCTCATATGTTGTTTTTGTGAGATTTAATTATATTGGCTGCAATTTTTGTACTTCAGTCTTTGGGTGTAGTTATCTCTCTGGCTATCAGGGCCATCATGTAGCAAGAATTAATTGTAGAACTGAGCTGCCTGAATGCAAAGTCTGGTGTATAGGCATGTGCTGAAAGCAGAAGATCTTTAAATCTCCCTGCCTATTGGTTGAATAGTAGTAGATGAGAAGTAGACAACCTTGTTAAAAGAATAGTGGATTTTAGCAGAGGACAAGAAAAGCACATGGAAATACTTTTCAATTGCATCTGCATCACTTCTCAGAACTTACACCAACAGAATTTCTGGGAATTTTTTTTTCAAAAGAATGAGAATTGACTCGGGATTTTATCCCACAGAATTTCCTAAAAGAGCTGTCTGTAAGAAAAATTGGAGTATCCAATCTTTCATGAGCAAAAATTAAGGAAGCTCAGTGAACCCCATGCTAGGAGAAACTTTACAGTGCTACCAGTATCTCAAAATCTCTTTGTGTTTATGATGCTGTACTCAATATTTTTAAGTTTTCTGTTCAGGAAGATTTTTGTTGCTCCTATTTTAAAGTATTGTGGTCTAGAAAAGCAACTGTGGGATTTATATTAGAGTTTTTAGTACAGAGAGGGAAAAGTCAGGATGGGAATAACCTTCTTAATGCTCAGAGAGCAAGGCTTTCCCTTGGTCTTTCTGTAATCTGCAGAACGTGATTGGAAGTGCCTGCACCCCTGGCTGTGGTGATGAATTGCTTGTCTCAAACACTGACAGGTTTGGTTTATGGTGTAGTTGGTCCCGGCCTGAGGGAGGATAATCAACCACACAGATATTGCCTTACAGGTACAGTTTGTATCCTTCTGTGATGCTGCTCAGGAGTCACAAAAGCAATCTGGGGATATTTCACAGCATCCCAGCGTCTCCTGTCATACCTCATAAAAAGACTTGCGGCTTCTCTTGATAGCAAAAGACTGGATTTCACATTATGCCAATCCTCTCCCAAATTTACTCTTTTTTTTCAAATGTAGTCTCCTAATTTTACTTAACCAGTCAGGTTCTTTATTCACAGGTCTTTCTAAATACTTCTTTCTTCTACTGAGCCAGGTTTGTTTGGTTACACTAATAGGCTGATTTTGAATGTTCAGCAGAGGGCAGAATTTCCCACGTTATAAACACCTCGGTGTCAAATTAATTTGTCATGAGAATGTTTATTTTAAACGTGCGATTTACAGCGTAACAGTGAGTAGTGATAAAATCCCCTACATTATCATTATTAGTATGTTACTTTTCCCCACAAAGTTGTAGATAAAATGAAGTATCAGCAAATGTTAACACCATACTTCCCAAAGACTTGCATCTTATCTTGTTTGAAGTGAAATGGGTAAACATTTTGTTGATAAGATTATAGTAAATATAACTTCCTGTGCAGCTGAAAGAGCCAGTTGCAGATACTTAACATAAACTGCAAGATCCAAGGTCTCACGTATTTTCCATATGGGAAGAAGGAGGTACAACAGCTGAGTTTGACCTCCCTGTGAGTCCATCGAGAAAAGCTCTGTATCATGGCAAGAGATCATGCAAATAATCATGTGATGTAGGCTTTTAATTCACAGGGAACATTTCTGCAGCATTATGGTGCACTTTGTATGAATTAAGCTACTTACAGTTAAGTGTATTGCTTACCATCAGCATTCAGAAGTTTTTTAAATCTTCTGATGCAAAAACCATTGTGCAAATAAAACAGGATGTGCTAAATATTTCACCTTTTTTATACCAGTATGAAGAGGGGAAGAAACGAAGAAAGCCCAACTACAGTAGTGTGGATCTTTCTGAGGTTGAGTGGGAAGACAGAGATGATGTGGTAAGTGATGTGTTTTAAAACCCTGTCAGAAGACATTGTTGCATCCCTCTACTGTACCTGGAAACTGTTTAAGTAGTCATTAGAGAGGCCACCTGACCTCTCTCAGGAAGGGGAGGACAATAGTCCCTTTTATTTCATTCAGAATTTTATAACTGTTTTGCATTGCTTTTTCCTTACATATGCATATACCACAAACACAGACTCTTTGTATTTTTGGTAAAACTCATCACCCTTGCAAGTCTCCATGCATCCCATTGTGTATTTGGGCTGGATAGCAAATATAGCCCTAGAAACAGGAATAGAATGTCTCCTTGGGGCTGGCCCAGACAACTGCTGAAACTCAGAAATGAGCTGAACTTCTTTCCATGAGATCCTTCTTTCCTTAATGGAAGTAATGGGAGGTGTTTTACTTAATGTACAAAGTCAAAAAATGAATAAACAAAACTGGATTTTTTGACCTGTGTGCAGAGCAGAGTTTCACTCCAAATTCTAATTTCAGACACATGGGTAGCTACAGGAGCATCAGTTCTGTGTCTGTCACACAATGCTTTCCATTAACCTCATTTTTCAGTGCTCCATCTACTCTGTAGTTCTCTCTTTATCTTATTCTTTCTTACCTTTCAGGCTTAGCCTTTTTTGCAGTACTGTATCAAAAGCTTTCCTTATGTCCATGGCTTAACCTTTGCCTGTTCTTTCTGTCACTTCCTCAATAAATCTGATTTGTTAGGCATGATTCGTTTTGTGTGAATCTGTGCTGACTGTCCCTAATTAAATCGTAACTTTCCAGGTGTTCGCCTTTCTGTCCCGTAATTTAGTTTTTCCCATAAGGTCCCTCCTGCCAAAGTCACGACGGCATGTCTGCATTTTTCATAGATGTCTCCTCGATCCCTTCTCAAATATCAGTCCTGTGTTAGCTTCTCTCAAGTCCCTCGTACCTCTGCTTTTCCAGAGAGGGTTGAATACATCCACTGAAGGTTCCCATATTGACTTTGTCATGTCCTTCCGAAATCTGGGATGGATCACGTACAGCAGCCCCTGGAGTCTTGTCAGTCTTCAGATGTCCTAATTTCTTGATCCCTGTTCTGACATAAGTCTATATATTCTTTCTCCCTTACAAAATATATATCTCGCATTCCTCTCTCTCTCCACCCCCTTTGTGAATAGTGAAACAGTTCATCTATGTTTTAAGCAACGTCTGTTTCACCAGGTGATAGATTGTCCTCAGCCTGTCCTCAGAGGCCATTTCACTTCCTAAGTTGAAGTTCTGTGTTGGACTGCACACACAAACTTTTTCAAAGTTTTTATAGTTTTGTGCCATTTTCTATGCACACACTATTTAAGGTTTCCTCATAAGATTTTCATACATTGTAGCAGCCTTCTGCAGTCTTGGCAATCTCACTGGCCTCATGTTTCATACCCTGCTTTTCCTCTTATCTTTGATCAGTATTACTCAACCAGTTTCTCTGCTAATGACCTTTTAAAATTTCCTCCGTCCTTTCAAATGTTATTGCTGTACTTACACATCGATTTTAAACCTTCATGATTTTTCTTCTTGTTATTTCTCTTTGGTTGGTCTTCTTTCTTTCTTTATATTTCTTCCATTACTTCCCCTGTTTCATTTTCACATTTTTAATCCCTCGTTTTTAATCATATCTTAGTAGAAGTTCAGTGGTTTAGATAATGGAGCATTGAGCTATTTCAGTGACATTGAAAATCAAGTTTTATTTATAATTGAGATTCCATCTGAGTACACACGAAAGTCCGGATTCAGCTCTCTCTGAGTACTGCCTTTGATTGATACCCTTAAGCTCTGTCACTTTTTCTGAAAATTTCTAACAAAAATTGAGTTGTGTCTATCTGAAGGTTGCGAAATTTTTATTTCACATTTTGATGAGAAATACATACATATATTACATCTCAATCTTTGCCTTTCACCTATAAAATGTGTTTCTTAAAAATGAGTTTTTAATTGTGACACAGAAACAAGCTACATGTGGCTCTGCTTCACCCAAGGCCTTGGATTTGATGGTCTTGATTTTTTCCAACCTTGGGTAGTAAAGCATTGTTTATTCAACTGCAGAGGGAAAGAATTAATGTATTCATATACCTGCTTTTAATAACGTAGGCTACTACTGGTATATTTTTCTCCCATGAAACACTTATGTAGAAGCTGATTAAGACATTTTCTTACTTTTTGCTACATTAATTTAATGGTTACATAGTTTTCCAAGAATATACAATGATCTCATACTACAGCAGTGAAACTGAGTTGTCACGAATTGTTTGAAAGATATTTTTTTGAAGGAGCAATAATGCTTATTACTCTGAAAGGTGAAGACATGGGTTTTCTCCAGTTATCCAATAAAGAAAAGGCGGCCAAACTAAGGTTAGAATTTTTTTCACCATGAAATATTGTTGTCATAAATATATCAGTTCATTTTCCAGGTTAACAATACCTGCTATCTTGTTGTTAATACATTTTATTAGAAACAGAAATTTTAGCATGAGCTTGTTAAGTTAACAGTGTCTTCCAGCAAGGTTTGCAAACACATAGTACCAAAGAGGATAAGTTTCAATTTGGTTAGAAACCTTTTTCTCATTAACTCACTTAAAATTCCTCTATTATAATTTCTAGCTGAATGAATTTTTTTTTTTTTTCCCAAATAAAAAAAGACCATGAATGAATGTTTTGGGGCTTGAAGCCAACTGAGGCAGTACTTATTTTATGCATTTGAGGAGGGAGATGAAACTGCAGAAGAGCTGAGAAACCGGATTACAAAGCCAAGAAATGCAATCACAGCAAGCAGAATAAAAAAAAAAGAGAAGAGTAAAACTCTAAATCCCACATGCAGATTTGATCTTAAACACTACTGAGAGTTTGGAGATCCTTTTAGTAAATCTATGACTTGCCTGAGGCTTGTGGGAGGAATGGGTCTTAGACAACTGCAGGCACCAATAGGAGAAAAATGAAAACCATGTTAAAGATAAATGGAACTGTTCTGTAAATGTTAGAAAGTAGATGGCTAATTAAGACCAGGTCTCCAAGTCCAAAACCACAAAACTTAAAATAGGAAACTATTTCCAGAATTGCCTATTATGTATTGTTAAAAAAAAATCTACAGTAAAATATATGCTTTATTTTATATTTGCCTCCAGCTAAAAATTATTCTTTTACACTCACTGACAGAAGAGTAAGACTGTTAATTCAAATCTAGATGCCCTAGAATTAAATTTAAAGAGCTGCAAAGTTTGCAGTTTTTGATAGGTCAGCCATGCTCAACTTGTTTGTGAGAATAAAACCAGATATTTCACTGGCAAGTTTGGTCATTCTCTTTTCCCTCCATACTAACTCAGGAAGCCTGCAGAGTGCATTGATATGTTTTTCTTCACAATTTCTCATTAAAACTCGACTGAATTGCTCAATCTGGCATGAGGTACAGTAGAACAGGAGGTATTTATTCAGCAAGAACATGATGTCCAAAATTGTGTTCAGATAGATAAGCAATAGAAGAGGCATAAAAATGCCCATTTTGTCAATATTTTCCTGCATTTTAAATGCTGCATTGATTAGTAAGAGTGGAATTTTCAAATTGTAATGAAAATTATGGCTTCAAAAGATCTGGTGTTTTTTTCCCACAACAAGCAAAATAACTCACTTCTTCCATTAGTAAATCTTAGAGTGTTCAAATGAAATATTTCCATTTATAGATGGTGTGACTGTTAAACAGTAACTTTTTTATTTCTTTCTGAAGTCCTGAACTGATAAATAGGCAAATTCAAAACCCTAAGGCTGAGGATTTCTCAAAAAACGTGTCTTGTCTTCAGTTGCAGCCCAGAGACCCTGCCCTCAGACCAGCTGTGCCGGGGTGGCCTGTCCTCATTCTTGGGGACACTGCTGGTCATTTTGGCTTATAGACCTGGGGGATGGTTGTTGAGTTTTTTACTCTTCCTTTCATTGTCATGGTGATGCCTAAAGAGGTCAACCTGGAGACAGAGACTAGACAGGAGTAAGGGAATAGAGGTGGATATTTATTGGAAAGGCCTTCAGAGGCACACCCTGGGCAGGCCAAAGGCTACACCCAAGATGGACCCCAAGTCACGAGTTCTTCACGCTGTTATAGGTTTGGTCCGTTTGCAGATCAGCATAAATTCGCCAATTAAACTTTAGCTAATGATGGAACTGCCCCTCAGCTCGCCCCACTTCTCAAGATGCTGGGTTACACATTTTGGGCCTGGGACGGGCTGGGTGTCCTTGAAGAGCAGACCTGGAGAGGCTTTGTTATGTCTGTGTGAGCATGAGAGAGCAGCAGCTGCCAGGCTGCAAGGCAGCTCAGAGTCACACACTGGGAATACAGAATTTTGAAAAATATAAGAGTTAAAACCTAAGGCATCAATGGCACATTCACCTAGCAGAGAGGTTTGTGTCCTTTGGGAGGGAGTCTCTTCTTTCCTAGAGAACAGCAAGGTGTGCTAAGGGAAGAGTTTTTAGGGATGATGGGCCAGAGATTTTGCAGCTCCCAGGTTTGGGAGCCTGTACCTCATGCAGAGAAAAAAGTGTTTGTGGTGATCTAAAAAGTAACAGATTTAACTTGCAGAGAAGCAGGTAAATCATTGTGTATAAGCCTTTTTCCATTTGTTTTCTGTTTGCCCTAGCTTCTCTGAATTTTTGGCTTGTAAAGCAATGAAACACATTTTTGAAGAGGATTTAAAATGTCTTTTGGAAGACTTCGAGAGGGAGAGGTCCAGGCCAATTGTTAAATATGTGACTGACCTAGGGCTTCCACTACAGAGCTAAAATTTATTACCTTGCGAGGGGTGCCTGGACACCAATGCACAACCAGAGAGAATTGCAGACAACCAGAGAGAATTGCAGAGCACTGTAGATGTGTGTTTCCATTGATTCACGTTACTGATCAAATGGGCTGTCATTCTGGTTTTTGTGGGCTAGTGTTAATTTTTGATGCAGTTAGGATGAAGTTTCTGGTGCTTGTCAAGAATGCAGTCCAATGTAGATTTTAAGCAGAAAAAATAGTGTAAGATAAGTGGGGTTTTCTCCTTTTTTTTTTGCTTTCTTATTATCTGTGTCATGGTTGATGCATTTAAACACTGGGCCCTGGTCTGACCAGCTAAATCCAGCTGGGAATCTAGTCCTTGCCTTCCCATGCAGGAACTGCAGAACAGTAGTCAGTTACACTGTTCATCCCAAA
This sequence comes from Oriolus oriolus, assembly GCA_013400235.1. Lineage (NCBI taxonomy): Eukaryota > Metazoa > Chordata > Aves > Passeriformes > Corvidae > Oriolus > Oriolus oriolus. The sequence goes on from VXBT01010380.1 coordinate 899,414, forward strand.
TAAAACCCAGATTACTACACATAAAACTATCTTACTATGAAGGATGCTGAGAGCTCCTATCTTATGTACCTTAGCTTAAAATTGTATGGCAGGAGCCTTGGCCCATACTGTAAATAATAAAATCGGTGAGTTCTTCAGTGTGTAGTAAAACTATGGAAAACAAAGAAATTAAGAAAATTGAGTAGTACTTAGGCCAAATGAGTGTACTGGAGAGTTCAGAGTTAAAAGGATTACAGAAAATGCAAATAAAGGAATTGACAGACATTTCCTTCATTTCAGCTCCGAAATGCAATGGTGAACCGGAAAACAGGAAAATTCTCCATGGAAGTGAAGAAGACAGTGGACAAAGGGGTACAACGTCTAAAATATTATTCCAACTAAATATAAAGCAAGAAGATAATTTTAAAAATTATTTTTAAGGTTGCTGTAAATACGCTTCCGTGCAGCATAAATTTTTTTTCTCTTACTGAATGTAAACGTTGCTTCTAATTTTGTCAGTGACTGACCACTTGATCTTTTATACATTTCTTATAGCAAACTAACTTCTTCCCCTCTCCCCTTCTGACTTTCTTGTTCTGAATCTAGAAGCGGGTACTGGTGATGACAAATGACTACTATTACACAGACATCAAGGGTACTCCATTCAGGTAGAGCTGGCCATAATAAATGGACGTTTCATCCAACTCATTGGATCTGTGCTTATACAGAGCTTGTGAACTCATTAAAAGCTCATCAGCAAAAGCTGACAATGAAATATCCCCGGACAATGCTGAAAATAGCAAGGAGAAGGAGCCTACCAGCATTCCTTTCAGCTTTTCCAGGGATGGAAAGTTTGTGCAAGCTCACACAGGCAAACTCCCAGTGTTTGCCACGGCTTACGTTTCATTGAAAAAATATTCAGTTGAGATTTACATTGAACGAAAGGCCTTCGCAAGTACTTGGAGAGCTATAAATACTATAATCCATTTAAGTAACTACATCTTGAGCCCCATTTTATTTTTTTTCCCCCACAACAAGAATGTAATGTAAAATGAGATAGTATTTCACATCCAATTTGAGGTTTGGATGTTTTCTTTCTCTGAGCTACCTTCAGTGTATTTCTATAACTAAAACCGAGTAAGTCGGCAATTTTGGCATTCATTTTAGGAGAAAAAAAAAAGGAAAAGAAAAACAGGTAGTCACTTTAAAAATGCTCATATTTGAACTAGAAATAATCCACTAACAAAAGAGCACTAACTGTACCTTGCACTTAAGGCAGGAGTTTGGCAGTTGCGATACTCAACTGAAATTTTCTTCAATGGAACAGTTTCACATAACTTGAGCTACATTACCGCACAGAGAAACTATAGGCACATTTCTCTGACCTCTAATGCATGTTAAAATTTACTCATGGGTGGTAACACTCGGTAAGGTTTTTGTTTGGTTTTTATTTTGTGGATTTTTTTGTGGTTGCTGTTTGTTTTTCTTTTGTTTGTTTGTTTTCCTTTGGCACTGGCACTCTTGCACTATTAAGTAAACAGAAATGGGGCTGCATACATGCATGTAGTGCCGGTTATGGTGCTAAGGACAGAAATATAGTTAGGAAAACAGTCCTCTTTTTTTCAACATGGTATGTATCTAGTTTTGGGTTGTTGTACAGATTTAGGACAACTGCAGGGGCACCATTTATTGTAGTGTCAAAGGTGTTCAGTCCTTTCCCAGACTGAGCTGTCGATCGCAGCTCGTGTGCTCTTGGATTTGGTGCCTCTACATGTACTTCAAGTATCAGCCCATGCATTTGGAGTCTTGCTGATTACTGGCAGATTCCTAGCCCAAGGTAATCCCCTTCAATGAATGAATGAATGCCAGAAGGTATTCTGTGTTTTTGTTCAATAGCAAGAAGCACAGGATCCCCCAGCCACCTCATTAAACTTGGATGTTTTAAATAGTAGACTGAAAAACAGATCAAAACACAGTGTATAACTGTTGAGAGTTTATGAAGCTGAAGTCAATACAAAAGAGCTATACTAGCTAAAGATATGAAACACAGAAAAAATTAGTCCAGGAGGAGTCACGATGCTGTTGCCACATTTGAAATTCTCTTCCCCTCAGTAGCTCCATCAATTCCCACATTTCTGTAGTTTCTCAACAGCTCAGTCTGATTTACAAAAAAATGTCTCCTTCATTGTAAGGCCATGAACATGTTCAAGGCTCAGCTGAAGAAATCTCACGCTGGGTGAACAGCAGTGAGCTTAGAGGGGCTCATTTATTAGTTTGCCAGGGAATAATGGTTTACTGCACCTCTAAGCACACATAAATACAGCCAATTGTTGCAGGCACATCAGAACTGAGACATCATTGAAGCAACTAATTGAACAATAAATATAATTGGTGAGGGTTTGGAAACAAACAGTTTTAAGTTAATCATAGTACACGAGCTGGAAATGTTAAAAATGAAAATAGCTCTGAACGTCTGCTATTGTTTGCCTCACAGATTTCAAGGTCTGCTTTATTTCTCTGCACAGTTTAGGTGTGGCTCTCTCTAGAGGACATGGAAAATACTTCTTCAGAGGGAATGTAACTGTAGAAGAAGGTAAGGTACCTACCTTCTCATGTGGCTTACACAGTAATGTTATTGTTGATTTGGTAGCTCCTAGAGCTTGTACATTTGTTTGCAGATCCCATAAGGGAATTAGACTTCTCTTTTTTCTTTAAAGATCTTTTGCTTCACAGGATTTTAAGCATAGCCAGACTGTTTGTGAGTCTTCTTTGAATGGGATCATCCTCCATCCTCCTCTCTCAATGTTCCAGAGAGCAACTCATGGCCAATGTTATTGAATGAAGTAACCACTAAGAGCTGAATGAAGTAACCACTAAGAGCTGTAAAATGGCTATTGTTTTTGTTCACAGACTATACATTGTGAAATCTTTCAGAGCTATAACTATTTTGTACATTATCTACAAGGATTTACATAGTTATAATAGTAGTAGAGGGAATGAGCTGTTCTTTGGTTTTGCTTTTTGATAAGTCCCCAACTAAATGAGTGGAGGAGTCAACTTTGTGTGGTGATAAAGTTGTTTGGCAAGAAGGTTTCTGAAGATGAAGGAAGAGTGGAGGTGTTTCGGAAGGTTGAAGGGAGGGTTGAAAATTTTAGAAGCTGCTGAGCAAAAACTGTCCCAATAGAGGAATGCTTTCAGATTTCATGCTGAAGTCTCTGTTTCTGGTTCTTCTTGTTTTATCAGTGATGTTAAGACAGATAATTTCTTCAGAGCTTTGTTCCTCAGCTGTATTTTGGGACATGAATATGTTCTTGTACTCAGGAGAGGTATAAAAAGACATTCATAGAGGTTTGAGTACCTGCACAGCAACTACAAAAAAGGCACAGCAGGAGGCTTGGAGCTACTCACTCCCCAGACTGTTGCCAACATAACTCTCACCAATGTTCTTTAATCCAGCCACACATCTCAGCCAGTCTGAGTCCCAGACGCACCCCCAGAAATGTTAACATAACCAACAGTTCCTTCTCTCCCACTCTTACCTTCACTGATTCTCTCTCACTTCACCTCACTGTCCTCCCCAGGGACCACAGTTCTAATTCCTGTTTTGGCTTCCCTGCCTGCCTCAGTCACTGTTGCTCTGTCCTTGTTCATTACAAGCTCTGGGGGGTTAAACTCAGATGCTGCCTTCTGAACCCTATTTGCTTATTGTCTATTGATAAGTGTTTTAAGAGTTTTTAAAATTGCCAAAGTACATTTTTATTGTGCTATATAACTAATGATATAGTTCTTATTTACAGGCATTTGTGTGACCTGTTAGTACAAAAAACCTTTTCTGAATGATCCCATAAATTGCTGTTTGTGTTCGTGGACTGTGTGCTTAGGCTTTGAGGGAATTGTTCTAAATGATTTTTTTCTTTATAAGAGAAGGAGAGCAACTCACATGAAATGAGAAGTGTGTATTTTTGCATAAAGAACTTTACTGGCCAAAGAGAACAAGGGAGTATGAACAGGAGTCTTGTTACCATTTTGCATTTGTCTTAGCTCAAATTTTCTTCTAAACTTTAAATATAATATGGGAGTAACTCATATAAGTTAAACATATCAGCACAAAAAATTTTTCTTACCTTTTCAGTTTTAGATCTGATTTAACTATTTTTGCCAGTTTGGTAGACCCTGAAGTGTATTTGAACATAGTTTACTGTGATTTATTTCGTTATGGTAATAATGCACTTTCCAAGAAGGGTTTATGTTATGGAGTGTATGCAAATAACCATCTGTTACCCAGACTTCTCCCTAAATAACCCATTATTATTCCTGTTACAGGTTTGCATGATTTAGAGCACCCTGATGTATCTTTAGCAGATGAATGGTAAGCCTTAAATAAAGCATGAAATGAATGTCTGTTACCCTTCTTGGTTTCGTGTTGTTTGTGCTTGCAGAGCCCAGTTCTTTATGTTCAAAGACAAAGAGAGATCCTGCTTGCACATATAACTTTTTATTGTTTTGACAACGTGTTCCCAGGTCCTATTGCAACACTGACTTACACCCTGAGCACCGGCAGATGACTCAGTTAGAAGCAATTAAACGCTACCTCACAGGAAAAGAGCCCCTGCTCCAGTGCAAGTATTTTGTTAAACATGGATTTGCAGGCTTTATCCCAGCTAAAGACTCTCGTACTTAACCTTCTACAAAATGCAAAGCTACTTAATGAAACCAGTGATGATTTGACATAGGATTGTTTAGCTGATGTTGCTTTGCAATTTCGTTTGGTTTTGAGCTTTTTCCAGGGTATCAATAAAGATATTATTATTATTTATTAGTATTACTTATGCATTATTAGTAGTATTAATTATGGTACAAATTCCCAACCTTTACAGTAAACTATGTGCCTGTACCAAACATTCAAGTTTCTGTTCAGATGGTGTAGCTGTACTATGCAAAATTATCACTCCATGTGGTTTTATAAAGTAAACAAGACTGATCTGAATCAACCCTTGGGCCACACCTCTAAAGAATATACCAGATATTTCATGAGTATTTTAGGGAGGATGTGTAGGTAATTAGCATTTCTGAGCTGCAAAGCAGAATAAAAAATTCAGATAGGTGCATATTCTGTGTTTTTGCAGAAATGCAAAGCTTTTGTGATGGTGACTAGACCTACTTGTTGTAACCTTATGTCACATGCAAATGTGAGAATTAGATGATATATACATGAACGAGTTACATGAAGTGGAGTATCATTGGTTTTTAACCTAAAATTGTTGCCAATGCAATGAAATTATATGTGAAAAACTGCACTGTGGTAAAATACCATGTAATATTATGTAGTAAATGCTTTGTAGTGCAAAAGGTTTGAAAGAATATTATGGATAAAATATAGCAATATGTAAGAAAACCCTATTGTTTAGTTAGCTAAAAAAAGTCTTTATATGCACATACATTTACTGATTTTATTGTACTGTAATAGGTGATAAAGAATTGATCCAGGAAGTTTTGTTTGATGCAGTTGTGAGTGCACCGATTGAAGCTTATTGGACCAGTCTAGCACTGAATAAATCAGAGTAAGTGATCTTTGTGTCCATCATTATGTATCTGTCACGGCTGTATTTTTAATAGTTACATTAATGAACTGGTGGAATGTCTAACAAATCCTGATATGAAAATATTATACTAACTATTTGATCCTAAATACCCCAAATCTGAGATCCATCTGAAGTGTTTTTCTTGCAGAGTATGTCATGATGATTAGCTGAAAGGTTACCCAATTTTCACAATAAAACTGGTGAAATTGTACGCTAACTGCAATTTACAGTTCTGTGTACTTTTAACAAAGGCTGCTTGAGAAATTTAATGCAAAATTTGCCAAAATTATTGATGCATGTTGTACTTTGTCTCTGAATAAATCATATATAGAAAAACTTGCATTGAGAAATAATTTCTTTAATCCTCTATTTGTTTATTTTCCAGAACTACCTGGGATCTAGGTTTCTCTTAGGGAGAATCAGGAGATTAGCCTGTCCTTTTCAGAGTTTATATCTTTTACTTTATTCATTTATGCTATGATATACTAATGTGCTCAGTAACAAGTTTTTATCCATATTACACCGGTGTTAACCTTAGCAGTTTGCGTGAAATACTGTGGTTGAAAGGCAGTTCTGGAGATTATCTGGATTAGATTTTGCTAAATTTCAATCATTTCATAAAAGTTGAATGGAAAAATATATTGCTGTACAGCATGCACTTGTACTGAATGAATAAAAGCAACATGATAAAATCTGGTTCATAAAACAAAGAGTTACCTAGTCTTCTCTAGGAAGATAAAGATAAGAAACTGTTGCATGCTAATACACTGTGGACATCGAGAGGTGTAAGGTGTCTTTGAATCCTGCACAATGACATAACAGATCCAATAAACACAAAGGCAGCTGTGGAATGATGCCAGTGGGAGAATTTTGATGCCCTTTCGGATTTTGACTTTGCTTCATTCTGTCTCATTAATGTGAAACAATAAAATGGCTCTGGTCTCTGGTTTTGTGGTAATGGGACTGAAGTTCTTGCAGCCTTGCCATAACTGGTTTTAGAATAGCTTGGTACTTAGAACAGTGCAGCAGCAGAGTTCAGTCTGAGATATCTGCCATGTTTTTTTCCCAGGTCCTAGAGGCTAAAGCCTGTCCTAAGTTTGACTCTCAGCAACCTATTTTAAATCTGTTTGCTTACCTGAGCAATAGTCACACCTATGACTTGAAGCATAAATATACCACAGAAATGTTGCATGGACTGGGAGCAAGATCTGGAATTCCTGCCCATCTCAGAATCACTGTGTGTCAGTGGTTATTAAATAGTTTGTATACAGCTATGCCACACCTTTTTATTCCATGGCTTCCATGTAATCCCTCCCTATAAATCCTACAAAATTTATTGTGTTTGGCTTTTTAGGGATTCTTGGTCCAAATGGCATTTCTACATTGCATACTATTCAAAACCCAGATGACTATAACTTAAAAAACAGCATTTAGAAGTAAATCAATAAATAAGGGAACTATGCTCACAATAATCTTTTCCATAAACGTGTACGCTTGTGCTTTCTGTGGCAGTGATGCAGCTTTATCTGTTTACTGTCTGAAGCTTTTCCTTTGCTTGTGCTCTGCACTGTTTCAGAAACTCTGACAAGGGAGTGGAAGTTGCCTTCCTTGGGACACGGACTGGACTCTCCCGTATCAACCTGTTTGTGGGCCCGGAACAGCTGACCAACCAGTAAGTAACAAACTGTGCCTGGCAGCCAGACAAGAAAAGAGAGAAAAAATTGTTTGTTTTTATGAAGCCCATCTACTCTTTCTTCAAACAGAACAAGTTAGAAAGATTTCCTAGGATCCCTTAGATTCTTTCTTTGGCTGGAACTTTTGGAACAATGAACTGTTTTATGCCTGTAGCCCATAAATTTGCTTTCCGTGCACACACACTCCCAGCCTCACATCTCTGTTCTTCGGAGCAGAATTATGAATATGCTACACCTTTTACTACACCGCCTGAAAACAAATACCTGTAGGCTTTTTCAGGGGTTTTGCTTCATTGCTGTGGAAAATATTTTTGGTGTCAAAAGAAAGCCAAGGGACAGAATTGGACTAGGTGAAAGAGTAATCAGGAGGCCTCACGTATAAGAGTTTCCCATTTTCCTTGGAGAACATGTGATCTAGTGGAGGTATTATGCATGTAAAAGAAAATCTGGGTTTGATTTTTTTATGATACACTAAGTTTATTGAATATAAAATTCTATGGAGCTTATCTGAGGACAAATATTTTTGTACAAGTAGGTGACATCAACAGCACTACAATTTGTTAGTCAGACAGAAAACCAGAACAATAGTGAGGACACTATACTTGCTCTTGGCATAAATTTTCCTCTGTCAACATTCCCTGAAATTATTAAGGAATAAAGTATTTAGTTGTCCACTACCACCCCCCACACAGTATTCTGAATGTAGGCTGTAAAAGTGCTCTTTTATTGCTGCTTAAGAGTGAATGCCAGTGGCAACACGTCTCCAACATCTCCAGTGCCTTTTCCACCTTGTGCAGCTCGTAGTTCTTATATTGTGCTGAAAGAAAAAGGCTTTTTAGACTAAGCATTTTTATTTGAACACATCAGTAAAAACAATTTTAGTGGTATTTAGAGGTACTGGTTTTCAGTACTTTTAACGTCTTTCACAACAAAAGTTATTGTGTGTCACGAATAATTATTAATGACTCAGTTTAACTCTTTTGTTGAACAAATCGCATTAGAAAAATTGTCCCAAACCATTTTCTTTTGTAAAAGACTGCATTTTGTTTTTTCTTGTCTTTCAAAGCTAGAAACTATTGTGTGCCGTGCAACGAACAATTGTTTTCTTTCTCTCTTTTTTCTCAAGAGACTTCCTGACTGCTGAAGATAAGGAGAACATTTTTAATGCTGACCATTTTCCACTCTGGTACAGAAGAGCAGCTGAACAAATACCTGGGAGCTTTGTCTACTCAATCCCGTTCAGCACAGGTCTGTAATTTTTTCATTCCCTAAATTCTGAGCCATGCATGATGCTGAAAGGATTCCAAGTATGTCAGTACAGAGTGGCCTTTGTAGCTAATCTCAAATATTAATCTGAAATAGGCACTGAAATTTGCAGCTACTTCATGAGTCCTTTGACATGGTGTGTTTTTTACGGGGCTGCAAGTGAAACCCCAAGATGTGTGTAGCAAATTTCTTTTAATGTTTGCACAGGTAGAACTACATTTTAACAAGTATTTTTAGCAGGGCAAGTCCAACAGAGTAAATGCCCACATTGTTGAGAAGCCCAACCAGCTGTCACCTTTGCTGCCCTTTTAGCAGAGGAGACAAAACCTGATGACTCCTTTCAGTGTTTTAAGCTTGTTTTTGGGAAGCTGGGTGCCGCGGTGTCCGCTCGGCTGTCCCGGCAGCCAAGGGGCGGCAATGATCGTTAGGAGCGCGCCTTAGTCCTCCTGCTCTTAAAGAGCCCACAGCAGTCGATGGCAATCGGGGCCAGGCGGAGATAAAGGACGGGAAGGGCTCTTTGGCAGCAACAGAAATCCAAGCTTTATTCCCTCAGGGTGGAGACAGCAGGGGAACAAGCTGAAAGGAAAGTGCTACCAGAAGAGCAACGGATTTCGGTGGCAGGGGGTTTTATAGCCCTGCCAGCAAGGGGAGGAGAAATGGGGGTGCAGGGAAACAACCAGTGAGGGGATGACAAGAGGTGACAGGTAACAAATCAAAAGGTCTCGGGGAGGGTACATTTCAAATAAACCAATAGGCTAGCTAACAGAAAAGAACTTTCTAGCTGATATTAACATATTCAACAGGGGTAATGAATAAACATAAGAGAATTAACCAATGGGGAACTTGGGGCTCTGGGCTTTTCTGGAACATGGGCGGCTGCAATGCTGAGTGGCAGGAGGAGGGCTGAGCCTCCTAGGCAGGGGTGTCTTCCTCTGCCTCTCTGTCTTCCCTGCCCTCATAGTCGCTCTCTTGGGCAGAGAAATCAATCCAATTAATATCATCAATCTTCATAGAGCATTCAGCATTGCAGACCGCCACAGCTGGGGAATTTAACATGGCAGCGCCAGTATGTTCTGTGCATACATAGAGAACGTGATGTTCTCTGTTTTATTTTCTGAACACTACATCCACGTAGACTGTTATCTAAAACCAAAGGGAAAAAAACCTCAATTTCCTCGTTTTGCAATACATTGTTTCAATTTTTTTTCCCCTTAATACACCCCACAGAAGCTGCTAACAAGAGCAATGTGGTGACAGCCAGTACTGCTATTCAGCTTCTGGATGACAGGAAATCTCCAGTGGTTGCAGGTACTGTTGTTGTAGTTTATTTGTTTTGTTAATCTTTTTAAATCAGTTTGTGAGTTCGTCACTTTCTCTTTTGCGTTAGCTGGTATTGAATGTAAATATCCAATCTTTTAAGAAGAAAGAGGGAAGGATGCAGTTGCACCTATAAGATATAATTGGATGGCTGAGCGTGGAGAGCATTTAATGCTTCCTCTCCCCAGGAATTTGATCTTTTATTAATTGACTCTCAAACCTCCCTGTGAGCTATTGAATTTGACTTTATGGAAATAACCATTATCAGTAAAGCATTTTTGGTAGACACAATTCTATACCATCATAAATTAGATTATATTATGATAAGGAAAAAGAAATATAAGAAAGGAATATCTGATTTGTAAATGTTCCACCCAGGCTTCAAGTCTGAAAGTTCTGTGCCATAACAGGACTGTTTTATAGCAGGATACAATGTGGTGATTTTGTCTAGATTATCAGAGATGTGATTTGTTCAGAGCATAGAAATTGAATAACAAAGCTCTACTGTCTGTCAGCCAAGAGTATAACGGTACCCGAAGACTAAATGGTGAAGTGTGACAACCACGGAATAGAGATAAAACACAGAGAATTAAAAATGAGAGTAATTCATTTTGAAATTATTGGATGTTCCTCACTCAAGTTCAGATGCTTATTCGACCAGTTTTTCTCTAGTTCCCAGTAGTTACTGACTTTGAAGAAGTTAAGAATTTATTATGCCTGAATCCAAGCTCTCTTCTCTCAGGAAAAATTAGATACCTACCACACAAAGCAAGAACCACCTTATTTTTCTCATATTTAAAATACTATTAAAAATGCAGTGAATACAATACTGAAAGAGTGAGAATGTGCCAGAAGAATAGGAAATCTCAGATCTGTTTCCTCAAACACAGAATATACGCTGATAAGAAAAGATTTTAGGTCAGTAGGAAAACAGCTTTCTGACTCTAATCCACAAGATACATTCATCACAAATTATTGAACTCCTCTATCTAACACACCAGGAAATCTTAATTTTGACTTCACACTCCTGTTAAAGTGTAAAATAGCATTTATAAACTAATGTCAATGCAGATACCTGCAAATTGCTGAGGATGTAATTGAGTTTTCACTACGATGAAGAAGGTTGACATGTTATTTCTTGAATGATCCGTTGTTTGGAGTTAGCAAAAGGTTCATCACACAGTTTTCCATCATCTCTAAAATGTGTAGGGTCAATACAAATCCTTATATTTATTCTTTTCTCACCGGCATTTGCAATTTGGTTTTTACTTTGAGCAAGTATGACACATAATTACTTCCAATACACTGTCAAAAAGTTTTGGAGTTTTTGGATTTTTAGTAATTGTAAAAAAGAAAACCAGGTGTTGCTTCCATTCCCCCAATAGTCCTGTTTAGTACTGAACAGTTAAAATTGCTTGGATCCCATAGTTTCTATCTAAAATAAACACAGGGTCTTAAAAGTTTTTTAATGTCAAAGCATGTAGAAGATTTCCATGGTATCTGTAAAAGCATAATGCCATGAAAGATAAGAGCAGTTCCTACATTCTGTAGCACATCAGTGGTATTTTATTTCTATTTCTGTAAACTTTAAAAACTGTGTGCTAGATATTTTGTTTACAGTATGAAACATTTTTAAGAGGTTTTGTCTATGAAAGTATCACTCAGCCAGCTACAGCCACTCAGAGACAAACAAGTATATGCATTATTCTTGCTCTCCGTGAGATCATGAATGTGACTTGTCAGTCCTACTTTGCCTCAGAAAACTTTCAAGAAAGTTCCCAGCATCTAGTTCAGTTTTTAGGTTTTATTATAAGGCTGACAATATTCTGTGTTAAGCAAAATGGATTTGGAGGCAGAAACTGGAGAAGTGATAAATGGGAGAAGTTTGAAGTTTTTATTAGCCAGACTTGGGAGACTAAAGTAAGATTATGGGTAATGTTTTCAAATGCCTCCATTGGAGCTCAAATTTGGCCAAAACATCTCATTTTAATTTGTGTGAAGTAAGTATTCCTTATCCCCATTTGGTCTGAGTAGATTACAGAAAGCAGCAGGACGGGATACACATTTCATGTTAAATCACTCTTTTCCCTAGAGGGATTTGACTGAAAATTAAGCTGTGCCAGAATGTTGTTTATTACAGATCACTACAAGAGTTTAAATCTGGCAGAAAGAAACTAGAATATTGTTATAAAATGGAAACCTGAGTTATTCCTGCCCACAAGAGGGGGAAGAAAGGAACAAAACCAACTCTTACTGCAAAGTCCATAGACTGGGTTTTGGTTTGGTTTGGTTTGGCATTGCTTTTTTTTTTTTGGCTGTTGTTTGTTTATTTGTAGTAGGATTTTTTGTTTGTTGTTGTTGAGGTTTTCAGTTTTTGTTTACAAACCCATCACTTATAACAGATTTCATATAAAAGTCTAAGGCTTATTGCAAATAGTGAAGACTGTATAAAATAGGCAAAAAATCCTGAAATCAGTAATTCTGCAGACTGTTACTACTGAGGGATTAAGCGCTGCTGCTGTTTCACCATCTGTACCTGCTGATACCAGCTCCCTGTCAGAATGTCTTTGCTTCTTGGCAAAAAGCCCCTGTAATTTGTTTCTAAGCCCTCTCTTGCCTCTTGCAATTGAGATTGTGATTTTTATTTTTGTTTTTTTTTTTACTTGATTGAGTGCAAATTTCTATAAAAGGTGTACAGATAAATCTTTAATATAAGTGTAGTAACATCATATTTATTATTGTTTGTACCAAGTTCAGTTTAGTTGCAGGAGGGAAGTGGCAGTAGTACTTCAAGCAGGGCTTTCTTTAATTTGAACATATTTATGTTCAAAATTACTTTAGCTGAGTGTTTTCTGTGGCCATGTCTTCTCTATCAAGTTTACATCGAAATGCTGAGCATTTTCAGACTGCCCCTTTTACAAAACGAAGAAGAGTAAAAGATGGTGGATTTTTTTTTCTTCTTAACAAGATCAAAAAATAGAATGACCTCAGACCCCAGTCTTGAAATTTACTGGAATATGAGTATTCCTCTGGGTGACAAAGATGAAGCTAATATAGAATATCCAAATTTTGGTAACGATTTAGCTATTAGAATTGAGGCAAGTTAAGTTGGAACTGTCTCTCACAGTGCTCAGTGGAAGGGCAGAACATTTCTGCTAAGTGTTGGTAGAATTCAGCATTCCAGTCCTCTATACTTTGATATCGTGTGATGAGTTAAATTATTTCAGGTCATTTATTTGGACGTTGACTCTCAACTGGTAAACATATGGGCATCTGGATAAGTGCAGCATAGGATTTCTATGTGCTATGGACATGGTTATTTCCATTTTTTGGCAAGAGATGATGGGTTCATCAGTATGATTTTGTTAAAAAAAATTGTTAAAGATACTGCTCACCTAGACAGTTCCGAACAAGTATGGGGATGGAAGCAAGCAAGCAAGAGTCATCATGGAGCAAGAGTCATCATGGGTCTAAAAACTGAAAAATTGCTCTCTCTCTGGATTTTGAGAGTGTTGACAAAATATGTGAACCCTCATAAATGCACTTCCCTGGAGAGGCATTTTAGTTTGAAAGCTGCAGTACAATATAGGACCTTAAAAGCTCCTCTTGTTGAAAGAGGCCACCGCTGTTCAGAGAAAACATGAAAATCAGCCGCTTGGTATGTTTAATTAAAGATAACAGAACTGACATAATCTTCTTAGGGGAAAAAAAAATAATTAAAGAATGTTGAAGAAAATGTCTGATGAAAATTGTCAAGTCCAAGCAGAACCTGGATTTCAGGCCTCACTGGAAAAGTCCATAGCAGGGCTTAGCAAAAAGCTCTGGACACTGAGCCAGAAAAATGAAGGATTAAATCATACACAGGCGAAGCCTTTAGTCTCACAGTCACTGGAAATTTAGAATTTGAAGGAGTTGAGGAGAAATAGTCCATTTTTGTTTAATACATGGCTGCTTAGAAAAGCTGAAATTAGGTACAATGTCCTTTAATCTTTCTTTGCCTCTTTTTTTGTGCAGACTAGTGAAATACATGGATTGTAGAGGCTGGAACTGATCTCTTAAGATCGTCCAATCCTACTGGACTAGATCTTGAGAGAATCTGTGCTAGAGCTGATTACCCAGAACTGTGTCTAGTCAGATCTTAAATGTTTCCCAAGTGGAGAGGCCATGCCCTCTCCGGGTGTGTTGTGTTAGATGGAAATACATGGAAAAACAGGTGGAGTTTTATCAGTATTGCCACCAATTGTTGAAAATGTAGAATTGCGAAAAAGTTTTGTTTCTATGGTACTTAAGTACAAGGAAGGAATATCTAAAGAAGTATTTTCTGCTTTTTTTTTTTTTAATATGGTCAGTTTTGTGTTAGATTTCCTATTTACCAAAGTTTACAGCCATTTTCTGTCAAAGAAGGGTGATTGCCTGAGATGTGCATTCAAACATTGCCATAGCTCTGTAAATCTACCCTGACTCAGTTTTTTCTGCTGAAGCTGCATAAAAAGAGAAACTGCACTAATTTATATATATATATATAGTTAAATACATATATAGTTAAATATGAACTAAAATATATTTGAAATATAATAAACAATCCTTTATATTCAGATATAGGAGGTGTTTACTGAAACTGAAGCAAAGGTAGTCCTCTTCTGTTGACTGACAGTGGGATTTTCAAGGCTCTTACCAAAAATACTTACTATGCAAACAAGAATACTGTGTTTTAGTCTCCCAGAGAAATTGTTCCAAGTAATGCCATGATCCATTATTTAACTTTTCCACTATTTAACATTTCAAACTTGATCCTTTATTTTTATAACCAGCCCATATACAAATTCAAGGATTTTTTCTCCAAACCCTGGTTAGAGAGAGATTTTTTTACAAGTGACCTCATCTATCACTTTCTTTGTTCTCCCTTTTATATAACTTTAAAACCCAACTTTAGTATAACAATAAATTCAGTTATTCCAGGTTAAATATTCCTAGTCAAGATACTAAAAGGCCTCAGGTATTTTGAATGACACAGCTTGAAGATTTAGCATCTCCTTCTAGTTTCATATCCATAAGCTAAGCTAAGGAATAGTAAGGACTTAATTTAATCACTGATTTATTAAAAATGGTACACAATTTTGAATGCCTCCCTTCTGGCCAGGGGAAAGTGACCCTGATGATCTTGCTGTTTAAGATATTCAAACTGTGCCTCGAAATTGGGAAAGATTCAAAATCTCATATCACTTTTAAAATACAAATCAGTCATATTGAGGCTGGTCACAATTCAAGTTTTCATTCTTTGTGTTTAGATCAGGCTCTACAGAAAAGCAGTTTAAAAGGAGAATTTGTGAATATAACAGTTTTCCAATAACTGAGACTTCTGCCAATCTAGGTTCTAAGTAGGAAGATTCTTTTAAAATTTCATGGAGGAAAATGTGGGCCTTGTATCTGAAAATATGTACCTTTATGACACAAAAACTTTGGTTTTCACTCCCTTTTCCCTTCCCCCCCTTTTTTTTGGTGTGCTAATATTTGTATTACCTGACTTCAAGACTTCACTCACAGAGTTTTTTTATGTGAATATAAATGGGGTTTGCATGCACATCTCTCTTTTTACAAAGTGACTCAATTACTTAATCAAAAGTAATTTGAACTGTTGATATTTCTAGAAGTGGCAGATGTTGTAAAAGTTTCACAAATACTGAAATCTGCCGATGTTACGGTAGCACACAGAGCAAATACATCTGCTCTGTACTTCGACTTTTTTTTTCTGTTTTTTCTCACATGTATTGCTTTCATATAATTATTATTCAGAACATTCAGCCAAATGTCAGGGCCATATACAGTCCTTAAAATTTATGATGCCATCTATAAAATTGCATTTTAATATGAAGGCCTTAGGGAAAATGAATATGTCATCATAATGACACACCAACCAAATTTTTGAGGCATTCTAAAATAGATGTTTTCCTTGTCAGGAAAGAGAGTGATTTACCTAATCTTTACTCCTCATTATAAGCCACAGAATATTATATTCAGCGGCAGCGTTTAGCAAATCCCTCAAAATGTTTTTCATGCTTTGGTAGAAAACCACATCTTTATGTTTTTCCAGAGTTTCTTGTTCATTTTGAATATTGTTTTTGTATTCATAAATCTAATATTGGTATACAGACTAATGTTTCCAGCTTTAGGAAAACTGAGATGTGTATTTGTAGAGTCTAACATTAAGCAACTCACATGCTGGGAGCCATTGCTTGGGAGAGATAGTTTGCAGGAAAGGTGTGGAGAGAGGTAAACTCCTCCACAGAATGCTTTGGAGCGCATGGGGAAGTCCTGTCCCTTTCCACTGGCTGAACAGGGAAGCTGAAATTAGTGACGTATTCACAATTCAGACATTTACATTCATTTTCATTTGTTCTCAGTTATTTCACCATACAGAATCAGAGTATGGGACAGTTGAATAGCGTTTTTGGGTTTTTTGAGGTAGTTCTCTGCCAGTGCTAACTTGAGAATTTAACCTCTATTTATCTAATCCTTGGGCTTTCCTCACCACTTGTTCTTAGAGAATCCAAGACTTTAACAGATGTATTGCAACAGTATCCCAACATGCTCAGTGCTCATATGTATAACAAACAGCATAGAGCATCTGCTCTTTGCTTCTGCACTTCTGCTTTGCTGTGGGGATTTTGTGGTTGGTCAGTTGGGTTTTAGTACTGTGTAATTTGTGGAGGAGGAAGATCCTTGTGATCTAATAGCAAACAGATCCTAGGGGCATTTTGCTAAAGAATTGTGCTGCCAGCAAGATAAATCCCTCACTGCAGAAGAAGGCAGCAGATGAGCTGTTTGGTCCTTTGGACGTCTTCAAATAATGCTGTGCAATGTTGAAGCTGCAATCATATATATGAATACATTGCTGTCATTTTAAGAACTGAGGATTGACTAATTTATTTTCCCTCCTGTAGACTATATTTCCAAATATTACCAGTGTTTTCTCATGTATTATATCTTTAAATGAGGATGACAGCCTTTGCTAAAAAGTTGAGCACGCAGTGTACGTAGCCCTAAAACACTGAGGGATCCCTCTTCAATCAGTACGAGAGAGCACCCACAGCTTCCACTGGAGAGAGGTGTGACGTTTGTAGTTGTTGGTTTGTTTATTATGAGCTTCTAATTGCTCCACCTTCTCCCCTGCTGTGGTTTACTGTGATTGATGTTGCTGCCTGTATCCCCCCTGATCTGGGGCACATATAGCCACATTTCAAATACTATCAATTCAGGACATGCCAAGACTCTGAAGATTGTTGTTGCTATGCTACTTTTGGCCAAATTGAAAGATCCAAGTTGTAAAAGCAGGCAATCTTTCTGGATGCTTGACTAAAGCCTGTGTGTCCTTGCTCCTGGGTAGCAAAGGTAGGTTGGTGTAAGGGTTGCTATTTTCCTGTTAGTTGTTAATGATGGATAAGCTCCGTGTAGTGTCACTAAATGTGCTACTTTGACATTCAAGAAGGGGGATCCAGATTTTGTTTGGACATTGTATTGCTAGAGAATAATGAAGCTGAATTTTGACTGACTTTCTGCAGCTCTGAATGGAAAGAAAAATATGGCTAACAACTATGTTTCAGTTTAAACATTGTGTCTTCCAATATAGATGCTATTGGTCATTTTCTGTGAAGAACACGGGTGTATTGTAGCCTTCAATTTTTGTTCTAAAACGAAATTTTAGAAAGTTTTTCTGTAACCAAAGCAATATAGTGAGCCTTTATATGAAAGACAGGAATGCAACAATATGTGCACTTTCCCTGTCTTTGCAAATGCCTTGCAGAGTAGCATGTCCTGATATTTTGTTGACTTTGAGGGGGAAGTGTGTTTTTCATAGATTAGAAAAAAATACTGTGCTTAGTGTAATACTCTCATGAGATTGCTGGAAGGACAACAAAGCTTTCTCAGGAACCTCTATCTGAAAAATAAATCTGTGCAGAGAAATCATTTCAGTGGCAGATGTCCATTGCTAAGCTTTATAAATTAAGGGCAGTTCTGTGGGGATTTCCTATAATCAGTGTTCCATTTGTTGTCAATAATTTTTATAGACAACAAATTGTGGCTTTTATCTCTGTTTATCAGTAGTTGATAATTCTGTTTCCTCTACTGAAAAATAAATATTTTGCCTTTATTAAGTAACTGAATTAATACATTTCTCTGTCCATTTTCTGCTATTACCTTATCATCAGAAATGACTGGAATTTGTTAATTGCAAACACTTTTACCATGGTAACCATGATCTACAGTCATATAAACCTTAAATGAAAAATTTCCCCGGGATTTTTGGGGGGTTTTTTTGTTGGCTTTTTTTTTTTGTTTGGCAAAGAGCAGGTTAGAAAGTATAGAATGAGATTTTGCATGGATTGGCTCTCTCTGTTCCCACAGCAGAAAGAACTAATGGAAATATTTAATACTTTGCTTTCTGGCAGAACTCCATATCAATTTACAGCCTTGTGTGTGCATGAAAATCCCTAAAGCATCTTCAGTGTGACTCAGAATGAGTTTCTTTAAATATTGTTGTGCCCTTCACTGACTCTTCCTCACCTTTTTTTTTTTAATATGAATAATGATACAATGAGGAAAGCCTGAGAGGTTTTTGGTGCTAGGACTGTTTTTTTAAAGACTAGGAAGATGTTCTGGGTTATTCCTGACTAGGAAATATCAAGTCAATTCTTGGGTTTTTTGCTTGAAAATATCAGAAGTGTGAAGTGGTTTGTGTCAGGAGCTGTGCTGCTGTGTCTGAGCCTGTTAGAAACACTGTGGGTGAAATCTCTCTGGAGGCTGAAGGTTTATTAACTTTCATCTCAGGATCTACACTTTGGGTACAACTGTGCTCAGTTTAGGTTGTCACTGTGGAAAGGCAGTGATTTGGCATAGCCTCAAACTCATTTTTGGGCCCACAGACGATAAGATCCAATCCTATCTTACTTCAGTCTTCTGTATCTGAAAAACTATGTTCTGCTTTGCAAAATATTATGGCAATAAATGGACAATAGAGTAAAAAATGTAGATTTACATATTTAAATGACTTAGTTCTGAAAGTAGATTAGATTATTCATTAAGCTTCACCAAATATTTACAAGGAAAAAAAAGTAAATATCAAGAGATCAAAGAGCCTGAACACAAACATTCTACATATTAGGATATTGTAAAAAATATAAATATTCTAAAAATGCTGTGCTGATGATGTCTCAGCTGAAGCAAAGTGCCCAGTCTAGGATATAACATTTTAAACAAAGTGTAAAAGAACTGAAAAGGTTCCAGGGAATGCAGAACGAAAAAAAACGTTTGGAGAATGTGGTCTTGCAGGAAAAATTTGAAACAGCCTGGTTTATTTAGTTCAGGACAGAGAAGAATGAACAGAGCCTAATAATGATATGAAGTACTTAGCAGTTAAAAAAAAAAAAAGGAAAAAAAAAAAGAACAGACAGTAATTGATTGTTTTCAGTGTCTGCTAGATTTAGATTAAGACTGAGATGCTTAATTTTCGCTGGACATGAAAGTAACTGTAGATGCAGGAATGAGCTTTAATATTTGGGTTGCAATTATTACTAAGTAGATAAGAGCAAGGGTTAGATGACTCCTGCCATGGAGCCCATTACTCAGTTGAGGCTGTTATTGGAACAGCTACAGAGCTTGATCTCAGAATCCATGTGTTGGAAGGAGAGTGCAGGTCTCCAAATGCCACGGCACAGCTTCCCCTTCCCCTTATTGCACATTGTTCCATGGCCTTTTTCCTCAAGGCTATAAAAATTTCTGCATTGGCTACCTGGACAAGTCTTTATACCTGTCACTGGAGAGAGTTAGGGGACACACGAGACATCTGTCACAAATAGCCTAAAATTTATTTTATCTAGTCTTGGCAAAGGTGAATGGAGTTCCTGATCTCTGCTGGTTGCCTTAAAATAATTTCTAAGAACCATTAAAAGAACTAATTCTGCACACTCAAATTAGTCTTTGAATTCTAAACTTATGATATTCAAATGGTTCTGGCCCTGATTTCCTCTGATGGCAAAACAGCTCTGCAGAGAGTAAGGATGGACCCTTGAGTGAATCCAGCTGAATGTTCCCTCTGTGAGGCAGGATGTGTAAACATGCAGCTACATTATCCTCCTCCTGAAGGGCAGCACTGTGATGGGAGCTGCATCTGCAGCCATGGCATTTGCAAAATGGAGCACTTGTGTGAGGATCTGGGAATAAGTGGCTTCAGAAAAGTCTGCAGCAATCCTGTAAGCCAGCAGGATATCAGGTAGTGGCTTCAGATATGCTCTGTATAATCCTTGCAGGGCTTGTATCCAAAGCAGTGTAGCATTTCTTCCTTCAGCATTTTCTCAGCTCTCTTCTTTCTTCCCTACTAAGTAATTAAAAAATTATTTGCAATAGTTAACCATGTGCTTCCTGTTTTCTAAGTTAGGAAATGAATGTAATGTTTAATTGCTGCTTCCTGGGGAAGATTGGAAGGCTGAAAACATATTTTTGGAAATGCTTTTAACACATTTATGTTATCAGGGGCAGTGCATAGACTGGCTGATTTGAAAACTGCTTGTGAATTGTATACATCTCAAATCAGATAGTAATTTGTACTCTCTAATTTAAGATGGTATGAATTTAAATAATTAAACTCATTTAGATGGCTGTTTTCTGTTTTACTTTGCAGAACATCTCTCCTGTCAGCCGCCGACTGTAGGTGCACCATAGGTCATATCTTGTTTAATACTGCATCAAGAGTTAGTAAAGGATGGTGAAATACTTTAAAGTGGCTACATCATGATTTCATGATCTCAAACACTCAGCCCTAAATAGTGGCTTCGGAATATAGATGCACAAAATATAAATAAACTTATGTTGTTCTATATAAAGTCTTAGTAGATATTCCAAATAATATATTTACATTTGTAAAAAGTATGAAAAAGGAAAAAAAAAAAAAAAGAAAGAAGAGAACCCCACAATTTCTATTAAAACAATGCTATTTAGATTCCAGGCTTTTCAACTGCAATGAGGGCTTTATTTTCAAGAAGCCGAAGACAGAAGCAACTCAAGCCAAGGATCTCCCAAAAGGCTCTTTTTCCTCGGGAGTCCCGTGCTGCCTGACCGGGGCCGAGTGTTCTTTGTGGCACTTGGCCGTGATGGCAGCATAAGCACAGCCATAGACAGCAGCTGCCAGCATCATCAGACACACGATCCCGCACACGACGCCGGTGATGACGACGGTGGCGATGGCGTGGCGCAAGCTGACGGGCCTTGGCTTGGGCTTGGGCTCGCAGCTGGCACGGCTGCTGTCCCCAGGCTCGCCGTGGTGGCCGTGCTTCAGCGAGCTCCGGTGCTCGAAGCCGTGGTGGTGGCTGCTGGCCAGGTGCACGTGAGCTGTCCTCAGAGGACAAGCCCCAAAAAGCTCGTAGGGAACTTTGAGGAGGTCCTTCCCCTTCCGAATTCCTGGTGCTGAGCAGATAATGCCATCGCTTATTCCTCCTGGAAGAAAAAAATTGTCTCCATATCTGACAGTTTCGGAATTACCTTAATGTAAAATTAACGTAAACCTGAAGTAAATTTATCATCGGTTTCAACTTCCTACTTTTACAGACTGATAACTATATTTTAAAGGCTTCTGTTCAGTTAGGTCAGTGGTGAGATTATTACACTTCCAAACACACATAAGAGCATTTTCAAGAAGCAGTTCATCAGGAATTAGGTTATCTATGTTTTTGTGGATGTGAGAGTAAAAACTCAATGGTGGCAGAAAAATAATAACTGTCACAGATTTTGTCTTTGTCACAGATAAACAAAGAGGTATTGCTAACAGCAAATTCAGTTCATTCAAATTCCTACCACTGTTAATTTTTACAGAGAGAAATGGAAACCATGTATTTAGAAAATATTTCACACTTTGAAATATCCCATGAAGTTGTCATTGTTCTGACATCATATGGTAACTGTAACAGGGCAAAGACAAAGTTCAGTAAGCTGTACTAACCCATGAGTGATTTTTTGAAGCAAGGCTTGTGGTAAGAAAATATACAGAGGTATAAAGGAGTTGACATTAATCAATCTATTACCCTGCTCGATTTCAAGAGTGCTTAGAGCCAGCTTCCCAAGGGAGGTTTTTAGTACAATGGGAAGAGAAGCAGGAATCCAGAGTCCTGCTAAATCACGTGGTTATTCCTCAGTGTGTAGAGGAAAATACACCAAACACAGCCTTCAGGTACCTGATTAGTCAGAGCACAGGGCTTTAGAGGTGTGGTGTGTCAAGGAGTCCACAAGGCCAAAATCAATGTATACATATTTAAAAAAATTAACTAATCAAATCAACTGAATTTTCTTTCTCTTCTCTATCCAAAATAATTCACCTTTCAGCTAAGGCCAGGCTCAGAAATTTTCATCCTGGAAAGAATTTGAGGAAGTAGTGAATACAGATGGAGCCAAGCTGAAATCTGCAGACGACTCCACAAATAATGTTGGTATTCCAAGACAGATTTGAGCATGGCAGGTCTCTTGGTCTTTAATAGTGAAACCCAAAGCATGGTTCCAGACATCTTCAATGTGTTAGTTTGAATATGGATACAGATAAAGCCTCCAAATCCTTCAACTCTTATCCTTTCATGGTTTTAAGTAACTAAATATGTGTGCTTGGAATAGAACCCTGGTGTTCCTCCTGAACTGAAGCATTCTCTATAATTTTCTGTGAGTGTGCATGAAATGCCAGTTGTCTGAGATGGATTCAGCTAAAAATACTCAAATATTTTGGACTTATATTGCTTTGTTATGACATGCAGGAAATATCTGCAGAGCCACTGAAAAGTTTCATCATATGTGTGTCATGTAAGTAGTGGGAAACATTTAGGTGTAATGTAACTAATTATTTTTCATGTGATTCAGACAAGTAACTTTAGGCAAATACAGACACAGAAGAGAACATAGCACTTGAGCTTTCTTTAAAGCTTGTTGCTAAAATGAAATTGTAAGTTCCATGTCACTTAAATTAATTAATCTGTACAGTGTTCAGAAAGATGGAAGGGCATCACTAAACTTCTAGACAACATTTTTTTTTTAAATAAATGACAATATTTATGCTGCTGGCAGAGTAATTTAGATAATCTGATATGTTTATCTTGGATCATTGAATTCTTCTGCACAGAGAAGTCAACCCCTCCTGAATTTCCAGCATAATAGAACTAAAGCCCTGTGATAAAACAGTATTTTACCTGTTCAAGATATCAAGATTTTATTGCTGAGAGGAGTTTAGCCTTTTATCTTTTCTAAAACATATCTTATGGTAGTGAATTTACCTCACCCAAAGACTATTCCAGGACTAATTGTGTCCCTGCATGGCCAGTGTGGCTTTCCAGCTTGCCTGCAAAGTTCTGATCCCTGCAAAAGGCAGTCCCTCAGTCACAGGCCACACGCATCATCTCCACATCTCCTCTGCTGCAACAGGCTCCACACCACTTTGCTACACAGACAGGTAATCAGTAGTTTGGTCACATGCAAGCATCAAAGCCTGATTTAGAAAAAAGAAAATTGCCCTGCTGTTTCAAATTCTCAGTCTGAACATACCTCCTGGGAGAAATAAATTAATTTCTATTTATACTTAATTCCTTTGGAATTAAGTCATGTTATCTTTTTCATAGCATAACTCATGAATATATTTAAAACCAGGTGTCACCAAAATCCTGAGACTTATATTCATAAACTTCACTTTTCCCTGTCTGATGCCATTACACATTTCTGTCAGGAAATTGCCAATGAATTGAGTACCCCTTCTGGTTAACAGCAAATTAGGAAGTGATTCTAGTTATTCCGAAAATATTAAAGAACTACTAAGTAATAATTGATAGAAAAACTCAAATCCTGAATTCTCTAAAGTTTGATCAGTACTGATATCTGTCTTGATGTTTGCCATCATGCAACAGGTAAAACACTTTTAAACAGTAGGTTGGTTTCCAGCAAAAATATATTGGTAGAATTAAAACAAGTGTATGTGCAAAAGTATACTTGTTTTGTATACAGAAATGGCTGTATATGAATTCACACACCACAGAACACACCTGTACCTGCTGCATGGTTGTGAGTGCATCCTTGCTCTTTCTCTGTGCACTAATATGAAGTCCCTCTCTGATTCTAGTTTGCCACCTGTGTTTACAAAAGCACTCACATTCTGGCCTATGCATAAGAATATACTTTAGTGTGTTAATTTGAGGAAGTGACCTACGGTGTGGGGTAAATTTTTAAGCCATAGGAGTGAAGATCAGTCAGATGCTGGTTAAATGTTCTCATGTACACTATATGTAATGAGAAAAATTCCTTACCTCTGTATAGAAAACTCTCCAGCCACAGCTTCAGGCCAAAGATATTACAATTGCATTGCCAGGGATTATCTTTGAAGAGAACCACTTTCAGGTTTGGAAGTGACTCCAGCAGAATTCTTTCCATTTTCTGAAGTTTGTTATGCTTCACAGACAGCAATGTTATATTCCCTGTGCTGTTCCCAAATGTCTCAGGCAAACGAATAATGCTGTTGGACGACAAGTCTAGTTCTTTTAGGTGTGGGAGGAAGCTGAAAGTCTTGTTTTCTATATAATGAATCAAATTTCTGGTTAGGTTTAAAACCTGTAGATACCTTAGTTTTTGGAAAGCACCAGGTGCCACACTTGAGAGAGAATTATTGGACAAGTCTAAGATTTTGAGTAACGGCGTTGCAGTGAATGCATTTTGGTTGATTCTCCAGATACGGTTATTCTGCAACTGTAGTATCTGAATTTCAGGAGGCAAACGGGCAGGAATTTCAGTAAACCCTCTATTCTTGCAGTCTGCAGTCTTTGAAGCTGTGTGGCAGAGGCATTTTTCAGGGCAGCCATGAGCTGTGTGTGCCAGCGAGATGACACTCCAAACCAAAAGCCAGTTACCTGCATCACATGTGAAAGAAGATTTAAAATTAGTTGAAATGTTTGAGTTTTGGCAATATACAGGCCATAAACACAGCCAGAAGGTACACAGCCCCATGATAAACATTGATGTAGATACCACAGAGTGTGTTTCTTTTATAACACATTAGTAAATTACAGATAGTGCTGAAGTACTGTAATAGAGAATGAAGATTATGCTACCGTGGTCTTAAAATGAAGTACTTCCCATGGCTAATTCTTAAGTACAAATGGTTTTCAGGAGGATTTGCCATCAGCAGAGCAGTGATGTTTGAAGGGAATGTGACAGTTTCTAAAATTATTAAATTGAAATATTTCTCTTTCTGTGGTAGTAACCACTTTAACACATCTTGTGTCAGAAGAATTACAAGCAGAACTTCCATTTTACTAATATTACTCCCTAGAAGAACTGAGTCAATGTACCATCAAAAGAATTACAAGCTTCAAAGGCATAGCTATAAAAGCTATTAGCAGTACTTTTTTAGCAATCCAGATTCTGTAAGTTTCTCCTTTAAAATATCTGTTTATTCTTTTTGCTTTAATTCCCTTCTCTGAATGCCAGCTATACTTCCCATAGATATGGGTTTCTACATAATCAACAGACATTTGTCAATAAGCTTCTGAAAATATAAATTAGTTGACAGGAGCCTAATTAGTTACTTAGCCATATTTAGTATTTATAATTATCTGCTGCTTCCTGACATTCAGGTGGTTTTAACTGAAAAAAAAAAATAGTTTTTACCTTTAATGTCTTGCTAATGATCTTAACTCTGAAAACAAGGGACTAAATAAAATCTATGCTTATATGCATATAATGAAATTTTAAAAAAATTGGATGATGTTGAATAATTAGATTTTGACAAAAGAAAGTCAGAATGATGAATCCTCTTATAACACAGTTTTTGAGATGCTTCAAATAATTTTTACTATTTACTATTTCAAAATGCAAAACATTTTAGTTAGTTGCTACTTGAAACCATTCAAAAATAAAGTACTTGCTGTTTATTGACTTACAGAGATCAAATGTGAATTACTAACAGTGAATACCATATTGATGGAATAATGTATGATTATAGTATGAAATACGATAAATGCATAAATGAAAGTTGTATTTTGAGACTACAGTCTGAGGAACAAGCTACTCATTAATTTTCACTCAGAAATGAAATATTTATATAAAAATTATACATAATCTTCTGCAATACTGAATTTTACATCATAGAATTCACTTGAAAGAATCCAGCATTCCTGCAAGCAAGGTAAGCAATACTTTCAGTTCATTACACTGTTCTGCAACAGCTGGCTTCAGAAACTGAGACACAGCTCCCAATGTAGAGGTAAAATAAACACTTGCTTGGCAAGGAAATGCTCCTCAAACAGAAAAATGGCATTATTACTCTGAATGGTTCAGTATCTCACCTTTCATTCTGCTTTGCTTGTTCTTCCCCTGGCAGAAGATTCAGTTCAGATTTCTGATGTAGAACAGTAACAGACACTGTTCTGATTCCCACTCCAAATCTGTAACGCGCTCATCCAGTTTCCTTTTTTGAGGTTTTTTTAGGTGGTATCTGTGACTTATGTAGAAGGGTGACTATTTCTACTCAGTTACTCTATCAGCCTTTGGATTTTTCCTTAATCACAATCTTCTCCCCTCTCCCGCCTTTATGACTCTCAGAGACTTACTCTGCCTCTTAATCACTCAACAAGCCATGCAAGCAGTGTCTGTCCAACTCTGACTGGACAGCTGTAACGTACAAATAATGACCTGATAGCCTCGCCTCTTCAATTTATTTAATCTCCAGCAAAAGCAAAGCACAAAAATAAAGCCGCCTTTTTTATATCCAGCATGGTTTCTGAATTCTGGTGGATTATTAGCCAGGCTGTGTCAATTTTTGCAAGATCTGAACATGGATTTTGATTTTCCTGGGCTGTGACTGGAGGCAGTGGAGTGTACAATATCACTACAAATAGTCCTGTGGGTTGATGACATGGTTTTGACAGTGCCCTTATTTGCTTCTTTAAGCTTATTCATCTGACAACCATTAGTCGTGCTGACAGGATTTTATTGCATGGGAATACAGGGCTAGTGGCTCCTTCCATAAAAATGGCACACATCCTGGTATAGTCACCATGAGTATTGAACAAATTAATTTATTTTCAAGGATATTGGAAAGACGTAGCAGATGATACTGAAACTGTACTTCACTGTACTTGACTTGTTTCTTTGTTATTTCTTCAGTAGAACTCATACTGTGCCATCTACACCAATAAAAGGATTAATGATTTGTGACTGTGAAGGAACTCAAAGGTGTTGAAAGGAATGAGATATCTGGTATACAATTGAGTCTTTCCAGGCTATATGATCACTCCATCTGTCAGCTGTCCTATGGAGAGGGAAGTTGTGCAATCAAAACCTTACAGACCCATAATACAGCTTTCTTGGGTACAAGTTCTGCTTTTAGGTGCTTTTGGAAAGATCACATAAAGCTCACTTTCTAGGTCAAAATTTATATGCTATAGGCAATGCTATAAAAGGAGTACTAGAAAAATCAGATCGTAAAGTCCAAACTGCTGTTGAAAGCAGGGTCTTTACCAGAGGCTATCCAAGGTCCTGTCAAGTTGAGACTTTGATATTTCCAGTAACAGAGATTCCATCACTTCTCTGGGCAGCCTTCTCCAACATGTTACAGTCCTCAGAATCAATAATTTTTTCTTGCAGCCAGTTAGCGCTTTCCTCAGAGCAGCTTGTGTCCCTCACCTCTTGTCCTGTCACTGTGAAAAGAATAACCCCATCTTCTCCATGGGTACCTTCTGGTTTCCAAAAGTCTGTGCTGAGCTCTCTGCTCCCCTGGCTCCCAGGGGAGAGCTGGGCCTGTCAGTGTCATGTGCTTCGCTCCGTTGTTCCTGACACCAGTCAGGATCCCCAAAGGAACAGTGGATACTCGTGAACAGGGAAGGAGAACGTAGGAAAACTGTCATTCTGTACAGTAAACAGGATTGTTCATTTTGAGGATCCCAGGATTAGTGCTGTGAGTGGCAGACCTTACTATCCCTGACATTCTTGATGGATGACACATTGTCCTGATAAGGGGCAAAGCCTGGGATTTAGGGTAGAGGAATACTACAGATGTAGATAACCTGGTACCAAAGTCATCCTAGTTAACCCCAGCTTCACAAAAAAGGGGAGAGAAGCTTTAAGACCATTTGTACTGTACTTCAAGTTAATGTCAGGTTAAAGCAAAAAGCTTTTTGAACTTTTGCAGCGTGATACATTTATTTGCTATTTCTACCACACGTCTGAAATAATATCCGGGAATCATTTTAGTGAAGACACAACTAAATGTAAAAAAGGGCTTTTATAAAACAGCACCTTCCTTAGAAGTTGTAGCCTTGTTAGCTATGGATGCTCTACAGAGTAAAAAGTTAGGTCAGGTACTGGTTGCTTGAGATGACATCCCTCTCCCCTTGAAGTATCTCATCCCTTGTGTCAGTGGTAGCTCTTTTCGTGACTCTTGATTATGTTGCAGGAGGTAATAGCTATTATATTATTGTTTTGGTGTGTGATAAGGTGCTTTTAAATTCTCTTTGGTATCTATAATTTTATTTTGACTTATGAACTTAAAGGGTTTCCTTTTTAAATTATTTTTCAATCTTAACTAATATTTGCAGACCAGATGGGTATACAAGCTCCCACTGCAGTTTATTTCATGTAAGAGTGGGCTTAGAGAATGTCTCTTAAGTGCCTCACCTATTTTAGGTAGGTCTTTGCAACTATAACTGTATTATTTTTAGTATGCACCATATTACAGAGATGTTCACAGGACAAGGTCACTGAAAGTTAAGCGCTGTGGGAGGTTCAGTTCCAGCAATAATGCAGAGGTTGTTTTATTTACTCAGAATCATGATATAAGAGGTTATTAGTCTTTAAAAAATCTTCATGCTGGGTTCAGATTTGGAAACATATGATTAAATCTCTTGATTTGCTTTTCATGTAGATGTGGCTATTTTTTCCTTATATTGAGAACTCTGAATGAATGTGTTTTGTAAACAGGAGTTTCCCCAACCTATAATCCATATCCTATTCCCATTTATTAGGAATAATACTTTGGTTGTGACAGAGAAGTCTGATGTGGTGAAAATTACAGCCGCGTCACAGGTAGAGATTTGCCAGAAACAGGATAACCATGAAACCTACTCTACTTCTGGCCTTTTGAACCACCAGCAGGATTCTTTTGACTTGTCTGATGTGGTGCAGCAACTGTTATTGCAGCCTCTTAAATTAGCCTGTGCCTTGTTGTAGCAAGGTATGTTTCCCATTGCAAATAGCAAGAGAGCCCCACGAGCTAATATCTGATCCCTGTTGGCTGAGGGGGGGCAGTTCTGTCTCTGCTTTGCCAGCAAACTCTTTGTTGCAGCAATTACTGCCATGTGCTTTAAGGGAGTTGTATGTGTAAGAATCATCTCTTTTGCAGAAGAACATTACGTTAATTAAACTCTAGCAGAAAGGAAACAATTTAAATATTTCAAATATTTAAAAGCTACAGGATTTGGATTCCACTGCATTGTATATCGAGTCCAGGCAGACGTGATTATATTAAAAAATGTTGCCAGGACCACAGCAGACAATTCCTGTACACACTCTTTATTAGATTTATTTTCCTTATGCTTTTGAGTGGGAAGGAATTAAAACTGAGATACTTTCAGGGAAATGGCATGTGCTTTCTCTTTACTAATGTGCGTCTCCAGATTGGTAAAACAGCTAAGCTCTTGCTCAACACCCTAGATGAAACTTCAGGCAATGCAAAATCCTCTATATTTTGGTTCAGGAGAAAGAAAAAATTCATATTTGTTGGTGAAACAGCCCATGCCTCTATTGTTAAAATTCTTCCTCTTTAACTGGCACTCAAAAAAATACAGTAGTGCATGCTGGAGAAAGGTCGTGCCCTTTCCCATGAGTCACAACGCTGTGCAAACAGAGGTGCCAGGGCAAAAGAGACCTGGGAGTCCCTCCTGCTTTTCTGTCTACGAGGGCATTCCTTGTACTCTGACAGTTCAGGACTCTCTCAAATTTTTCCTGGCAGGGTACTAGGTTTTCGAAAGTTGACAAAACTTAGAGGAAGGCCCTGGATCCTACTTCTGCCTGCTTTTCACAATAGAATTATAAGCCAATGGAGCAAACTTAATTTGGCTCGAGGAAGATTTATACCTTAAAAAGCTGGCCGTATTTTCCAGAGAGGTGGGCTTATGGGTTTTTTCAGACATCCTTTGCTTAGATAGGATAAGAGGGGACTAATATCAGCTAGAATTTAATGATATCAAATGCTGGTTATGACACAGCATAAGGGGACACCATGATTTCTATAATTTTCTTTGTGTCTGAGTTGTTATGAGTTATTTGACAGTGTCCCTTTCAGGTGGGAAGTAATGTCATGCAGCTCCAGAAACATGAAACGCGGCAGAGAGTTGTGATTGTGTACAGGGGAAGAGCCCAGGTTTCTTTTTTCCAGTGGCTTGTTTTGCCTTACTTAGATACATCTGGTACTTGTTTGTACAGTCCGTAATTAATCTATGAAATGCATTGTTGGAAGTTATCCTTGGGCCAGAAGATTAGTAGGATTCATATATAATCTGGAGCCATAGTTACCTCGTGGGGCAAAAACAAAATAATTTAGGAGGGATATAAACTCTCATTCTTAAGGGCTTTAATCAACCACTAATGACACAACTTATGGAGAAAAACCTTTCCCTGTGGGCAGTTTTTTTCCATAATTGTTATTTATGGGAATTTTTACACCTTCCTCTGACACCTCTAGGAGAGGCCAGTGTATGAGAAGTAATAGTGGACGAGATGAACTGGAACGTGCTGCATTCCAGGTGGAGATTTCCAGTGGGGGAAGGGAGGGCTGGGCAGCCTGGCAGTGGCAGGAAGCTGCTGGCTGGGGAGGTGTGAGCTGCTGTGTCCTGAGCACCACGGGACAGCCAGGCCAAGCACCTTCTCCATTTAGGTCAGAAATCTGTTCTTCCCCACACCACTGTTCTGATCTGGACTGGAAAATTCTTTCAATATTCACATCCAGGTCTTTGTCACCAGGTCTGTGTTCATAACCTATAAACTGTTTGTGTCAGTCCTTGTCTGCAGTTTTTTTCTTTTTTTTTTTATAACTCTAATATAATGCTGTTAGAAGTTAGTGTGGTTTGCAGTCTTTTCCCCATAACTAAATGAGAAGAAATACATGAAGGTGAGAAGGACTTAGTTGGAAAAAGCTGCAACATCAGCCTTACAGTGTGCTTTGGTAGAAGAATTACCAGGATGGATGCAAAGCCTTCAGAGTGAGGAGAAGCACAGGGAATAAAGATGCTGGGCCTCTTTACCTTAATTGCAAGTTAGATGAAGTTGCAGCAAGAGGCAGATTAAGTGTCAGCAGAGTATTTGTTCCATCACAAATAGCAGCAGGGGGTGCAGATTCAATTTTCAATCATTTCCTGACTAATGTCAACCACCTGTTATACATGCTGAGCATCCACAGATAGAATGTATCTCCAGTAAGAGTAAATTAATGAACTCATTGTGCCATTACTGCAAATAGAAAAAAAAAATATTGCTTGACATCAAGTTAAGAGAAATGAAAGAAATAAAGCAGGCGAGAAAAAAAACATGTAAAAATACGACAGGTGTACTCTTGACATTTTTATCTTGACATTTTAGATGCTTTTTGTCCTCTCTGAAACATGTTAAAATTGAGATCATTGACTATTTTTCTAGATAGCTTATTTTTCATCAAAGTTTTTTCTAAGCTTTTACTTAGTGATTTTGTTTCCTTTTTATATTTAATGAGAATTTCTGTTCACGGTCTGAGCTCACCCTGGACTCAAACTTAAGACCAGAATATAAATCTCCTGTGCATTCTGAGTGGTTGATTTACTAGGGCAGCTCTTGTAAGAATTGGAAGGATTTTTTTGAACAACATCTGTAAAAGGGTTTTGAAATGTTCACAGTGTATGAAGAAATATTTTAAAGTGCAGTAAATGTTTCTTAAACTGCTGCTCACCAATTGTGCTACAAAGTAGAACTCATACTTCATTGATTCCTTTCGTGCTTTTAAGGCAAATTGCAGTAGTTCAGTAAAACTCACTGTTAAATGTTGGGAACTCCTCTGTTTATGGGCTCAAAAGGACTCTTTCTCTTTGCCCTAGTAGTGACTCGAACACAGAAACTGCAGAAGCAGGGATGACATTTGCTGCAGTAAAAAGTCAAATAGTTAATCCTCTGTAACTCTTGCAACACTTCGGAAATATTTACAGGAGGTTTTTTTTTTCCTTTAATTTAGCAAGGTAGTAAATAACCTGACATTAAAGTTATGCAGCTGATAAACGTTAAATACATAATTTTGGTGGATTTAAACATCAGTGGAAATGTAAGTATTCCATTGGATCGGGACCAACGTGCTCATAGCTTTGGATTCAAGCAGTGATGGAACATTTCCCTTCGATGATGTTTCACTACAAGAGAAAAGGTGACTGTAACTCCTGAAAGGATCACAACTGTCTTGCAGCAGGTGAAGTGTGAAGGACCAACACCACTAAAATATGTGTGTTCCCACACTGTACTCTCTCCAATACTTGTGTGTAGCAGCTGTGACCAGCAGAGCTCTGCGCAGGATCAATGGACAGGACCCAGAATGTCGCTGTTTGTTGCTTAAAGGACCATTTCACAGTGGAGGAGGGATACTGTAACCTTTTCCCACGTGGCTCCAGCGAACAAGAGCGAGCCAGATACCTTTACCTGCTGCCACTGTTCTTCCTTTCAGTAGCACATGAGTTTTCCAAAGCTGTGTTTAGTTTGCTGCTTCCCCAGTCTCTTTGTCTTCTCTGGGTTTCTGTGTCATCTCTACTGCATGAACTGCTGCCGCTGCAGGCACCAACAGTGCTCTGACAGCATCCTAGAGATCCCAAAGCACACTGTTATCCTTTCCTCCCCCTCCACTTTTTAATCTGTCAGCAGGTTTTAAACACCAAGCATGTTTTTAAAATACCTTTTTTCTCCACAGAGTGTTTTAAATGAAGTAACAGGGTAAGTCAGGTACATAGATAGACTTCTTGTCCCTCAGGTTTAGTTAGTTCTGCTGTTTTCAGACATGATAAATCCCTGGGAAACTTAGCTAGTATACAGGATAATGATGCTTCTGTTTAGAATTTGTAAAATAGGCCACTGAGAGGACTTTTGTTTAAAAAAAAAGAAAATACTCTTTCAGAGGGCATTTTATTAATGAGAATTACAATACTGGAAAATCTGTTATGGATTAGTGAAGAACAGTAACAGTGTATCCAAATGGAACTGGTTGGATAATTAAATTCATTTAATAGGTACTGAAATTTAAGCCTCTTGATCCCTCTGACGTAAACATAACTCTTAAAAGTCGTGGAACTTGATTCTAAAAGTGTAATGTGGGAGAGAAACACTGGGACGATGATTATGGATTTCAGATACCCTGGGAGGAAATGTATTCAGGAGTTAAACAACAGACATTCAAATAAAGAAAACAAAAAGAAGAAAAAGAACAAACCCCAAAAGTGTAGCTATGAAATATAAAAAGAAGCTTTAATAAAACCCTGTTTATGTAGGTGCTCAGCTCAGTGTTGAAGTGACGTGACTGGGATAACCAAATGACAAGTAAGGGATACTAAAGATTGAGATCATTAAGGAAAATCATGTTTTCACTATTCTTACACTCTTTTTACGTGTTCTGTATTACCATGTCTGTTTTGGCTGGATGTTCTTCTGTATGTCTGTTTTGGTTTTCTATTTTCACGCTGAGAATCCCCAAAGATCCTCATTCTATGGCTTCTCCTCTCATTAATATAATTTTTTTTTCAATATTGATTACAATTTATAAAGTATGTGCAGTGCACAATTGTCTTTTCTTGATTTGGTGAAAAGAAAAATGATTTCCTGAGTTTTAACACACCTTTTAGGAGGATCATACCAAATGGCTGACAGGCTGTCTGCTAAGTAAGAACGAAAATATTTTACTAAGATTGGTATAAATTATGACATCCTGACAGTTGTAACACTGAGCTATGCCTCGTTTTTGTTTTTACTGCCTAAAGTTATTGTTAAACTTGTAACTGTGGCTTCTATTTTACTGTCCCCTAAAGTGCTGAAGGATGGACTTTTCTCAAGCACGTGCATTAGTTGAGAGGATAACAAATTTAAAACAACAGTTGGAGTGCCAGTGAGAAAATAAATTTTAAAAAAGTACTGCATAAAAGTAGATTGTTATCCCTAAAGTTCAGACAACATTAAATGTCAATCTCATCTTTTTGTCTTCCATGTTTATATCTGACTTCTGTATCAACACTGGGTGATGCTGAAGTATAGAGATAATGCATATTATCATTTAATACAATGCCTTTTAATCTAAAAACACTTTTATTTTACTATTCTTTAATTAATGGTGGGATCTCAAAAGTACCCAGCCTAGCTGAGCTTTCACTGTCCATAAAGCCATGGCTGTCTTAAGCAAAAAGGGTGTGTTTTCCTCTTTATTTGCTTTTATGTCCTTCTGCAGTCTGTTATTTCAGGACATAATGGCAGGGCTGGGCTTGGTTACTCACATTTTGGTGGAGACTTTTTATCCCTTTCCCCTTTCAAAATGACAGTGTCCATTTTCTCTCCGTCTCTGTGTTTCAGCAGAGTTAGATCAGATGATTTCAAAGAGCAGCACTACTGACTTCTCTCTTCTTAAAGCGCTCTTTGGGAGAAGTGAGCTGACTGCTTTTAGGAGGTGAAGTTATGCATCATGTGCCTACTTTAGTGGAATAATAATTTCCATACCTCGAGTTTTTTTGGTGTCATTAAGATCTTTAATGGTTTTCATTAGTTACTGCTACAAGCTTCTTTTCTATAAACCTGTTAGAGAGAAGAAAGAGCAGAGCACTCTGTAATTTGTAGTTTGTGATGATTTGGAGATGTTATGTTCAAACATAGGCACTTAAGTGAACATCTGTATTTCAAGCAATTGTAGTACAGGCTTTTCCTTGGAAACTAAACACTCTTTCTACTTTTCTATATGCCACCAGCTGCTCATACTTTTATGTATTGTTGCTTTCTTAGCTTTGGAGTTAAGGGGTACCTGCTTTAGAACTTCTGAAGGCTTTCTTAAGCTGAAAATGTGAAAAAGTTTTGAGAAAGAATTAGGGGTTCCCTAATGCTTGATTTTCTGTAATACTTTGTCCAAATGGAACTTGGGTGAAATTAGTCATGTAGAACATTGCAGCTGTGTTGTAGTACATTGCAGATTTAAACTAAAAAGGTAAAAAGCCCTGTTTATCTCCAGTCCTCTTCACCATATTGTCACAGCACCCTTGCTAAGGCATCTCTTGCAGCTTTTAGTATTCTTAATCAGGATTTCGGGGCTGGTTCTTCTCCTAAAATCTTAGGGAAATGTATCATTAAACTATGCAGAGATAAGATCAAGTATAATTTTCCCCTTTCCATCAGCAAAGGATTTGAACTGCAAGCGTGAGAACAGCACATCTTTTTTGGTGTTGTGGATGAGAATATTATGAAATGGTGAACAAAATAGGTGACTCAAATTTTCAAAACTTTTTACACCTTTTTGGACAGATTATGGCACCTTGTCAGACTTGGGTTTCCAGTGTTCTTGTTAGGCTAAACTTGTGGGGGAAAACAAATCACTGTAAAGAAGAGTGTCAGTTTGACTTTAGTTCCTGTTTATAGAGTATCTTTAGACCAGGAACAGCCCTAAGCCTTCAGTGCTCCAGACCCTGGCCCCACATTTTCTTTATAGGCAGATATTCTCTGATGGAAGTGTCACAGAAGTCCAGATTCCATGGGATAATTTCCTTATATATGAATATTATAAAACATGAGCAATGTTGCCATTTTATAAAAGAGATTATTTTATACCTAGAAGACCAGTTAACACATTTTAAGCAATGGCAGTGCTGATATTTCCTGTTTTTCAGGGATGGGCTGAACAATGGAGGGTTTCCCATGGCAGAAACATTGCTGTAAATGCCTCCTCTGGTAATGTAATTAGGAAGTATTGGCTCCAGTTAATGTAACTTAAACAAAACATGTTGTCCTCGGCAAACCTGTTAAACAGGCATGGCCTTGTCTGAAAAGAAAAGAGGGACATATAATGTTTCCATGGAAACTCAGTTAAAATTCTGATTTGTGGATATGAGCATAATCAGCACTGCAATCTAAACTCACTGAATTAAATGAAAAAGAGTCTTAGTTGTGAAGTCAACCCAGTATAA
Source organism: Oriolus oriolus (assembly GCA_013400235.1). Taxonomy (NCBI): domain Eukaryota; kingdom Metazoa; phylum Chordata; class Aves; order Passeriformes; family Corvidae; genus Oriolus; species Oriolus oriolus. Next base: position 935,474 of record VXBT01010380.1, read on the forward strand.
AAGTATCTCTACACATGCAAGAGCCAGAGCCTCCCACCCCTATAGATGCTTTCTATCTGCACTTTAAAACAGAATAAAGCTGGGAAATTCATGTGAGACCCTTCTCTTTTTGCCTTCTATGGCCATTTGTGCCATTTTTAACATAAAAATCGATGTAAGAATATAAACTCTATCTGTTTAAATATGCTTTATTGGAGTTTGTTATGATTTACTGCATCTCTAATGTGTGGTTTTGATTTCTTTTTATTTTAAATAAAAGTAAGAAGGGTTTTTCCCTTAGTGTGGGGTATATCAGCCCTGGACTGTGAGAGAATGGAGAAGATAATGTTTGCTTCCATTACCCATGTTCTGAGAAGATTTATAAATTCTAGAAAAGACTCCAGCATTCTCTTTGTAAAACAGCAGAAAAATAGAGAATTGGTTGAATTCTGTATTGATTAATTAGAAAATTAAATGTGTTTTATAAATGTGTTATAGCAGAACTTCCGGAAGAACCTTTGTCATTTAGAAATGTCTACAGTTTGGAAAATGGTATTTCAGGGTTATTTTGATGCCTAGGAATGTGAGAATTCAGAATAACAGCCTGGCATTTACTGGTGGCAGTGTGAAATAAGTGCTTCTGCAAAGCCCATCAGGATCAGCCTTAACAGCTCTAAAAACTTTCCTTGTAAGTCAGTAATAGGTTTGAATCTATAGGTTTGACAGCAGCACAGTCTCTGGAAAGTCCTGCCAAAAGTCCTTTCTTTGAGCAGAGTTCTGAGGGGTTTTTGTGTTCTCCAGAACTCCATTCTAGAAGGGGCTTCATGTTCTTACCCTGTCCCTGTGCTGGACATCCCTTAACTCTCACAGACTCCAGTAAGCACTTAGCAGTGCTCAACACCTTCCAGGCAAAAGCCCCAGCTGAATTTGCACCTATCACCCAGCTTATTAGAAAGAGATAAATCCTTAGTTTAATGATAAATCCTTAGTTTAATATACAATTAGACAGCTCGCTTTCAGAAATCTTCCTGATTCATTTCAAAGTTACTACATTAAAGAGGGTTACATTTGGTGCCCATTATATTGATTTTACCTCAAAACTTACCAGTTTATAGTTCTAAAATATCCCTTAAGGTTGTATTGACAGCTAAATCCTACTAATCATTAGTACATAAATTGTAATAGACTACTTGTTGAAGCATCTGGAGAGCCGTTTATGTGAAGTGAGTATGGTCCATTTGTACTTTTATTGTGAAAATCATGTCAGCACTTACACTACTTCCAGAAGTTAATAACTCACCCAGAGAAGTTCACTTTTGGCCATAAATTGGCACACAGATCTCAGGCAATGCTGACATTTTATTAAAAAATTTAAAAGTCTGACAGTGCCTTTTAATTTTATCAGTCTTAACATTTTTTTAAAAGCCTTATTTATTTCGTTTTTTTTTCTTGAATTATCAATTAGAAACATTTATTACGTTTGTATTTGGTCATAAGTTACTCCATATATTATTCTTTTTATTTTGTGGCTTTAAGGAGGTGATTTCATCTTTGTCTCATGAAGCAAATAAGCTCTTGGCTAATTTTCAGCAATATGAAAACACCTCTTAATATGTGAGTAGTCACCAGATCAGACCTAAGCAACCATTTCTGCTGACACCTCTGCAGGTTTATGTAGCAATTCTGAAGATCTTGACTTCTTATTAATCCTGAAATCTGGTAAGCAGACAAGTAAATAGAAAGCTGTCATCCCACCTTTGATTGCTTGGCCTCCTGGATGATATCAGCTGTTTTCCAGTTCATGGGCATGAACTTCTACATGTTAGATAAAGCAAAAGATAAATTATTTTCCCCAATACAGCTCATTGCTAAGAGGTATAGGTAACATTTCCTGGCAATCTTTCAAAATCGTGGCAATAAAATGTTCTTATGAAATAAAGTTAAGTAAACGTGAAAATGTTCAGATTACAGCCAGTGTTAATCCATAGTTTTAGAAACTGACTTTCAAGTGAGATATGTGTAATATACTGAGCACATCTTGAAAGATGGTGTTTCTTTTTATTTAAGGTGTAAAAAGTAGGAGAATATGAAAAAGATGAAAATTTATATTTCAGTATAGTGGAAAATCTCAGTGTTATTAATCTAAGATTACTTTCTATTCCTGACATGGTTTAAACCTCCAGCTCAGGAGATTCCAAGAATGCTAGTTTATAGCTCAAATGCTAGCTCCTACTTTTGTTGAACAAATAAGCATCTGTGTTCTATTCTACACAGAAAAGAATTAAATTTTATTAAATTTTATTTAATATAAATACATTTTTGATCCAAAAATGAAAAAAAAAGCTGGCAAACAAATCTGCTTTTGCAGATAATACTCTTCATGGAAAAGGTTAACATCGTATCTTTTGCTCTTACTGGTTTTTAAAATTTTTTGGTAAAAGACACAAACATGAATCAGGTTGGAAATCCAGTAGTGCTATTTTCTTTGTACTTGCAACTGCAGAATACTGCAGTACTACTCAATGTCAAACACATAAAAATATGTGCACTGAGTCGTTTGGACACGTAACTCTTTCGTACTTTTCTAGAACTATAGATTACCACCATGTGGTTAAACAGCAAAAGCATGGTTAAATAAAGTAAGGATCTTAGAAAACTAAAATATGAGAACAATTTTGGAGCATTACACTAAACATTTGACTTATGAATCATCCAGTAGATATGGTGTTGAAAGGCTGGAGACTTTTATTCTTTATGAGGTCCTTCTGATATATTATTTGACTTCAAGTACATGACTCATATTTTCAGTAATTCAAAGTAATTTGCTAATCACAGTATAGCACAAACAGTTTGTAGAGATCGTCACTATTATTATAACTCAGTAAATAAGAGATCCAAGATTTATTTCCAAATGATGTGGTTTGATAAAATGTCAGTGTTTCCTCATTCGGTGTCCCAAGCCTGGTTTGACTAATGAGATTTCATATATTCATAGACCTTGTATGGACACAAGTCCTCCATGAGAGCAGGAGAGAGCGAGTGCTTGGTGGTCAGTGTGTTCTGCAGGCAGGAAGTGCTGGATTCTGTCAGTTCCCTCCCCCTGCAAGGACTGGTACCAGCAGAATCTACATGTCCTGTGGTAGTGATGCCATGATGACTTTTTGCTTTTTCTTTTATGGTCCTTTTATACCCCTGTTATACACTCTTTTATATAGCTTTTATGTATTCTTAGTGCTTTTAGCCTACATAGTTATAATTCTTTAAGTTTGATAGCTCCACTTAGACCTAGTATTTTGTTAAGCCAAGAGACCAAACATTCTGGAAACCTCAGACACCGAGGGCCTCTCCAGAACACATTCTGTAAACAAAGGCAGGCCCAGCCAGGGGGAGGTTCCTCAGATGGGGGTCTCGCTCAAGCCTCTCATTGGGGAATCTTTGATAGATGTGCTAATTTTTGTAAGGCCTATAATTGCACACACATCACATCGTGTGGTCATTTTCTTTGGGGGGCATTTCGGGGTGCATTTTGATGTGCATTTCAGCACACCTGAGGGTCCTTAAATAAATAACGAGGTAAAAAACCCTTTCCCCTCTTAACTGTGTTCAGCTCTCTTAATTTTAAGACCAGGAAAAGGCATCAATAGGGGGGCACTGAACTGTCAGGAGACAAACTGGACAGAGAAATCCCTCATTAGTTCACTTTGCAGTGGATGCCATAATATTTATCTTTAATGTCTTATCCAAAGTATTCTGTGTCTGGCAGTAGGAAAACTTGTACCCATTCTGCTATGACAGGATTTAGGCTTGGGAGGTGTCAGCCACTTTAGAAATAGCCATAGAAGCTTTGCCGGTGTCTGAGATCAGCCTTCTCACAATGCTGAGAAACATAGAAACAGATTTTTTTTTTGTTAGCATGCTTAGGTAGTAGCCAGAATCCAGTCTGCAAATAAAATATGATCAAGGCTTGAATGTGTTGTGTTTTAGTTACAAGTGGAAGCAGAAAGTCTTATACATCCTAAGAGAATCTGGTCACAGTCTCTAAGAGTTCAGATAAATATCCTAATTTCTGGCTGTTTGTCTGGACTTTGAGCCTCTTAGGGTTCCTTAATCGCCAATTTGAAGCCACAGCCTTTTGGCTGGGATGGGAAGGTACTCTGGCTATGCTGCTCTAAACTAGGACCTCAGCTGTGAGAAGTAAAGCTTCTTCTGAGAACTTGACAAGTCCTGGATCTTCCCTTAAGATTTATAAAAGTGTTTACAAACACATACTTCTATTTTTCATTTCAGTAGTGGGTTGTACTCGAATAGCAAGAAAACCCTATAAAACAAAAAAATGGTTAGGGAGTTATAAAAATACTCTCTCTGCTTCATTATTTCAGCATTACTGTGATCAGATTTCAATCTTCCCATGCTTCCTATACCATTGGAATTCAGAATTATTTGTCAGAGCAGTGGCCATGCTAGGAGGTGCTGGAAGAAAGTTGAAGGCTCATAGGAATTCATAAAAGCTCTGCCACCAGCACAGTTTCCTCTGTGGTGGTTCTTGCCCTCTCTCTGCAGGCTGCTGAAGCTTCCTGAGGCTAAAAGTAGTACTACTCCACTTTCTTCCTTCTTTTTGTCCTTTTTTTTTTTTTTTAACTTCCTTTCTTTTTGTTTTTGGTAATGGAATGAGCCAGGTGTCAGTAGTGTCAGGCATTCCCTAAGAGTCGCAGGGCGGATCCTCCGGACACCAGACACAGCTGAGCTGTGCCCTGCCTCACCCTCTTCAGATTGGGCCATGTAAACCACTCCTTTAGGCTACCAATGTACTCCTTGTATTCCCCAGGAACGGGAACCTATCTCTCCAGCAAAGTGCACTTACTGTAATTTTGCATGCCAAGGGGTTGCCTTCCTCCAGGCTTTTCGGGGGTTTGATTTAGGTTTTTTTGGAGTGTTTTTTAAAGTTACAGATGAATTCTCAAGTACCTCCCTCGAGCTGTGCTGCTGGTACACAAAGTTTATCACAGGGTAAATGAGCAGAATTCTGTGGGAGCCCTTTGTCACAGTGTTGGCAGCACATCAGCTGCTGTGCTGTAAAGTTTGGAACACAGGATGATCGTCTGAACGATAATTTACAGATAACCTGTTTCCCTCCAAGATCCCCTCTGAAGCCTCTTGAAAAGGCAATGGACTTCCAGTCACCAGTGTCTGTATTTTTTTATGTTTTCACTCAATTTATATCCTTTTTGCATTTCCTCCTGCTCCTGCTGCTACTTCATTAGTCCTCCAGAAGGAGGATGTGTGTCAGGGAGTCAGAGGGAGTCTGGTTTATGATGATGTTCACAGACTGCCCTCCACAGCTCAGTTTGTCAGGGCTTGGCTGCAAACCAAGCCCTTCAGCTTTCCCTGGTGGTTTGAGTTTGGATGAACTCCGGCCTCCCAGCAATCATCATCCTGCTCCCCTTTCAGCTTGGCCTCACATCAAGTTCCCAGCATCTCCTCCCTTTCTGCTTGAGCTTCGCCTCCAGGAAACACCGTTTGCCACTGCCTTCCCTCTGTCTTGGGAGTTTCCATGCACAAAACATCTTCCCCCACTAATTCTACAAATCTTCTGGAAGAAAAGTTGCAGGTTTGAGGTTCAGGAGTAAAGGGGCAGAACTCCAGCTTTTCACCGCTCATTTAAGAAGAATTCACTCATTTACATTCTGCATCACATTAGCTCTGATGAAGGAAGTAGCCTTTGTCTTGCTAAATCTTATGACATGTTCAAACTGTCTCCCATAAAAACCCAGTAATTAAATAGGACTTAAAAATGTCTGTGTATGTGCAGTCACTCCACTTATTTGATGACAAAAAGAGAAAGGTAAGATACCATCAATAATACAAAATCTTTTTCCTGCATATTGTTTAGAATCCAAAACTAGGTGATAGTTTGCACTTTGAGATATTTTGTATTTGAAATTACATCAGGCTCTGTAGCTCAAACTGAGGTGGAAAAGGTAGGTGCACATTTACATGGATTTCAAAGGGTTTAAAAATAAAATATTTGTAAAGAATTAAAATAATTTAAGAGTACTTAAGTATGCAATAGACATATTGTGGAGTTAAGCAAGAAGGTTCCATGCCAGGGAAACAACAAAGGGAGTTGTAAGAGCATTAGAAATCATCCCTGACTTAAATAATAAACTGTAAGAAAACCACAACAGAACAAAACAACACATTGCAGAGGACAGTTTCTGAAAAATAATAACATCTCATCAAAATGCATGACAGATACCTTGTTTTTGCTGGGGTAGGAACTATGCTTTACCATAAGAAAAACATAAGAAAGTGTTGTATAACTGCTCAATAGTTTGTCCCACCTTTTTGCCAATTTTGCTCTTTTACCAATAACAGTTCATTCTGAGGACGGCTGGTATCACCACCCAGGACTGAGACTGCCTGATGCTTTCAAGCACAAGCTTGTATTTTCAATATATTAAAAAATTGCCACACTTAAAAGGTTAGGCTATTTTTTTTTTTTTTTTTTATGTTTCCATCAGGGTCAGTCATTTCAGGTAATAAAATTAATCATTTTTTCATGCTATAGTATAATTCTGAAGATCTTCTCTTTGAAGAGAGGAACTAAAAAAAACGAGCAGGGGTGAGAAGAGGAAGGTATAGATAAAAGGGGAAAGATCACTGAGAAGGAAACTGAATGAAGTGTGAAGTTTGGAAAGGTGAGACTGCATTTTACTGTGCAAGTAAACTGAACCTGGGATTAGAAGCAGTCTGGGAAGTGCCCAATTCACAAGTGCTCGTTCCCATTTTTATACATCCTGCATGTGGTTTAAGAATGACTGTCACTGAGAGTACAGCTATGTTGGGTGATACTGAAGCACAACTTTGTTACTTATTACATAAAGATATTATCGTCAGAGAGTTCCTGTTGGAATACCTCTAATTTGTTAGCTAAGACTTGGAATTGAGGAAAGAAAAATATCTAGATTTTATTTTTAATTATTCTACATAAAACACCTATTTTTATAAGTTTTTTTTTATCATCTTTAGTGGTGGGAGCCTTGTATTAATCTGTACTGGCTGCTATTTACAGTTATGGTGTTTATTTCTCAGGGTTGTGCACTGGGGTGTAGAGTCAGTGTCTCCTTTGCCTGAGCTAAACACTGAAGACAGATTCTGAACTGAAACAGATTTAAATAGAAGTGCAATGAACTTTTTTAAAAGTGTTAAAGTGTGTTCTGGATAGCATGTAGTTATTAGATATTTTGAAAGATGATAATCAGAGATAATACTGGTAGGGAGAAAGAAGAGCATCTTAAAGAGTCTAAGCTCAATACACAAACGTGATACAGATTGAAAAATAATCCTGCTACAAGTCTGCATCCAAGATTTCCTATTTTGAAGCCAAGTTAAACCTCATTTAAGATAATTCCATCGGAAGTAGGAGGCCAAAATGTCCTCAAGATTTTAGGCATCTTTTATGTATGAGAAGGAGTCTTAATCTCTGCTGCATTCTGTGGGAAAAGGAATGGAGACCTTAAGACATTTTTGTAACCTTGCTGATCTAGTGCTTACATGCAGTGTAATAGTGCATAGGTATTTCAGAGAATGGAAATCCCTTTAGCTTTTACTACTTTTTCCTGTAATTGTGTATTTGGAATCCATTTGTCAGGTTTATAGGGGGACTCAGCTTCTCTCTTGCCTGAAATAAATCAGTCTAAGCTATTTTCCTCTTATTTTAAGTAGGAAATTATTCTTTTTACTTAGAACCTAAGGAGGATTCCAATTCTTTGCACAGAAGTAATTTGTTGAGGAAGGATTTCCTTATCTTTCTGTCTATTTGCTTAACCATGGAGATTGAAATGAACACAAGCAATGCTGATCTATTCTTAGTTATTTGTTTTCCTTCGTGTTTGCCGTGATACTAAGCAGCCCTGAGCTACATAGCATTTGAACACTTCCCAGAACTTCCATCCTAAAAGCAACCCATTGAGAGAGTAAAATATTACTTTCAGCCATGGAATTGATGCACAAGGAAATTACTTATTTAACAATAATTATCACTGAGGCAAGAGTTTAACTTTGTCGTTCTCAACCATCTGTTATTTCATAGGGTCTGCAATACAAAAATAGCAGCCACTTTATTAAACAGAGGGAAGAAATCTGAGGGAGTTAATAACTGTTTACCATAGGCAGAATTAAAGGTATTTATTTGAATCGCCTGAGTAAATTTGCTAATGTGATTAAAACAAAATTTGGATTTGCAATGTTCGTTTGAAATGACACACTGTGTGTTGCATAACACAAAATACCCCTCCATCAGTTCCCATCAATGCTTCTCCTGCCTGCCCTCCTCTGCCCTGCTGCAGCTCCAGCCCACCCTCCTCTGTGACATTAGAGAAAAGGCAGCAGTGAACACAAACCTCATTTTTTACTGGCTGAAGACAAACAATTTTTATCCTTTGGCCATTTTGGTTGAACCAAGCCTGCAAATGTGGAAGAATACTTTATAGTTTGAAATGTATGTTCCACCCAAAGCTCAGTTAGAGTTTTTGTTATTTGTGGCAGTTATCTGGGTACCTTGCCAATGAATATGTAGAAAAATTTCAGTGCAATTACAGCTTTTTAATCTAAACCTCTGTGGTAGCTGTTACACTCAGAAGGCTAAACTATGAATTAGTGACATGGGAGATATAATTTTGAAGTTTTCCTGCTTCTTTTTTCCCCCACATGTAGCCAGTTTGTAAAACATAGATTTAAATACTGGAGCACAGATATTTTATTCTGAAGTTCTCAAGTGCTGAAGGATTAGGGATTGCTCAGGAGAATATATTGGCTCGAAAACCTTTTGAAGTGTATTTGAATAGCTCTTATGCCATTAAATGAGTAGACAAACAAAAATGTCATCTTCTAGTCACAAAGTCCTTGCAAAGCTCAGGAGGGAAAAGCCTGCAAAAGTGCTTTAGTATCACATGAGGGGTTGAAAAGAAAATTCTTTTCCGATACATTAACACTGTTAATTCTTTCAAATCTAGAGGCATTCAAATAATTTTTAGCTGAATTTTAGGAACTATTAGTAATTTTCATTGATTATATATTACAAAGAATACAGAATATTTAGAAGCCACTCATTCTGTGACAGGGAAGAATTCTGCAAGGAACAATGTGTAAATAAGACAAAACTGTGAGATTAAAATCTCATATTAAGACAGACCTCTCAAAAAAACTGCCTCATTCTAAAACTGCCTTCACCATGCCATGTTTATGAGATGTATTCTCTCCTCCTATCCTGCAAACAGAGGTGCAGATCATAGAATCTTTTAGATGGGAAAAGACCCTTTGGATCATCGAGCCCAAATGTAAATCAAGTCCAGCCATCATGTGGTTGACATTCATTATTTTATACCAAGTAAAAGGATTTCAAAACCCTAACTGAGGAATCACTTCACAATGGGAATATGTTAAAATGTTGCTGTTGTAATGTTGTATTGCCTTGACCAGAGTAGATGGGTTCTGTTTTACCCTCTTCAATGGCATTGTACCTCAGAGATTAAAGACACAACTCTTTGCAAAGCTAAGCTAGGTAGAGAAATAAACTGGTTTTGTTTTGTTTTGTTTTTTTGAGGTAGGCAGTAACTAAATTGATAATGCCTGGACCTTCAGTTTCTGCACAAATTACACTACTGCTGAAATTGTGGAATCTGCTCAAGTGGGAGCAAGCCCAATATTCCTCACTGTCTTTTATTTTCACAGTCTGTCCAAGAAAGCATCAAAATCTTAGAGCTGGTACTCTGAAAACAAGGCTGCAGCTGCCTCTTCTCATCCTCATGAAGAGGGATGCTCTGCATTTCATAGAAATTAATCCCAGCATTTCAGTTGTTCTTATGCTGCAGCATTCCATTGTGCAAGCATGCACATGGAATCTTTTGCAGATGAGCTGTGCTGCAATTATCTTGTTGCTGTTTCAGATTCTGATGTGTGGTATGTTTTGTACAGGACACAAAACTTTCAGTGCATATTGACTTTCTTTGTCTGTAAGGAAGGTTCTGAGCTGTAAAGTTACCACTTTTCTACAAAACATTTATACCTAAATCAGAATCATAAGATAATTTAGAGTGGAAGGGATCTCCTGAGCTCATCTAGTCCAAAATCCTGCTCAAATTTAAATTTATTTTAAAAATACCCATATTATTTGGTTAGGGGAGAACAAGAGTTTTAACATTTAAATTAATATTTGTTGCCTTACTTTTCACAGTTCTTCAATGTTTTTAATTCTGTAAATAGAGTTTTCACGCACTTTCTGTAAACATAAGCCATGTTGTGCTAACCGACCTGAGATGTTTTCATTCTTTCTCCTAAGGCGGAGAAGTTTGATGGATTTCTCCTTTGACCTATGTGGTTGAGGGGTGGTAATGTCACCCTCCAATCCATGAGGTTTTCTAAAAGTGTATAAAATAAAGAAACGGCCCCTCGGGGTCGGGGCTCCTGCTCATTTCTCTCTTTCAGCTGGACTCGCGTCTGTGTGTTCCTTCGTGTCCGCGTGCGACAAATATTAATTATAGTTTCATTAATTATCATTACCAGTTTTCAAGACCAGTAGTTTCCTGGGTGCTGGTGTCTCTAACAGTGTGAACTCCAAGGGGTGACCTTACCAGGAGCTTAAATGAACGATATCTAAGAACAGCCCACACATCTGTGCCTGTTACAAACACACGAGATTGAGCTTTCCCCTGCTGGCACAGCACCCAGAATGGTGTGATTTCCTTGTGGGAAGCTCCTGAAAGGGTGTGTGTGTTTTGCCTGCATTTCAGACAAAGCAGGTAGGATGTGCTAGGAATGAGCCCAAAGGCAAGCAACAGATGACGCAAACTCATTCTTCATGGCTGTCAGAGAGCATCTTCTCATGGACAATAACATTAATTCCTACATAATAAAATGTAGCTGGAGAGAGTTTCCTCTGGTGTTCACTCAAAAGGAGAACTGGATTTCTCTATTTACTTTCTTAGGCAAAAAAATCCTTAAGTTAGAGATAGCAGAAAAATATTTATAGCCTGCTCTAATAAGAAAATTCCTTGTGTAATTTCACGTCCCATTGTATCAGTTCATTACAGATTTCATTTCACATACTTTTCCCTACCTGCTAACACAAAAGAAAATATGTGCATGACATCAGTGTGTGTGCATTTGCAAAAGCAAGTACCAATAATCTAAATGTAAATATGTTTTTAAACGATTCCTGCTGTAGACCCTAGAGGAGGAATGAATAAATGAAATTTTATTCAGTTTTCCAAAACAACTTTTTTTTTGAGGCTTTGTTTTTTAAAAAGACATGATTTTGCCAGGAGTTAGATCTTCAGATCTTCAGGCTTTTAAAGCTTTTTTGAATTCTCTCAGTTTAGGCAGGTGAAACCAGAAGAATCAACTGCTTTTGGAGCTTCTGCAAATCTCAGGGCATTATGCTGCTCTTCAATAGAAATAGTGATAGGAACATCAGACTAGGCTGGAAGAAAGGTTCACTGATATTTGGAAAAACATAATCCCACCCAAGATTATGAGAAATATATAATTTAAACCAGGAGTATCTTGAATAATTCTTTTTTAAAATTGCAATCCATTATCATTAATATAAATTTTAAAGAAATTTATACCCATTAATATTTGCCAGATATTTTCGTTTAACAGAATTACACATAATACTCTTAACTTTAATTTTTTCAGATATATTTTTAATGCTTCTTGTGTGCCACTGATAATTTATGGATTAAATGACCTCAAAAAAAATCATCACTTGAAATATTAACCAACATCTTCATGTTGTTTCAGCAAATCTTCATGGGTTTCAGCAGAAAATACATTGTGTGGGTTCCCTACAGCTGTGATATTGATACCAGGAAAACATAGATAAGATTGGTGTGAACATAAATATGTTCAGCTTGTGGACCTTTGATGTTAATTATGGAGACATGCAATTTGAATGGGTTTTTTGGGTTTTTTGCCATGCGTATTCTTCACATTTTACAAGCAGCATCTTTCTGTTTAAATGGTTCAAAATATGACTGTGTGGTCCCATCAATTTAATTAGTTGTGCTTTTTTTTTTTTAGGGCTTAACTTCCTCTTTTCATTATGAAACCTTTTCTTTCTGACTAATTTTAAAGAATAATTTTGAAGAAATTAATTGCGCTGGGTTTATCTATTTGTATTTGTCTTTCCCAGCTGTAGGTATCCAGATGAAACTTGAATTTTTCCAGCGGAAATTTTGGACTGCAAGCAGACAGGTATATTTTAAACTGAAGTTTTCTTTGTAGCTGAATCCACAACAGATTTTTAAATGTGGAAGTGATGATCTTGTCACAAGCAAACTATTGTAAAGAAACAATGTATTGGAAGACTTCTGGTTTTACATTCAGGTTCAGAAAGGAGAATTCAGTGGTGAACAAGAGTTGCTTGATTTTTGGAAAAAATCAGAAAGTTTATTAATTTTAGGCCCCAATACATAAAGAGTTACTTTGTTGGCATGTGGTTTTTCTCCCTTAGAAAAAGTGTAAACAGTAAACAAAAGCGTGATATTTGTTTCCAGTGACAGCAGAATCACGACTTTTCCCCTAGGTTTTCTCTCTAACACTCAGTAGCTATGGGATCACATCGATTAACTAACAAAATCACATTACTGAATCACAGCTGGCATTCATGGTCTTCAATAAACTTAACCTAAACCATCCAGGGATAGAATTTGTACTCTCTGAAGAGGATAATCAGGTACTTTCTAAAGATTAGGAGATGCCATCCCCAGCTTGAGAATCGACTGGAACTGTGCTGTTACAGAAAATAAACCCCAACCCCACCCCTACTGGAAAATCCTTTCTCATCCATGAATGGTCTCAGATTCTAGAGTATGGGGGAGATTGTGGTGCTTAAAGCAGCTGAAATTGTTACAGCGTGAATGAGCCTTTTCTCTGCAGAGAAGAACAGAACAGGCCTGGTGAATGATTCAAAAGTTTGCTAGTTATTTTTAGAATTAATTTTGATAAAGATGTAATCAATATCAACTTCTTTAAAATTTTGCTCATATGAATTTGTAAAATGTTTTCTTTTTTAGTCATCAAATGAGAATTTGAAGCCTTTTATTGATTTTTTTTTGTATTATCCTTAGTGTGCATCTCTCGATGGCAGATGTGCTATAAGTTGTGATGATGAAGTAAGTATTTAACAGATTTTTTTCCATGTATGCCTCTACTGCAGTAGAAGATAAAGTTGATGAATTTAATTTTTACATTATGATCTTCTGATGTAATTTGGAATCATCTTGTAAATATTACACTATTTAGAAAGTGAGACTTTTGTTGTGCCTGTTACAGATACCCACTGGATTACAAGGCTGGCTCCATACCTCAACCACGTGTTGCAATCATTTCTGCTTTGTGAACCCAGTTTGGGAAATAATTTGAAGCAGTGCTAAGGCATTTGTTTACTACTTTATTGTTAATGGAAAAAAAAGCCACTAGCAGTTTAAAGTCTTCAGCTGGACACCAGCAGGAACCATATAACCATATGTAGAAATATGTTTGTAGTGTGAACATTGCTGATTTAGAGATTCCAGACTTTCTCTTAATGACAAAACACACTGTTGATAGGATTCAAACAAATATCACAGCTCCTCTGGTGAGTCTGTTTACTTTCACAGCTTCTCTCAATGGCAAGAAAATATCTGCTGAACATTTATGGTATAAATTAAAAGTAAACATGAAGACATTCGTGCCAATTGAATGGCACAGTATTCAATAAATATTAATGACTATTAATATATTAATTGTAAGTATAATTAGTTAAAAATAAAGGGAATTAATTGATGAGTGTGTGATACCTTTGATCTTAAAATAGAGACAACCTATTAATTACAAATACTTTTTTTTATTGAGAGCTTTGAATTTGCTCATTTATTCTTGTTTTCCCAATGCCTCACATTTTATTTTAATGTTCTGTTTTCTTTCTTTTTCATTTTTGGTTTCTTAACCCATGTTACATTCCATTACTGTTATTGTATACTGGAGCTGTGAAAAATACATAGAGGACTTGAACTGGATCAAAGTTACTGTAATTCAGATGTGTTCTCAGACCTCAGTTAACATTCTTGCTGTGTTTATTCTGGACTTCATGCCTACAGTTTTACAAGCTCGGGGACTCTCCACCTATGGAACGTTCCCCTTGAAATCTGAAATTCACTGAACTTGAACCTTTGGGCAAACCTGAGCATAGTTCACTTCCAATACCTGTGAAACGTGAATTAGATCTCTTTCATACAGCTCTAGTCTGTGAAAATGCTATTATCCCATGCATTAATCTTGTATCAGAAATCTGTGTGAGATTTGCTAATAATGAGTGAATGCACCCTGCTGCTCTTTGTCAATGCTGGAGATAAATTACAAGCTGTTTCTTTAACACAGTGATGAATACTGAAGGTTATTTATCTTGCTGGCAAGTGGTGAATGAATGGTCCTGAATGAATATTTTTTCCCTAGTTAATATTTCTAAAATGGATTGAAATAGAAACCCTCTTATCTTCACATTCCACAAAAAATATATAGATTCCATTTATTGCATTATGCCTGTTTCCAATAACAGTGCTAAAAAATTAGTATCTTTTAAAGTTCTGAACTGTGCTAGTGAATGACTAAATCTTAGAGGTTTGAGATGTGGCCACTTATTCTTTAATCGAGCCAGTATTTTCCCAACAGCACATAAGCCATAAACTACGAAATTAAGCCTGCACCTTTTCTTGCCCAGCATGGCTTCTATTTATTTTCTGTAGTATGGAGAAACGTTGTTTCTAAAGCAGTATCTTTAGATTAATCTTTCATGCGTGAAGACTGCAAATATGTATCCTCAAAAGATCTCTGTGTTGCCTTAGTTCCTCTCCTCATCCAGTCGGTGGGAGGTTTCTGGCTGACTTTGGGGAGAGCAGTGCTGCGCTGTTAGAGCCTCCTTGTGAAATTCCATCCTTCACACACCGCTGGGGTTAAGGAGCTGCCTCTTCTGAGTGCATCAGCTCTGCTCAGTTCTCTGCCAGCATCATCAGCTTTTCGCATTGCATTTGCCAACTTTGGGCTTTCTAGCAGATCAGAGGTTGAAAATGAGTTGTTTCAACTTCCTTTTTGACAGGTTTTCCGTCACTGGGGGTGCTTGCATCTTGGCTTCTCCTGTTAGAATGAATATCCTGCACTGGCATTAGGGAATGATGTTCACTCTGAACTTTTGCCCGATTTCAGCTTTTCTTTTTATAAAAAAACTCTACTTCAAGCCAGCATTTGTGCAAATCTCTCCTCCTCTTTGGCCCCACAGGACTGTGCTAAAAAGTGGCCAGAATGAGAATCAGGCACATCTAAGCATCTTTGGAAATATCAGACTGCGTTTTTGCCTCTTGCACAGCTACTACTGCATGGGGCTGCCTTCCTCCCTGAAACAGCACAGGGATTTTGCTGGACATGCAGAGTGTAGCAGAAAGGATATTTTGTCATATTTCTGTAGAGCCCATTTGCAGCAGGAAGGGTTTTGAATTAAAAACAAAGCCAGGAGGATTCCTATATTGAAAGCCATTCTGCTTATTTTTTCCTTTTCATGAATGTCATAGAAAATTCAATAAGCGAGGATAAAAATGTTTGCTGGTTTAGACCAACAATAGAAACACAATAAAGATTTAACACTGAGATAGGTATTTGGTAATACTGAGGAGAAACTGAGTTATATCAGGGTTTCAGGGTTTGAGTTGAACCTTATGTTTAAACTCTGAAGTGCAGTAATTAAAATTTTGCCTGTAGCAAGTAATTCCGTGAGGTTAAAATGGTGCATGTGTGTGTGGAGGGAAGCACTGATTTGGCTTTACCTTGTTTTATACAGTTCAGACGTCTGACCTAAGAAAGGCTAACAGTCCTGCCTCTAAATCCAGCTCCCAATTAAAAATACAATTTGAAAAGCTTTAGGAGACCTGTGGGGCCTCTTTTACAGAAGTTTCTGGTCCCATCCCCCAATGAACAAATTAAAAAATATTACCTGGTCCCCTGTTGGTTCTGCAGACTGACACTGTGTTTTCATTAATACATCGTTAGGGTAATGACATTGTGCTGATGTTTTTCTCCAAACACAGGAGAAGCCATCAGGAGCACCAAA
Source organism: Oriolus oriolus (assembly GCA_013400235.1). Lineage (NCBI taxonomy): Eukaryota > Metazoa > Chordata > Aves > Passeriformes > Corvidae > Oriolus > Oriolus oriolus. The sequence goes on from VXBT01010380.1 coordinate 951,594, forward strand.
GTTCTGTGCCTTTGCAAACTTTGTTATAGGGAAAACTTTTAAGAATGGATTATAAAAACACAGGCTCTTGTTTTTTATGTTTGTTTGTAATTATCTTGTTAGCAATTATCCTCCTATTCTGTACATATCTTTGTTTTGTTTTGCATTAAAAAAGTGCATAAAAATTAAATTGGATAATATCCCATAAGTCAAGACTACACTCACTTAGAATTTATTTAGGACCTTATAACAACCTGAAGGTTTTACCCATTTAGAATTGACTTAGAAGTAAAGTATGTAATTAACTTATTGCTGTATCCTAAAATCAAAAATTAAAATAGTGTTTTATTACTTTTCAGACAATCAACTGTTACCTAATAGATAACAATGGATTTATTTTAGTATCTGAAGACTATCAACAGGTAAGTGTAAGATTTTTCTTAAGTCTTCTTGTATAACATCTTAATCTAAAATTATTTTTTTAAATAGGCCACCATCTGAAAATGGTAAGGAATTGGTAACATAATTTTTTGTAAAAAATTCCTTCTACAAAGAATGTAAGTTTTTCTCACAGGAGCTCAGTTTCTGTTTCCCATTGGAACAGGGTCTGTTCTTAAACTCATAAATGTTCTCTTAAAGACCTTTCTCACTACAGAAGTGTCTGTCTTCTGTAAGAGGTTTTTACTCCATGAAAAAAAAATTCTCTGTGCCATTTTTATCACACGGAAAGGTCGGGAAGGGACACGGAGCTTTTATATTCAAACTTGAGATAATGAGATAATGAGATTTTACAGAGCTGTTGGCTGAGGAGTTTGTTTTCTGAAGGGGATTACAGTCATTGAAGGATTAAAACTAAACACTCAGCATCACAATGGAGAGGACAAGAAATAGAATTGTCACAGAATCATAGGATGTTTTGCCCAGTCCTGAAAAATTTACGTAGGAACCATCATCATTCTCATTAAATGTTGCCTGAAAACTGCTGGGATGGTGCCCCAGTCATGGCAGAATTGTCTGAAGCTGAATTGTTTTTATGTGTTGGGATTGTGAATAGGAATATCCACACTCCTAATTAGCCCTCAGCTGAATTAATTAGGAGTAGCATGACCTAAGAAGTACACTCATTATGGAATGATCTTGATACACTTAAAATATGTTTGTCTCATTATATCTCCTTTTGTTGTTGTTACTATTTACAGGTGCAGAGCTGTGACTTGTGTCAGTGATTTGCCAGCTCATAGCTGGCTATGGCAAATAAATATCAAGAAGAGATGTTTCTTTTGGTAGTCACCTGATAAAAGCCATTACGTATTCCTGTGAATAGTTTGGGCAACTGTTGCACCAGAACTAGCCTAGAAATATGTTCTGACCTGTTTTGTCAGTTAAATGAATCTGAGAGGGACAGCAGAGATGTCTCTGTGCTTATATAAATGTGTAATAGGATTACAATAGTATATATCTATTTTATATATGTAGTGTGTATACAGACTATTGCGGATAGAGAAGGGGTAGGGAAGTGGGATGATGCCTTATCAATTCCTGACCTACCTGGGGTTGCTTCTGCACTGTTTTTGTGTCAGCTTTCCCAACATGACCTGAACTGCTCCAAGAATCAGGCTTTTGGGGCAAATTCTTCTGAATTGCAGCTAAATCCTGATGTATTAAAAAAATAATGATAACCTGGGTGTGACTGCTTTGGGGGAGAACTAGCATTTACAAAGGGAGCTTTTGTGGAGAGAACTGTCACTGAAATGTCTTCATAAGACTGGTGCACAACTTGATAAATCAGATTTATTGCTATCTAAGGTTATATGAGGCATTTATGGTTTGGAATTTCTTGACATTGCCTGCCTCTCCAATCATTAGGGTAATCTTTCTTCATCAGTCAGCCAGGGCTATTGAAGCTGGTATTTTTATTCATGTTCCTTGTGTTTCCAGGAGACTTTACATACCCATATGTTTTGGAAAATGTTCCGAGATTCCCCTGAGGAAAGGAAAAAAAAAACGGCAATACTTGCCTTTTAGGTGGAGGAATGCCTTTTTTTAGCTGGGGCTGTAACTTTTCTGCCTGCAAACTCCCAGGTGCATACTTGAGGTCAGCTAAGTTCCTTGTAATGGAATTGGGGTTTAGTTCATACAAAACCTATGGAATCCATGCAATTTGAGAGTGTAGTGCCCTTTCCCCCTCATAAATTGTGGGATTTCTCCCTTTAAACAATGAAGAGAAATATCCAATCCTTCTGGGAGTTGAGGATCTAAAATAAAACAGGTCTTCTCAAGGTAGAAAAGTGCTGTACTTGCAAGATTTTCCACTGTCACACAAATGGCTGCAGATGACGGAGTCACTTCCATCCTACAGACCAAATTCATAACAGCAATGTTTGTTTCCTGAACAGAGATTTATTTTTATTAGTCCACAAGTACTGAATAGGGACAAAATGAGTAATTCATCAGGCTGAGTGGTTTTAAGTATGAAATGACTCTGAATGCAGTTAAAATTTATAGGATTGATGAAATGTACTGTTCCAGCTCCTTAAACAGGTCATGCAGGAATTATAAACAACGCTTTTTAATGACTGTTTATGAAATCCTCTCACAACCTGTTTATCTCTTTTTTGAGTAACATTTTAATCACAAGAGTTTGTGATCAGATTAGTGTGTTTTCTTTACAAGCTTTAGGTTTGGATGGCTTTTATTTCTGATATTAGATGTTATATAAGGTACCTCAATATATTGTTTAAGCTCTCACATGTGCTCAGGGGTATATAAGATAATCCCAACAACTTGCCCTGACTGGGAAGTCCTTTTCAGATTTTATGTAGCAGCAGTCCTGAAAACCTGTCTATGTAACTGTCAAAGGCACTCGTTAGATCCTGGAATATGCAAGTTTAAATTGCATCCAATGTTGTTTTGCATTTATCTACACTTTTGGTTAATTCCTTGCATTTTCCCCTTACAGACTGGTTACTTTTTTGGGGAGGTTGAAGGGGCTGTGATGAACAAGTTACTTTCAATGGGCTCTTTTAAGAGGTAAGAATTAACATTTTATCTCTTAAAAATGTTTTTTTTTTAAAAATTAAAGTCATGTAAAAGAAAGCCAAGACCGGCGGTGTGGCTGGATTCTCATCTATACCTCTTTTCTGTACAATCCGAGTGTAACTTGATTCCATGCACATCGAATATTGACAGTGTTGGAGTCAGCCTACAGTGAGTTTCTTATTAAAAGAATGGTTTATTTGACTACGATGCTAAAACTGAATCCCTTTCCTCTTCCCACTGGGCTCAGGTAGAGAAGGGATTGGGCCACATCCACTACTGAGCAGTTTTAAACACCTCTAAAGCAAACCATTATGGCACATTATCATTTTGATCTGTAAAAAGTTGGAGACTGCTCGAGATAGATGCTGCAAAATTACCTGCTGTTGAAGGGGAAGTGTGGTCTCCCGGTGATCCATCTCCATTCACATGCTAACTTATCTTTGAACGTGGTTGTGACTATTGACCTGGTCTTACTTATCATGATGACATTAAAAACTAACAGTGATTTTATGTGTTGTCCTTTGAAATGAATTATGCAATCTAGGGAATTAAGAAAAAACCTTTCCCTTTAATCTGCAACTCACTACTGGAGTCTTCCTTGCTTTCATGGCTTTCTTGTGGTCTAAGAACTGTTCCGTACCCCTTTGTCCACCTACAGCACAAGAAAAGCGCTGATAATATATTTTAATATTTTCTATTTCCCTGTGCATTTCTAGTATGAATAAAAAGACGTATCACTGATGCCATCAGTCACTGAGTTATTACCTGTGGGGGTGTGTACAGAGGCTCTCTGAACAGTGGTTTTTGGGCTCACTTGGTAAATCAGCTCCCTCAAAGGTGGGAAAACTTTCTGTGCTGCCTCTGTGCATGACAGCTGAGTACCAGTCCCAGTAAATGACTGATCTGAAATGTAAGGATCTTGCACTCATGGAATCATCTCCAATCCCAGTTTTCTGCGGGTGTCAACTTTTTTGCATTTAGAACCACATTTTTTACATATGCTGTAGAAGGAAGTAAAGTAATACCTGTTTATAGACTGGGTTTGGCAATGAAAGCATCTGTTTATACATGAGCTGAAGCATTTTATATAATCCAAAGGACAACATACAGTCAAAACTAAGAGAAAATGCTTTAACTTGTCCCAATTTGTTTTGTCCTGCCCAGCAAAGAATTTTAAACAGAACATCTACTCAGTGATTGACAGTGGTGGGCACCACCACTGAGAAAACAGGCATAGCTTGAGAGTTCCATCTAAAATGTGGTGGCTCTTTGGAGTGGACCATTGGTTGGGATTTTGCTGGTCTTGGACTTCTCTTATTAGAGATAATGAAGCCACAATCTCAGTGCAACTGAGCTGCACACTAAGGAGTGTAAACACAATGAGTCAGTTATTCAACCACGATGAACTGACCACTGCAAATCTGATAAAGATGGGAGAGGATCAAAGTGGAGTAATTGCAAGTGAGCAAATTCCTGTACAGCAGATAGCAGCAACAAAAAAAACCCCAAACTGTCTTTGAGTTGCATTAGATGAGGCCTTTAAATACATTATTCCAAAAATATGAAGAAGAAATCTTTGCTGGTTCTCATGAAAAATAGTCAGATGCATTTACAATTTTTTAAAGATTATTAATTTGTCTGGGTGCGGGTTGTGTTTTGCTTTTCCAAAATTTATTTATATGAAATAAGAAGAAAAGAAAAAGAGTTCTTGCTGCAGTGGTGGGATCTGTCACCAGTTCCATTCCCTGAGAGCACAGTGTGGGCATTGCACACATCACACTCGTCACTGCTGCTCTTACCACGGAGACAAGGCAGAGACCGAGCTCTGTCCATTGCATTTCATTCTGATAACACCCAGAGCCATCCTTTCGTGCAACTGGCTCCTTTCATGGCGTGCACTGTCCAGCAGGTGAATTTTACAACCCTGCCCTGCTTGAGCTGGTCGTGCTCCCTTTTTGGTGGGAGGTTCTGTGGAGCATAATCTCCCCTGCAGAAGAGTTTGCTGGCAACCCCAGTGGGGATGGGAGTCCTCTCTCCCTGCGGCACCAGTGATCTGAGTGGCAGTGCCAGTGTGCTCCCACTGCATGATTCCTGCCAGCTTCCAGGCTCTGCATCCACAAAAGGAATGAAACAACTCTTTGCCTGTTCTCCCAACTACCGCAAATTCGGAGTGATACAGAAGTGCTTTGTAGGATTGAGATGGAAGTGCTAAACAAAAGAGGGTTGTTTGCTGCTGACTATATTCCTTTTCAACCTGCAGCAGGATGAAATTCAATTTTTGTGTTCGCTGTTTATTTTTTAAAGTGAACTTAAATACCTCCTTCCCTCCTCAATTTCTTTAAACTCAGTACTTCTTTTGAATAATGTGTGCGTATGTATATATGTATATTTTCTTAGTTTATGGGGTTTATAATTAGGGAGAAAAATTATATCAGTGCCTGCACAGCAACGTGACATGCTCTATGATTTCATTTAGCAAAATTATGTTTATCTTATACCTTAAGTATTGCACACAGTTAAATAATTTAAATATGATTTAAATGTATTATTAAATAAATTAGGATGTGCTTATGGAAAAGTATCTGCTTCACATAACTTAGAAAAGTTTCTTTATGGTTTTCTCAGCACTTCGTTTATATAAAAACAGTGAAAAAAAATTCAACAGCTCAAACCATGAAAATCTAAAAAACCAACACTAACATCGGGAAAATTAAGGGCTATCAAAGCAATGAGATTCCTAAAGAAATAAACATAATAAATCTGTGAGAGAAAATGAAACATCTCTTGACTTCAAAACACTTTCTCCCTTTCCAGTAGGAGGAAAACTAAGCAACTCTATACGACAAATATGGAAGCAGCATCATTTCCTCTTACAGCTCTCTTTCCACCAGGCATCCTCTTGCATAGAAGAGTCTATGCATTGGTATCTGGTATTTAGTCATTTTGGGATTGTGGTATTTGGCAATATTGGTATTTGATCACGTTGTCAGGATGTATGACTGAAGTGGCACACCCCTGAAATGCAGCTTTCCCGGGTGCTAAGGCTGCTCTATCAAGTTCTTGTTGCTCTGAGAGATTCTCGTTTCTCATTTTCTTGTAGTGCAGATCCTTCCCCTGTGCTCTCCACATGCACACAGAGGCAGACTTTCATCTCTCTGTCTTGATTTTCCTTACAAGCGAAACCTTGCAAGTGTTTTGCCTCGAGGTCATGAGTATAAAAGTAATTCAGAATTTTGTTCTTCTCCTAGCAAGTAGTTTAGTAAATTCTTAAAGCCAAATCATGAGAACAGTAACTTCTTGCTCAACAACAGGACACAGTTTTCACTGAGGCAGCACAGCCTCCAAATGAAGGATATTTTTCTATTTTGGCCAGTCTTTCTTGTTTAAGCACTTTATTAAGAGATTCTTTTTTTTTTTTTTT